>JAVSCE010006863.1:0-133583 GCA_032199065.1 Smutsia gigantea | reverse complement strand
GCTCCCAGGTGATCATGAGCCATACTGCCCACAACTCAGCCCGCTGGCTCTTCTTCCCCTCTACAACCTCCATCCATATTGTCTCAGTCTTAATGGAAAGCCACAGTCCTCCACTTCAGGGGCTGCCCACGACCAGAGCTGTCTGTATACCAAGCATCTTCAGGTGTAGGGGCTTTTCCCTCCTGATAAGGACTCTCAGCTACCAGTGGCTCAAAAGCAAGTTCTTCCTGCTTTCCTTGGTGTAGGTCACTGGCCCCAATAAGCATTGGAGTTCTTCACTTATGGGGGCTGATAGAGAGGGCACTGAACTGCTGTAAATATGTGCCGCATTTAGACAATGTAGGCATCAGTGCCATGCCACTCCGTGGCCTTTGGGTCCAGTCTTGCATCCACCCTGCGATGTGATAGGTAATTACCTTGGTCGGAGCTGTTCCAGTGATGGGCTCCATAGACATCAAGGCGTGGTACACAGCAGCCAGTTGCTTCTGCATAAAGGTGTACTGGACCTCTGCTCCTTTCCATAGTTGTGACTGGAAACCAACAGGTTAGCATGTCCATTCAAGCTGTTGCCAAAGAACCCATCCATAATCATCTTCAGGTACATGAACATCTAGCTCACAGGGCCTTGATGAGTCTATCACATTCATGGCCTGCACGGCCTTGACTGCCTGCTTGGCAGCAGTAAAAGCAGCTGCACATGTCTCATCTCAGTCCCACCTGATGTCCTCTCATACCAACCCATATAAGGGCTTCAGAATTTGTGCCAAGTGTGGGATAAACACTCTCCAGTAGCCCCAAAGACCTAAAAACTCTCGTAAGACTGCCACAGTGGTAAGGGTGGGGAAAGCCTGGACCTTGTCTCTGGCTGCTTCAGGAATAACTTTAGTTTCACCTGACCAGACAACCTCCAAGAATTTTACAGACAAACCCGGTCCCTGAACCTTGGTGCTGTTCACAGCCCATCCTTTCTCCTGTAGATGTTGCAGCAGCCTAGGAACTGCCCCTTCTGAATCTGATAGAGAGTCATATGTGAGCATAATATCATCAGTGTAGTGATACAGCCACACCGTTTGTGGTTTCTTCCATGTGGCCAAGTCCTGGGCTACAAGTCCATGACAGATGGTGGTACTGCAGAGGTATTCCTGTGGAAGGACAGTGAATGTCCACTGCTGGCCTTCCCATGTGAAGGCAAACTGTTCCTGGCTTTCCTGTGGTATGTCAATAGAGAAGAAAGCATTAGCAAGGTCTACTAATAATGATACGTTCCCAGCTCATGGCTGAGGGTGTCCAGAATGTCTGCTATGGAGGGGATGGCAGCATGCAAAGGGGGTGTGACTTTTTTCAATTCCCTGTAGTCTACGGTCATACACCAGGAGCCATCTGGCTTTTTCACTGGCCACACTGGGAATATTCTGGAAATATTACAATTTTACCCACACAGGCGTATGTTACCATGTTTGATGGGTGGAGTCCACATTCAAAAATTCCAAATCTAAATTAGGATATATTTTAATTGTGCACCATTCCAAACCTCTTCAATCCCTCACTATGATACATTTCGCCACCAGGTGGCAGACGAATGCCTTCATTTCATGCACTGAACTACTTGGCAAAAACTCATATTGTTAATTATATTTGGTTTTTATTGTAATCTCATCTCAGTGGAGACCAATATTGATAATGTGGTATTAATAATTCTTAACAATAGCTAATATAAATTCCTACCCCCTTCTGTATCCCCGTGGCATTTTAATTACACATCACTGTGACTCCAAACATTTTGTTTTCCAGTGCACTGACTGCCAAAGAATGGTCTCTGGGGTTCCTAAAGACTCTTTCAGAGGTTTCACAAAGTCAAAGAATATTTTCTTAATAATGATAAGATATTATCTGCCTTCATCACTCTCATGTTGTCACAAGTGTACATACAGTAGAGTTTTCCCGAGATTACAGGACATGAGATAAAATTATTCTGACATTAAAGGAATATATTATTATTGTATGTTTGTAGTTTAAATTTGCTCCATATCCAATGTGGTAAATATTGATAGATCAAAGGGAGACAGGGACTGTGGGCTTAGACAGAGTAGGGTGAGGCCCCCGGAAAAGGCAAGGCAAGACAGTCACAGTCAGAGCAATGTAACTGTATGCAAAGAAACCCCCTACCAAAAGTCCGTGTTAAACATTAAGCTCTAGAGTCATTCTTCAGTGACATCAGTTAATATTCCCCAGATAAAGTATCTCAGAATAGCCCATATTTTTATTATGCTAATCATTTGTAGTCACGTGTAAGATTCACTTTAGCATGCCAAAAGGCTGAGGCCTATATGCTGTTTTTCCTCCTTTTAGACCTGATCTGGTGATTTGCAACCTAGGCAATTGGTAATGGCAAGGAAGCCCAGCCATAAACAGCATACTAAAAGTAAGAAAGATTCCATCTTAGGTTGCCTTTTAAACTCTTTAGCAAACAGATAATAACACAGCTCACCTTGAGGGCAGGGCAGGCAGTCTTGATTGATGATTGATGTGCTCCGAGACCAAAAAAAGCTGCTATTCTGGGCAAGAAATCTGCAGTAAATTTCTTATGTTGCAGAATTACCTGGAGGACTGATGAGAAAAGGCACTTAAGGTCTCATCAAGGATGAACATTCTAAGACAACAAGTCCACACCCCTAAGCTCTTTATCACGTTCCCCAAAATCCTCAACTGCCTATAAAACCCCAAGACAATGCACAACTACGGGCTCTCCTGTCCCCTCCTGGCATGAGCCAGGAGCTCTGTCTTTTCACTTTATCTCTAAATAAAATCTCTCCCTCACTCTCCTACGTTGAGTGTTTGCTAAGTTCCTTCTTCAACTCTGCGAACAAGAACCCCGGCATCATAAGGAGAACCAGAAAAACACGTTCTCTGGGATCCTCAATAATTTTTGAGTCTTAAAGAAGTACTGATATCAAAATAATTTGAGATTTGCTATTCTAGTTAAATAGCTACAATTAAGTGTTTATGTACTCTTTCTCTCTCTCCTGAGGACAGGGATCTTGTCATATTTATCTTTGGAAACAATCTCATTGAAAACCTAGCACTAACTATACATACTTCATACTCACTAAACGTATACTGAAAAACAAATTACCGATAGCTAAAAAATGTTATTAGAATGAAACAGGTATTAATGGAGATGCTACACATTTTTTTAAATTTACCCATTAAAATTAAATAATACAATACTCAAATATGTCTTCAGGCAAAAGCTTAAACCAAATATATTTTGGTCACTTTCTCTCCAGTCTTTCACTATATTATTGAATATAGTTGTCTTCTCTCCAAAAATCAAACATTAAAAAAGATATTTTTCACATACATTAGAATACATTTCCTACGTATAACCTTAAAATATGTCTTCTTCCTCAGACATCAGTTCTAAGCAGTTTTTATTCTAAAATTATACTTTGTCACTTTTTAAAAGTTAAAACACAATATAGCACTTTGCTGGTGAATATGACCTTGATGTCTTGTAAATTATCTTTAATGCAAACTTTTCTTTTCAGTTACCATACTTTAACATGGAGCATCATATTTTGATCACCCTTCTTTTCTCTATAAAAGTTACAAGGGTTTTACACAAATATAAGTAAAACTACTAGAACCACAATGAGTTCTAATGTAAATATGATAGAAACTATCAAAAGTGAACAGGAAGTCATGCTTAATTATGCACTGAGGATATAAGAAGTGTTTAAAATACCTAAAACAAGGACATCCTTATAACACAATATCATGTAAAATTGATCACATGAAAAAGCAATTATATGAGATATGAAGAATTAGCATAATGAGAACAGACTTTCAAATAAAGGCAAATACAACTTCCTCTGAGAAAACCTCTAAGAAACAGCATAGCCGAGGAGGACCAGCCTTTTAAAACTCAACAAACAAAACAGCAGCAGACTCACACAACCCAAGAATGGACTAACAGTTACCAAAGGGAAAGGTTTTGAGGAGGATGGGTGGGAAGGGAGGGATAAGAGGGAAAAAAAGGTACTATGATTAGCATGTATAATTTGGGGGGGGACACGAGGAAGGCAGTATAACTCAGAGAAGACAAGTAGTGATTCTATAGCACCGTACTACACTGATGAACAGTGACTAATGGGGTATGTGGTGGGGATTTGATAATAGTGGGAGTCTAGTAACTATAATGTTGTTCATGTAATTGTACATTAATGATAGCAAAATAAAAAAAAATAAAAAAGAATAAACTTACCATAGAAAGTGAAAAAAAATAATCAGAGGGGATAGGGACTATAAAACTATAAATGAGTATTTTTACCTTACTGATTATAATTGTGACCTCTAAATACCATTGTTGTAAACTGTGAAATATTTCAGTTCATTCTAAAATAACTTTGCAGTAAGGTAAAAATGATGGCATTTCAGAGAGAGGCTCAGAACAACCGTACACCAAGTACATCAAAGAGAAAGCAGAATGTGAATGGATAAAAAAACAACCCTAACCTATTTGCTGCCTAGAAGAGACTCATTTTAGACCTAAAGACTCATAGACTGTAACTGAAAGGATGGAGAAAGGTATTCCATACAAACAGGAATGAAAAAAAAAAAAGCTGGAGTACCAATACTTACATCAGACAAAATAAACTTTAAAACAAAGACTGTAACAAGAGAGAATGGAAGACAATATATACTGATTGAGGGCACAATGCAGCAAGAAGATATAACAATTGTAAATTTCTGTACACCTAGCACAGCAGCATTAGAAATACATAAAACAGTATTACCAGCCATGAAAGGGTAGATTGACAGTATTACAATAATAATACGGGACTTAACACCCCACTTACATCAATGGATACATCATCCAGACCCAAAATCAATAAGGAAACAATGGATCTGAATGACACATTAAACCAAATGGAATGTACAGGTATATTCATAGCATTATATCCAAAAGCAGTAGAATACACATTCTTTTCAAGCACACATGGAACATCCTCTAGAATAGATCAGGTTAGGCCAAAAAGCTAATCTCAATAAATTTAAGAAGACTGAAATCACATCAAGCATCTTTTCCAACCACAACAGTATGAAACTGGAAATCAATCACAAGAAAAAAGGGTTACAAACAAACATGCAGAGGCTGAATAGGATGCCCCTAAACAACCAATGTGTCATAAAAGAAATCAAAGAAGAAATCAAGAAATACTTGGAGAATAATGAAAATAGAAATAAATTGGTTAAAAATCTTTGGATGCAGGCAACACAATCCTAAGAGGGAAGTTTATAGCAATATAGGCTACCTCAAGAATAAACAAACATTTCAAATAAACAATCTAACCTGACACCTAAAGGAACTAGAAAAAGACAGCAAAGCCTAATTAGTATAAGGAAATAATACATCTGAGTGGAAATAAATGAAACAGACTTAAAATACAATAGAAAAGGTAAATGTAACTAAGCTGATTTTCTTAAAAGATACAAAAACTGACAAATCTTTAGCTAGACTCACCAAGAAAAAGAGAGACAGAACTCAAAATAAATAAAATCAGAAATGAAAAACAAACTACAACCAACACCACAAAAATACAATAATTAAAAGACAACAGTATTATGGAAATTATGTCAACAAACTGGACAACTTAAAAGAAATGAATTCCTAGAAACATTCAGTCTTTCAAGACTGAATCAGAAACAAATTGAAAATTTGAACAATTAGTAATACAATTAAATTGATAATCAAAAAACTATCAACAAGCAAAAGTCCAGGACCAGATGGCTTCTCAGCTGAGTTCTACCAAACATTTAAACAGGAGTTGAACTGTGCTACTCAAACTATTCAAAAAAATTAAAGACAAAGTTTTCAAATTCATTCTAAAAGCCAGGACCACCCTGGTACCAAAACTAGGCAAAGACAGTACAGGAAACAAAGAAAATTAAAGATGAATATCCCTGATGAACAGAGATGCAAAAATCGGACCTCCCGGCTAGGGAGAGCGGTGGGGCTTGCGCATGCCCAGAACTGGCTTGCGCTGGTTTGATGGTCTGATCCAGTCGAGGCCTTTTGGACCAGGGCAGGTTTCTGATGGGGCATGATTCTGGGGCCTAGACCCGTGCTCCCAGATACCAGCCCCTCTTCCCACTCACTGGAGCAGGGAAAGGTAGCCTGTGCAGGCCCCTTCCTGCCCCAAACTCGCATACATATGATTTTTTTTTTTTTTTAGAAGTCACAGCCCTAAACATGAAAATCATGGTGCTGGGGCACCCAGGCAAGACACCACCAAGACACATAGTAAGTAAAATGGCAAATATCAACGGTGAGGGCAGATTATGTAAAGTAGTCAGAGAGAAATAGGATCACATACAAAGGAAGGCCCATCAGGCTATCATCACACTTCTCAGCAGAAACCTTACAGGCCAGAAGTGAGCCACATGTTGTAGTTAATGCAATGAAGCAGAAGGTCCTCGAACCAACAATACTTTATCTGACAAGATTATCATTTAAATTTGAAGGAGGGATTAAACAATTTCCAGATAAGCAAAAGCTGAGAGAATTTACCTCCCACAGACCATCTCTATATAGTGTATTTTGGAGGGACAGCTCGAGATGGAAGTGTTCCTAAGGCTAAACAGCTGTCACCAGAGAAAAGAAAACCACAGTAAAGAAAGTAGAACAATTAATACTGAGCAGATGCAAAATTAAATCACCTACCCGTAAACTGAGTCAAGGGATAGACAAAGAGTACAGAATATGATACCTAATATATAAAGAATGGATAAGGAAGGAAAAGGAGGAGAAAGAGAAGAACATCTAGGTTGTGTTTGTAACAGCATTCTAAGTGAGTGAAGTTAGACTCCTAGATAGTAAGGAAGTTAACCTTGAAACTTTGGTAACCACAAATCTAAAGCTTGCAATGGCAATAAGTACATATCTATCGATAATCACCCTAAATATAAATGGTTTGAATGCACCAATCTAAAGACACAGAGTCACAGAATGGACAAAAAAGCAAGACCCATCTACATGCTGCCTCCAAGAGACTCACTTTAAACCCAAAGACATACACAGACTACAAGTGAAGGGATGGAAAGATACTTCACACCACTAACAGGGAGAGAAAAGCAGGAGTTGCAGTACTTGTATCAGACAAAATAGACTTCAAAAAAAAGAAGGTCACAAGACACAAAGAAGGACATTACATGATGATAAAGGGGTCAGTCCAACAAGAGGATATAACCATTATAAATATCTATGCACCCAACACAGGAGCACCTACATACATGAAACAAATACTAACAGAATTAAAGGGGGAAATAGAATGTGATGTATTCATTTTAGGGACTTCAACACAATAGGCACTCCAAAGGACAGATCAACTAGACAGAAAATAAGTAAGGGCAGAGAGGCACTGCACAACACACTAGAACAGATGGACCTAACACACATCTACGGAACTCTACATCCTAAAGCAGCAGGATACACATTCTTCTCAAGTGCACATGGAACATTTTCCAGAATAGACCACATACTTAGGCCACAAAAGAGGCCTAAGTAAATTTAAAAATATTGAAATTGTACCAACAAAATTCTCAGATCACAAAAGTACGGAACTAGAAATGAATTGTACAAAGAAAACAAAAAGGCACACAAACACACGGAGGTTTAACAACATGTTCCTAAATAATCAATGGATCAATGATCAAATTGAAACAGAGATCAAGCAATATATGGAGACAAATGAAAACAACAGCACAATGCCCCAGTGTGTGTGGAACACAGTGAAGGCGGTTCTAAGAGGAAAGTAAATAGCA
Organism: Smutsia gigantea; assembly: GCA_032199065.1. Lineage (NCBI taxonomy): Eukaryota > Metazoa > Chordata > Mammalia > Pholidota > Manidae > Smutsia > Smutsia gigantea. Next base: position 125,759 of record JAVSCE010006863.1, on the reverse strand, counting down.
ATCCAGGCCTATTTAAAGAAGGAAGAACAATCCCAAATGAATAGTATAAATTCACAATTATTGAAACTGGAAAAAGAAGAACAAACGAAGCCCAAAGACAGCAGAAGGACGGACTTAATAAAGGTTGGAGGAGAAATAAATAAAATTGAGAAGAATAAAACAATAGGAAAAAAAATCAATGAAACCAAGAGCTGATTCTTGAAAAAATAAACAAAATAGATAAACCCCTAGCCAGACTTATTCAGAGAAAAAGAGAATCTACACACATAAACAGAATCAAAAATGAGAAAAGAAAAATCATGACGGACCCCACAGAAATACAAAGAACTATAAGAGAACACTATGAAAATCTATATGTTAACAAGCTGGAATGCCTAGAAGAAATGCACAACTTCTTAGAAAAATACAACTTTCCAAGACTGACCAAGCAAGAAACAGAAAATCTAAACAGACCAATTATCAGCAATGAAATTGAATCGGTAATCAAAAAACTACCCAAGAACAAAATCCCCAGGCCAGATGGATTCACCTCTGAATTTTACCAGACATATAGAGAAGAAATAATACCCGTTCTCCTTAATGTTTTCCAAAAAATAGAAGAGGAGGAAATACTTCCAAACTCATTGTATGAAGCCAGCATCACTCTAATACCAAAACCAGGCAAAGACCTCACCAAAACAGAAAATTACAGACCAATATCCCTGATGAACATAGATGCACAAACACTCAACAAAATATTAGCAAACCGAATTCAAAAATACATCAAGAGGATCATACACCACTATCAAGTGGAATTCATCTCAGGGATGTGAGGATGGTACAACATTCGAAAATCCATCAACATCATCCACCACATCAACAAAAAGAAGGACAAAAACCACATGATCATCTCCATAGATGCTGAAAAAGCATTTGACAAAATTCAACATCCATTCATGATAAAAACTCTCAACAAAATGGGTATAGAGGGCAAGTACCTCAACAGAATAAAGGCCATATATGACAAACCCACAGCTATTATACTTAACAGCCAGAAGCTGAACGCTTTTCATCTAAGATCGGGAACAAGACAGGAATGCCCACTCTCTCCACTGTTATTCAACATAGTGCTGGAGGTCCTAGCCATGGCAATCAGACAAAACAAAGAAATACAAGGCATCCTGATTGGTAAAGAAGAAGTCAAATTGTCACTATTTGCAGATGACATATTGTACATAAAAAACCCTAAAGACTCCACTCCAAAACTACTAGAACTAATATCTGAATTCAGCAAAGTTGCAGGATGCAAAATGAACACACAGAAATCTGTTGGTTTCCTATACACTAACGATGAGCTAACAGAAAGAGAAATCAGGAAAACGATGCCATTCACAACTGCATCAAAAAGAATAAAATACCTAGGATAAACCTAACGAAGGAAGAGAAAGACCTATACCCTGAAAACTACAAGACACTCCTATGAGAAATTAAAGAGGACACTAACAAATGGAAATTCATTCCATGCTCTTGGCTAGGAAGAATAAATATTGTCAAAATGGCTATACTACCTAAAGCAATGTACAGATTCAATGCAATCCCTATCAAAATACCAACAGCATTCTTCAATGAATTGGAACAAATAGTTCTAAAATTCATATGGAACCACAAAAGACCATGAATAGCCAAAGCAATCCTGAGAAGGAAGAATAAAACAGGGGGAATTACGCTCCCAGACTTGAAGCTCTACTACAAAGCTCCAGTAATCAAGACAATTTGGTATTGGCACAAGTACACACTCACAGACAAGTGGAACAGTATAGAAAATCCAGACATTAAGCCAAACATATATGGTCAATTAATATATGATAAAGGAGCCTTGTGGATATACAACGGGGAGATGACAACCTCTTCAGCAGCTGGTGTTGGCAAAACTGGATGGCTCCATGTAAGAGAATGAAACTGGACTACTGTCTAACACCATACACAATAGTCAACTCAAAATGGATCAAAGACCTAAATTTAAGTCATGAAACCATAAAACTCTTAGAGAAAAACATAGGCAACAATCTCTTGGACATAAACATGAGCAACTTCTTCATGAACATATCTCCCTGGGCAAGGGAAACAAAAGCAAAAAGGAACAAGTGGGACTATATCAAGATGAAAAGCTTCTGTACTGCAAAGGACACCATCAGTAGAACAAAAAGAGATTCTACAGTATGGGAGAATATATTCATAAATGACGTATCAGATAAGGGGTTGACATCCAAAATATATAAAGAACTCAAGCACCTCAACAAACAAAAAGCAAATAATCCAATTAAGAAATGGGTAGAGGACATGAATAGACACTTCTCCAAAGAAGAAATTAAGATGGCCAACAGGCATATGAAAAGATGCTCCACATCGCTAATCAGAGAAATGCAAATTAAAACCACAATGAGATATCACCTCACACCAGTAAGGATGGCCAACATCCAAAACACAAACAACAACAAATGTTGGCAAGGATGTGGAGAAAGGGGAACCCTCCTACACTGCTGGTGGGAATACAAATTAGTTCAACCATTGTGGAAAGCAGTATGGAGGTTCCTCAAGAAACTCAATATAGAAATACCATTTGACTCAGGAATTCCACTCCTAGGAATTTACCCTACGAATGCACTAGCCCAGTTTGAGAAAAACAGATGCACCCCTATGTTTATCGCAGCACTATTATTTACAATAGCCAAGAAATGGAAGCAACCTAAGTGTCCATCAGTAGATGAATGGATAAAGAAGATGTGGTACATATACACAACGGAATATTATTCAGCCATAAGAAGAAAACAAATCCTACCATTTGCAAAAAACATGGATGGAGCTAGAGGGTATTATGCTCAGTGAAATAAGCCATGCCGAAAAACCCAGAAAAGAACTGAAACAACAAAACAGCAGCAGACTCACAGAACCCAAGAATGGACTAACAGCTACCAAAGGGAAAGGGACTGGGGAGGATGGGTGGGAAGGGAGGGACAAGGGGAAACTGGGGCATTACGACTAGCAGACACAAGGTTTGGGGGGCACGGGGAGGGCTGTTCAACTCAGAGAAGACAAGTTGTGATTCTATAGCATCTCCCTATGCTGATGGACAGTCACTGTAATGGGGTAGGTGCGGGGGGGGACCTGATGAAGAGGGAGTTTAAAAAACCATAATGTTACACATGTAATTGTAGATTAATGATACCAAAATAAAAAATTAAATTAAATTAAAGAAAAATGGCCACACTGCCCAAAGCAATCTGCAGATTCAAAGAAATGCCTATCAAAATGTGAATGGCATTTTTCACAGAACTAGAGCAACTAATCCTAAAATTTGTATGGAAGCACAAAAGACCCTGAATAGACAAAGCAATCTTGAGAAAGAACAACAATGCTGGAGATACCACACCCCCTGGTTTCAACTGTACTACAAGGCTACAGTCATCAAAACAGTATGGGACTGGTACAAGAACAGATACCAAGACCAATGGAACAGAATAGAAAACCCAGGAAAAAACCCAGGTCTATATGGTCAATTTGTCATTGACAAAGGGGGCAAGAATACACAATGGGGAAAAGACACTTTCTTCAATAAATGTTTCTGGGAAAACTGGACAGCAAAAAATTCTGTGCAAAAAGAAGGAAAATGGATCATTTTCTAGCACCATACACAAAAGGAAACTCTAAATGGATTAAAAATCTAAATGCAAGACATGAAACTGTAAAACTCTTAGAAGAAAACATAGGCAAGGCTCTAATGAACATAACCGTGAGAAATTTCTTTCTGGATACATCTCTCTGGGCAGGGGAAACAGAAGTAAAAATAAACAAGTGGGACTACATCAAACTAACAAGCATTCTGCACCGCAAAGGAAACCATCAGCAAAATGAAAAGGCAATTTACTATATGGGAGAATATACTTGTAAATTATGTATCTGTTAAGAGATTAACATCTAAAATATATAAAGAACTTATATGCCACAAAACCCAACAAATAACCCAATTAAAAAATGGGTGGAGGACCTGAAAAGACATTTCTCCAAGAAGAAATGCAAATGGCCAACAATAGACATGAAAAGATGCTCCACATCACTAATCATCAGGGAAATGAAAACGAAAACTACAATGAGGTATCAGCTCGCACCATTTAGAATGGCAATTTTTATTAAAACTCTGTCACTGCACAGCTCCCAAGCCCTCTCGGATTCTGTGCCCGGCTCCCACCCCACCCCCCTCCCTGGGCTGGGAGGCGACTCACCGGGGCCACGGAAGGCGGTGGGCCGGATGTGGGCACAGAGGCAGGTGGGCTTGGGCGGTAGGCGGTAGGCGTCCTCGGTTCCGCGGCGCAGACAGTCAAGAAGAGCGGCCTGGGTCCCACACGGAGGCCGCCGGGTGTTTACTCCCAGGAGGGCTCCGATCCAGGTGGTCTCCCGCCTGACGGCTCCTCACTTTCTGATCCCGGGAAGGGCTGGCAGCCTTCCTTCCTCCCGCAGAGACCATGTTCCAGGCAGGCACGTGTGCGGAGCCTACGCCACACTTTCCCCTCACCGACGACTCGGGCCTCTGGCTGGGGAGAGGGGCGGGGCTTGCGCATGCCCAGAACTGGCCTGCGCCGGTCTGATGGTCTGATCCAGTAGAGGCCTGTTGGACTGGGGTGGTTTCTGATGGGGTGTCATTCCGGGGCCTAGACCCGTGCTCCCAGACCCCAGCCCCTCTTCCCACTCACTGGAGCAGGGAAAGGTAGCCTGTGCAGGCCTCTTCCTGCCCCAAACTGGCATACATATGATTTTTTTTTTTTAGAAGTCACAGCCCTAAACATGAAAATCATGGTGCTGGGGCACCCAGGCAAGACACCACCAAGACACATAGTAAGTAAAATGGCAAATATCAACGGTGAGGGCAGACTATGTAAAGTAGTCAGAGAGAAATAGGATCACATACAAAGGAAGGCCCATCAGGCTATCATCAGACTTCTCAACAGAAACCTTACAGGCCAGAAGTGAGCGGCACGATGTAGTTAATGCAATGAAGCAGAAGGTCCTCGAACCAACAATACTTTATCTGGCAAGATTATCATTTAAATTTGAAGGAAGGGTTAAACAATTTCCAGATAAGCAAAAGCTGAGACAATTTACCTCCCACAGACCATCTCTATATAGTGTATTTTGGAGGGACTGCTCTAGGTGGAAGTGTTCCTAAGGCTAAACAGCTGTCACCAGAGAAAATAAAACCACAGTAAAGAAAGTAGAACAATTAATACTGAGCAGATGCAGAATTAAATCACCTACCCCCAAACTGAGTCAAGGGATGGGCAAAGAGTACAGAATATGATACCTAATATATAAAGAATGGGGGAGGAAGGAAAAGCAGGAGAAAGAGAAGAACCTTTAGGTTGTGTTTGTAACAGCATACTAAGTGAGTAAAGTTAAGACTCCTAGATAGTAAGGAAGTTAACCTTGAAACTTTGGTAACCACAAATCTAAAGCTTGCAATGGCAATAAGTACATATCTATCGATAATCACCCTAAATATAAATGGTCTGAATGCACCAATCCAAGGACAGAGAGTCACAGAATGGATAAAAAAGCAAGACCCATCTACATGCTCCCTCCAAGACACTCACTTTACACCCAAAGACATACACAGACTACAAGTGAAGGGATGGAAAAAGATATTTCATACAACTAACAGGGAATGTAAATTAGTTCAACAATTGTGGAAAGCAGTATGGAGTTTCCTTAAAAACTCAAAATAGAAATACCATTTGACCATTAATTCCACTCCTAGGAATATACCCTAAGAATGAAGCAGCACCTTTTGAAAAAGACATGTGACCCCTATGTTTATTGCAGCACTAGTTACAATAGCCAAAAACTGGAAGCAACTTAAGTGTCCATCAGTAGATGAATGTATAAAGAAGATGTGGTACATATACATAATGGAATATTATTCAGCCATGAGAAAAAAGAAATCCTACCATTTCCAACAACATGGATGGAGCTACAGGGTATTATGCTCAGTGAAATAAGCCAGGCGGAGAAAGACAAGTATCAAATGATTTCATCCATCTGTGGAGTATAAGAACAACAACAACAAAAAACTGAAAGAACAAAATAGCAGCAGACTCACAGAACCCAAGAATGGACTAACAGTTACCAAAGGGAAAAGGACTGGGGAGGTTGGGTGGGAAGGGTGGTAGTAGGGTGGAAAAGGGGCATTACTATTAGCACACATAATGTAGCGGGGGGGGGCACACAGGAAAGGCAGTATTTACAGAGAGGACAAGTAATGATTCTGTATCATGTTACTACACTTATGGACAGAGACTGTAATGGGGTATGTGGGGGGAACTTGACAATAGGGGGTCTAGTAACCATAATGTTTTTCAAGTGATTGTACATTAACGATACCAAAATAAATAAATAAATAAATAAGTTCAAAAAAAGAAGGCTACACATTGCTTCATTCATATGATATTTAGGAAATGCAAAACCCTACTATGTGCAACAGATTGGTAGTTGCCAGGATCTGGCAGTACAGGGAGGGATTGACTGCAAAGGAGCATGGAGAAATTGAAGAGGATAACGAACTGTTTTACATCTTGCTTTCGGTGGCAACGTGGCTGGTTATATGACTCTTTACTTTTGTCAAAATTCACAAAAGTTTACATTAACAAGAACTGATGTTAATATATGTAAGTTATACTTCATCAGAAAATTATTGAATAAAGTTTTATTTTACACAGTACACATATGTTATATATTCAAAAAGGCCAATTTTTTCACATGCTAACATTTCTGAAATTGTGAGTTATTTTGTAATGAATGGCATTTAACATCATATCATAGTTCCAAAGGATATCATTTCTTCTTATCAGAACATAAGAAGATAATGGTGCCTCTCAATCAGTTGTGTCTTAGATCTGATGAAATATGGTATGCATGTGTACTTTAACTGATTAAGATACACATGTTTATTTTAGAAAATATATAAAATACAGGAATGTAAAGAAAAAAGTAAAATTAATGCATTTTCTCACAGCGTATGAACAAAAGAGATGGGTCTGCTACATTTAGGTTTTGTGGACTCAGTCTTGGAGAGTTGAGAATATGCCCTAGAAGAGATCAGCGTAATGGGCTCATTGATCCATGCTCCATTCAGGCAAGTACCTAAGGAAGGCATGTTGCCCCAGCAAGTGCAGTACATTGGCACAGAGATCGCTGGACAGAGAATTCAAGGAGCGATGGAGGGCCAAACGAACTTCAAGCCTGAGAAATACGGTAGGGTGACACGGATTGACTCCTAAGGTTGCTCCCCTTTTTTAGTTTAAAACATTATATTCCCTCCATTGTATGTTTCATTTTAGATATGGAATTTCTTAATGATTGAATCTCCAACTTAAATTCATTCCTGAGTTCTTGAATATTTTTCTGTACCTCCATAAGCATGTTTATAATTTTTATTTTGAACTCTTTTTCAGTAAGATTGTTGAATTCGGTTTCACTTGGCCCTCTTTCTGTGGTTTGTGTGATTTTGGTCTTAACCACGTTCTTTTGTTGTTTCATATTTATGTGTGGTGCCCACCAGTGTGCAGAAACTCCAGTCTCTGGGGCTGCTCACCCACTAGAGTGAGGTTGGGTGTCGTAGGGGAGTGGAGCTGGTGCCTTGGGGGCGGAAAGATCTGTTTCCTGATTCCCGTCTGCAGTGCCTATCTCTAGTGTCAGAGCCAGTGGGCCAAGCGCACACGTGTAAGCCTCTGTGCTTTGTGTCTCTAGCTGTTGTAGGCGGGGCCTCCCTCTGGCTGGCCTGACGCCTGCGCAGTGGCAGCCGGTTTGTGAGCAGGTGCCTGCAGGCCAGTAGTAAGGCTTGGCAGGCTGTGTGTCACAGTGGAGGCCTTGGAGCCCAGCAGGCAGCCAGGGGGATGGAGCACCCGAAGCTCCCCAAAGATCCCAACCGGCTGGGCAAAGCACGCCCAGACAACCTTGCCCAGCTCTCCCTTCTCCGGCACAGCAAGCTCCGTGCAAACCCCACCCCTTCAGTAGCCCTCTGGCTGCTAGGAAGCCTCTCAGTCTGCCTGCCTTTCCTCTGACACAGAGCGGCCGGGTGTGGATCCGCTCCTCCACAAACGGCCGGAATGTCAATTTCTCATGCACTCCGCCTGTCTGAGCTCCCCAACGTCCAGAGCACCACACACTATAGGATTCTGCTCACAAAGCAGATCTCCAGAGCTAGGTGTCCAACAGTCCCAGGCTTTCACCCCCTCCCCCGCCCCGTTTCTCTTCTGCCAGTGAGCTGGGGTGGGGGTAGGGCTTGGGTCCCGCCAGATTAAGGCTTTCCTACATTACCCTGTTTCATGAGGTCTGCTTTGTTCGTGAGGTCTGTTTGCAGTCTGGTTCAGCCTTTTTTCTTGTTGCTCTTTTAAGGTTAGTTGTATTAATTAACTATATTTTTGTACAGTTTGTGGTTTTCAGAGGAGCTCTCCATCTCACCTCTCACGCCACCATCTTGCAAGTCCTACTTATGTTTTTGAAAAGGAAAATTATGGGGTGATAGTTTTATCCAAAGTACATTTTTATTTAGTAGCAGTAAGGATGATCCACACCTTCCCAAACAGGAAACTGAAACTTGTTTTTTAAACAATCTTTTCATCTAGAAAATAATGTGTGGCCCAAATAATAAAAATGTATGTCATTTGTTAGTGGGGATGGGAGAAATGCAAAATTAAATTTTTTATACTACGAATATTTTTAGTAATGATGCCATGGTTTTAAAGTCAACATAATGGTCTTTTAACAATATGATGATCTGAATTACTTTTTTGTCATATACTACCTGTCATGGTCTGAGTGGTTGTACCCCCCACAATTCATATGTTGAAACCCTAATTCCCAGTATGATGGCATTTGGGGGGATGGGACCTCTGGTGTTCACCCTTATAGTGGGATTATTGCCCTTATAAGAAGATATGTGAGAACACTTGCTCCTTTCCCTCTACTCTCTACTATGTGAGGATATAACAAGAAGATGTCAGTCTGTATACAGGCAGAAGAAACCCTCATCATGAACTGAATCTGCTAGCACTTGATCTTGGACTCCTAGCCTCCAGAACTGTGAGAAATTACTGTTTATTGTTTAAGCCCCCAAGTCTATTCTAATTTGCTACCGCAGCCTTAGCTAAGACACTACCCCAAAATGAAGAAATGGTTTTTAATATTCCTAAGTGTAAGTAAGTCCAGGGTGCTGAAAAATTACACATTGCTCAGCTATGCTGTGAAACACACCTCTAGATCAGTTTTTGGCAAACCTCAGCCAAGGGGCCAAATTCTGCCCACTGCCTATTTTTGTAAGTAAAATTCTATTGGAAGAACTACACCCATCCACTTACATATTTTTTTATGGCTGTATTTTTTGCCACAGTAGCATAGTTAAGTGGTTGTGACAGAAACTGTGTGGCCCACCAAGTCAAAAATCTTGACTATCTGGCCCTTTACAGAACGTCTGTGGCCCCTGCTCAACTACGATGAATGGCAGGTCCAGAGAAGGTCTCCAATTTTCCCTAAATCTCAGAAAGTTAGTGTGGTTACGTGGTTACTGCTAGTGAGGAGAAATTTGTGCAGATGAACTTTCTAGCAATTAAAATGTTTATTGAGGAATAAATGAGCATGGAGACTTTATACACAACAGTTCCAAATGGCTTTCGAGATTTTTTCACAAAACCATTTCTACTCCTGTTTTTCATATCAAATAGCACCACCCAATTTCCCAAGTCAGAAATCTAGTCAATGTCCTAAACTTCTCATTTCCTCCCTACTTTATCACCCACATAGCGCTCCCCATTCCCACTGTCACCTTAGCCAGGTCACCTGGAGCTCTGCAAACTTGCCAGGAGTGCAGGAGACATTTCCTAATAGCCTTTCCCACCTCCAGACCTTCTTTTGTATTCTACCTCTATCCTAAACAGTGACGTTTTAGAAGGCCCAGTCCCCTGATTATATACCCTTTAATGGTTTTCTCTTGCCTTTAGAAACGAGTCCAAATGCTGGAGCATAATTTATATAGATTCCTTCACAAATGGCCTTTATTTGACTAACTTCTCTTTACCTTTCAGGTCTCAGCTTGTCTATCACTTCTTCTGGGGTTCCTTTTCTGGTGCCCATGTCTGGTTTAAGTTACCCTCAAATGTTCTAGTATAGCACTTTATAGTTCTTGTTATGGAGCAGAATGCATTGCATTGTGATTGCTTGTTTGATGGCCTGTCTGAGCAGTATAACGCTGTGAGGGTAAGGACAGTCTTCATTAACTGGGGATGCATCTGGGAGAAAAACAGACATAGTCTCTGTTGTAAAGACACTTGCAACATGGGAAGAAAAAGTGATATTTATCAAGTAATTACTGAAAGATAAGCAACAGCATCCTGTTTGGAGACTATAAACTGAGGTAGCCAGCCCTTCTTTACTGAAATTACTCTCATTGTCTTATAAATTCTTAACCCATTCATTGATTTAGGAAGAAGGCAATGGCAGGCTAGCGTAATGAGGTAACTGATGAGTTTCAAATTAAATAGTACTTGGGGGTCAACAGTTTGGAAGGCCAAGCTTTCAACTGCAAGAGCTAGTCACCCACAAAAAAAAAACGGTTTCCCAAATTCTAACTGCTTTCTTTTAATAATAAAGAATCAAAGTTTTGAGCACTATGGTAGATTTTTAATCTAAGCTCTAGGGTAGTGTTAAAAAAGCAAAATTCAACAGAGTAAATTTGAAGACCTAATTGACTTTATTAAGCAGTACATGAATTGGGCAGTGTGGGAAAGTTGGGGTTCCTATGGACAGGATCCTCACTGAACTTGAACCACCTGATGATGTAACTGGCCTGTTACTAGGCTATCACTTCCACACCTTTAGGCAATAAGCTATTACTGTGCTATATAGAGAGCTCGGCCCAGTGCTCTGGGCGGAGGCAGAGACACTAGTGCTCGACCTACCAGTGGGAGAACAAGCCGGGTAATAAACCCTTTCACCCCAAAGAACGTTTTGCTGTCAATTTCTTTGGTCACACTGAATCCATAGCGGACTTGCCCGGGGCTGAAACCCATTGGCAAGACAATTGGCAAAAGTTGGCAGGGTTCATTGTTGACCAAGGAAGAAGACAGGCTGCCCTTATGGGAGGGGTGCTTCAGGGGGCTGCCCCTGTGAATGGGGAGAGAGTGGATTGTCCACCAATGGGTATGTGGTCTGAGGTGGCTTGCCTCCTAGAGGACTGGGCCCCACTGCAGGACTGGAGGCAAGTGGAGGTGATACCTGAGTCTGTAGGGGTGGCCCTTGGTATAGTAAGTAGGTCTTTGAGAAACAGAGTGTTCATGAGGCAGTGGGGATTGTGGGTTTGGCTGCTTCTCACAATATTAAAAAGGTCTCCAGAAGGGACCCAAGAAATGGCAGCAGAAGAACGTGAGCTGCAAACTTCAGTGGATACACTGAAGAAGGCCATGGCATTGATGCGAGAGGAGGCAGCACGGTGCCACTGGAGAGGTAAAGAGTTCCTTACAGAATGAGACGGCAGCACTGCCAGGTGTTCCAAAGGAGGAAGAGGCCATCAAGGAAAAAGACGAACTCCTGAGGGAAGCACAGGAGGAGGTGGCACGAGAACGTCAGCTGCGAAGCATTGAGCTGAAGGTAGGAGATCTTCTGAAGACTGAGGTAGCATTGCTGCGAGGTACAGTAGAAAAGGTCAAGGTTGTAGCAGAGGAGGCACTCGGGGGAGGGGAGAGAAAGGTGCCATCAGCCCCAGAAATGAAGGAGCTGGAGAATGATGGAGGGGTGATGCCAGAGGCACTGGCCCCTCCTGTATTGAAAGCACGCCCAGTGGTTGTAAAGAAAATAAAGACCCAGCAGCTGAAGGTTCCCCAAGGAGAGGAGCAGCCCCCTCCCCAGGTCGTGGAGCACTCTATGGTCCGCCCCTGTACTCAGGCTGAGCTGGTGGATTTGGGCTCCCGGTTTAGGCAGAAGCCCTCAGAGTCAATATCAGCTTGGCTCCTGTGTCTGTGGGACTTAGGGGGGATTGGAATTGTTCTGTCGGGGTCAGAGATGGGAAAGCTGTCTTCCCTGACAGTGCAGCCTGCCTTGAGGCAGCGATTACAAAATGCACATCAGACCCCAGGAAGTCACTCCCTCCTCGATTGGCTCATGGCTGCACTTCATGCTGTGGGCCCAATGCCAGGGATCTACCATCCTCTCCTGTTAGACGGCAGACATATGCTGAGCTCCAACAGGTGTTACAAGAGCTAAGTATAAGAAATGCCATCTATAGTCCAGAGAATTATGGCCCAGATGAAGAGATTTTCACTATTGGGATGAGAAATATTGTGCTTCAAACGGCTCCTACATCCCTCTTTGGGTCTCTAGTGGCCGTTCTTTTCCCTCACTTAAGGCATCCCATAAGTGAGCTGACACGTACAGTAGCAGACTTAGGAGAGGCTGAAGCAATGAGAACCCAGAAAGAAATAAGACATGTTACAAGAATTTACAGGGCCCCATGAAGGTTATGAGGACCCAGATGTGGGTTGATTTAATATGGGCAGGAGCAGGTGGAAGGAAATTAGATGGGAAGTCAAATACAATCTTACTAGAGCTAGGGAAACAGCTGAAACCAGAGCAGCAGTTCCAGCTATTAAGACCAAAGAGGCAGAGGTCAGAGACAGAGCCACGAGTCTGGCTTGTGTGTTTGCAAGACTTCCCACTGGAGAGCGAGACAATCTCACTTGAGCCCACACAGGAAGGTGATTGGGGAACACGGTTTGAATGAGAGGAAGGTCAAGGTATCTGCCCTGAGGGACCAGGGGTGACCGGAGGCCACATGTTGAAATAGCTATCCATTGGTCCCCAGTGAACATACAACGTGTCCTGGCTCTGGTGGACACTGGGACTGAATGATCCACTGATTCATGGTAACCCTGAATAGTTCCCTGGGACCCCCACTATCATAGATGGATATGGAGACAAGGCTATCAGAGTGAAACAAGCCCAAATCCCTTTGGGAATAGGGTGTCTACCCCCAAAAAGAGTATATTGTGTATATCCCCTATCCCTGAGTATATTTTTGGGATTGATATCCTGCAGGGTCTATGGTTGCTGACCACTGCAGGTGAGTTCAGACTGAGAGTACTTGTGGTGAAGGCAGTTCTGAGGGGACACGCTAGGCACCCGCCCATAGCTTTGCCTGTGCCTCAGCAGGTGACTAATACCAAACAATACAAACTGCCTGGGGGATATAAAGAGATTGGAGAAACTCTCCAGGAGCTGGAAAACGTGGGCATTATAAAGCCCATGCTTAGTCCTTTTAATTCCCCCGTGTGGCCAGTAAAAAACCCAGATGGATCCAGCCTATGACTGTGGAATACAGAGAAATGAATAAAGTCATACCCCCTATGCATGCTGCTGTGCCCTCACTGCAGGCCTGATGGATACCTTCAGCCATGAACTAGGAACATACCATACTAGCTAATGCCTTCTTTTCCATTCACATTGAGCAGGAAAGTCAAGAACAGTTTGTCTTCATGTGGTAAGGATGGTAATGGACTTCTGTCCTCCCACAGGGGTATCTCCACAGCCCCACCATCTGTCATGGACTTGTAGCCCAGGACTTGGCTACATGAGAAAAACCACCAACGGTGTGGCTGTACCATTATATTGATGATGTGCTCATGTCCGATTCTCTTTCAGATCTAGAAGGTGCAGTACCTAGGCTACTGCAACATTTACAGGTGAAAAGATGGGCTGTGAACAGCACCAAGGTTCAGGGACCTGGTTTGTCTGTCAAATTTTTGGGGGTTGTCTGGTCAGGTAAGACCAAAGTGATACCAGAAGCAGTTATAGATAAATTCCAGGCCTATTCTACCTCCACAACGGTAGCATTGACACACGAGTTTTTGGTCTTCTAGGCTACTTCAGAGTGTTTATCCTGCACTTGGCACAAATTCTGAAGCCCTTATACCAGTTGGTATGAAAGGGCATCAGGTGGGACTGGGATGAGACATGTGCATCTGCCTTTACTACAGCAAAACGGGCAGTCAAGGCCATGCAGGCCTTGAGTGTGTTAGACCCATCAAGGCCCTGTGAGCTGGACGTTCATGTGACTGAAGATGGTTAGGGCTTGGGTCACTGGCAGTAGCTTGAACGAACTCGCCAACCTGTTGGATTCTGGTCACAACTCTGGAAAGGGGCAGAGGTATGATACACTTTGATAGAAAAACAACTGGCTGCCATGTATCATGCCTTGCTGGCTACAGAACCCATCACTGGAATAGCCCCAATAAAGGTAATAACCACCTATCCCATCTTGCTGTGGGTACAAGACTGGACCCAAAAGCCAAGGAGTGGTGTGGCACAAACACCCACACTAGCCAAGTGGGTGCTTACTTACATCAGAAAGTGGTGCCCTTTCTAGTAGTCCCTTGAGTGAAGAACTCCAACGCGTGTTGGGGCCGGTGACATATACTAGTGATAAGCAGGAAGAACTTGCTTTTGAACAATTAGTAGCAGACAGTCATTATCGGCAGGGAAGAGCCCGTATAACTGAAGATGCATGGTACACAGATGGCTCCAGCAGTGGGTAGCCCCCAAAATGGAGGGCCATAGCTTTCCATCCTAAGACTGAGACAATATGGATGGAAGATGGTGAGGGGAAGAGCAGCCAATGGGCATAGTTGCGGGCAATGTGGATTGTGATCAGCCAGGAGCCCTCCCCTATAGTTGTCTGCACTGACAGCTGTGCTGTCTATCGGGGCTTGACCCTGTGGCTACCAACCTGGTACCATGCCAACTGGCTGGTTGGTCACCGACCCCTTTGGGGGCAAGAATTGTGGCAAGACTTATAGGCCTGTGGTCAGACTAAAATAATTACAGTATACCATGTGACAGGTCATTTGCCACTGTCATCCCCAGGAAATGATGAAGCAGATAAATTGGCCCAGATACATTGGTTAGAAGGAAAGCCTACCTCTGATGTAGCCCAATGGCTACATCAGCGTTTTTTGCATGTGGAGCAAAAGGCAATGTGGGCTGCAGCCCCTTGGTGGGGCTTGCCTTTGACCTTCGAAGAAGTTAGTAGAGCCTGGCAGGAGTGTGTCGTGTGCTCCAAAAGGGACTTACACCATTTTCCACAGCAACATGGGACAATAGCTAAGGGGCCTGTACCCCTCATCAGTTGGCAGATAGACTATATTGGGCCTCTTCCTGTGTCAGAAGGATATCAGTATGTGATGACCTGTGTGGACACAGCTACTGGACTTCTGGTTGCTTTTCCTACCTGTTCAGCAGACCAGCTGATGACCAAAAGAGGCCTGGAGCATCTCTTTGCCACCTATGGCCGACCACAGGTAATTGAGAGTGATCAGGGCACCCATTTTACTTGACATACATTGCAAGAATGGGTGTGACAGCTGGGAATCAAATGGAAGTTTCATGTGCCATACAGTCCTACCACAGCAGGCATGATAGAGAGGCATAATGGCTTGTTAAAATCCGGACTAAAGTCAAATACCAATAGTCTGCGGGGATGGTCAATTTGCTTATGGACCGTGCTACAACGTTTGAATGAGAGATCCCGAAAGGGAGCCCTGAGCCCCATAGACATGTTAACACATATGACTGCCTCCCCTATACAACTGCTACTGCAAACCAAGGAAGAATCACTGAAGCCGAGGTTTGGCCATCAGAATAACATCTTGCTGCCAGCACCAACTGCACTGAACCCTGGAGAGTCCATTGAGTGGAAATAGCCTTGGACCTTTCGACACATGGAGCAACAATGGCTGGCTCTCCTGGCACCTTGGGGACAAAGCCTGGAAGCTGGCCTCCTGTGTATTCCTGGAATAACAGCAGAGTGGCCACCAAAGGTCACAGTAGTATATCCTGAACGACCAGAAGGTAGGAGCATCTTACCAGGGAGTTTTGTTTTATCATTATGGCCAGTGCATGCTCCTCCAGTAGCACTATATATAGACCCTTCAGTAACCCCCACGGGGAGAGGTGTAAAAGTATGGTGTACTAGACCTGGAAGGGACCCCCTTCCTTCTACAGTCCTATCACAGGACCACTCTCTTGAATGCATCCTACCCGATGGACAAGATTTGCCTATGTTGGTGGCATTAAAACATGTGTCTTATCACCCCAAAAGTCTTTGTGGATTGGGAACTTCTCTTGCTTGAGGATTATTATAATTTTTGTTATTAGGAACCTCCTCTGGCTTGAGGATTATTATAATTTTTGTTACCTGTATCTTAATTTTTTATTATCTCTAAGTTGTTATCTTCTGTTGCTGTTGTGGAATCTGGTTAGAGTGCTGCAGCTTTCTCGCACAGGGACCATTGCAGAAGATGGAAAGTATGTAGATTGTAAGGCAAGAATCCTGGAGGGGTGGCATGTGGGGAAGTTGGGGTTCCTATGGCCAGGATCCTCACTGAACTTAAACCACCTGATGATGTAACTGGCCTGTTGCTAGGCTACTGCTTCCACACCTTTAGGCAATAAGCTATTATTGTGCTATATAGAGAGCTCGGCCCAGTGCTCTGTGCGGAGGCAGAGACGCTAGTGCTCGACCTACCGCCGGGAGAACAAGTCGCGTAATAAACCCTTTCACCCCAAAGAACGTTCTGCTGTCATTTTCTTTGGTCGCATTGTATCCATAGCAAACTTGCCCGAGGCTGAAACCCATTGGCAAGACAACTACACAGGCAGAAGATGAAAGTTCTTTGCATTGGGCAGAGTAGCTGTTATACGAGGACACAGTACATCACAGGTGAGAAGCTTGGCAGGGTGTGGGAGCAGCTTGGCGTGTAGGCGGCTGACAACGCTGATGTGACTAGGAGGTGGTACCACATGTCTTATTGCTTATCCCCCTTACTTCTATTCCCATTTTCTTCCTCAAACTATCAGGTTGGAAAGGATGGAATTTCCCCTTCTCTTTCTGGATGATTAAAGCATTCTATGTCATATGCTTCACTTTCCCAAAGATTTTTGCCTTTCAGTTTCTTTAAAACTATGATTGTGAATAGGAATAGGAAGATAGAGAACTTGCTTACCAATAGGCAACCTACATAGGAAGCTATTTAAAAAATATTATACTTGCTACATTCTGAGGACAGGTGATTTAAATGAAAGCCCGATATACTTAGGTTTCCATGTGCTCACTAGGTTAAAAAAATCTGTAATACTTCCTAGTGGAATGGCAGAGTAGAAATTAATATTTAAACAAACCCCTAATGATATGATTTCTTTAGCAATCACAGTCATTCCTAGAATTGGAGATATACCAGTTTAATTTGAGTTCCGAGGAAAATTAACTTACTGCTGGTGTAATAAGTTTATACTTTTGTATAATAGCACCTAACTTTCTTACTGTGATTATTCCTACTAAAGAAACCTCTCTCTCTTTTAGATTTTTTTAATTGAAATATAGTTGATATAGTGTTATATTGGTTTCAGGTGTACAACATAGTGATTCGACAATTACATACATTACTAAAAGCTCACCATGAAAATGCAGTTACCGTCTGCCACCACACACATTCATTACAATCCTGTATGCAGAGCAAGGACCTTGCGTTTTCTTCTGTTTCCTGTCATTGCACCCCCAGCAGTCAGTATAGCATCTGGCACACAGTAAATTCTCAAAAGTTGTTTGCTGAATAAAGGACACCATTTAAAACTATGGTTAAATATGTTTTACTTTAAAAATGGCAATATTATAAAAGGCCACAAGATGGGCCCATTACACTGTAAAAGTTGGTAAAACATTTCTGGATCATGAAATTAACATTTTTTTTCTGCAAAAAACGAAGACGACTTCACATATATTTCTGAATCCTAAAGAGGAATAAAAATGCTTTTACTGACAAATTATGGCAACACTGAGTCATTTATTTATCTAAAGAATTGTATTAAAAGAAAAGTCAAAATGTTACTTAATTATCATTCCCTCCTGTGGCTTTGAAAAACATCAAGGTTTTATCTTTATCACTCTTCCCATATATTTCTTACTATAAAATTGAAATACATGTTATTTATGGAATAATAAATTATATTTCTTCTTAGAATTTAAAAAGGTGTTCGTCACCTTTATTTTTCATTTGAAAGATTAAGCTTACTAAATTGAATGGTCCCTTTTTTTCTAAACCAATGCTTCTTGAAAACAGACTATGCCAGAAGAGTCTGCATTGTTATGTTATTTGATACTTGTCACCCACTGAGAAATCCCAAGCTGAGTGTGAGGCTTGCTAAGTTACCAGATAACTGGAGCTATGGCTTAGTGAGAAGACAGACACAAGTCAAATACAAACAAAAGCAAAAGCAAAATCGAAGAAGCAAGAGAATGTGAACTAGTGAGTAGGCAATGTGATGTGATAGAGTGACTGAGGCACTGCTGTAGATCGGGTGGCCTCTCAGGAGGGGCCGCTGAAGCCAAGCCAGGAATGAGAAGAGAGAGCCAGGTTTGTGAAGTTCTGGGGAAAAGTATTTCAGGCAGAAAGAACAGCCAGTACAAAGGCCCCAAATGGCAAAGGTATCGCTCTTAGTTTGGAAAGAAAACTGAAGCTGCATGGCACTAAAAGATTGATGCAGTATCACTATTACGTCTTGACACAGCTGGTACTAGATGTCTATTGTCCTGGCTTCCCTTGGAGACAAGCAGACACTGGTGTGTGTCTTTACAGCAGTCGCAGAATTGTTGCTCATTTTAAGCGACTGGCACACATGACCAGGTAGAAGGGAGAACTATTTTGGAATTGGCTCTTCTTTAGCTAACAAGGATGAGGATGATACTCTGTTA
Organism: Smutsia gigantea; assembly: GCA_032199065.1. Taxonomy (NCBI): domain Eukaryota; kingdom Metazoa; phylum Chordata; class Mammalia; order Pholidota; family Manidae; genus Smutsia; species Smutsia gigantea. The sequence continues at coordinate 106,939 of JAVSCE010006863.1, read as the reverse complement.
CGAAGACCATAGACCAAACAGGGCCTCCTGGCACCAGCTAGAGCCATGATGGGATTGGAATGTTCTTCATAGATATATGAATGTACATAATATCTACCACCAGGCATTGAGTATAACACAGTGAGCAAAACAATGTTCATGCTCTCAAAGAACTTGTGCTGATAACAGCATGGCCAGGTGTTGCAGAATAGCCTATGTAATTTACACATAGTTTACTTCAATTCTCTTTGGTCCACCCACTATTTGACTAAATTTAGAACTCTTTTTTTATTGGATATGTGAGCAAAGAAGGAAGTTGCACTGATTACCAGGATTCCCATTTGCCTGCCGCAGTCCCAGCTGGGTTCTTTTAATGGTGGGAATTTTCCTGAGCATGGACGTGGTCTCAGTCATTCCTGCCTACAAAGATCCAGAGCCTCACTGCCAAAACTGAGGTGATAACTGCTTATTTCTGCAGTCCTAGTCTATAACGCAGGTCCACACTCACACGGTGCTCCCTCAGTCCCTATCTAGCTTCTGTCCATCAGATCAGGGTCATTTCTTCATGGTTCCTGTCCCTTAAATCTGTTACAGGAGAAGCAGAAACTTACCAGGAATCTAAACCCCGTTGAGATCTAATCATTACAGGCTCAGCTGCCTTTTCTGTAATCTTTCTGTAACTTAGGCTACCTGGAAGAAAAAGGAGAGAAAAAAAACAAATATATTTATACCTTTTGAAACAAGGAACTACATCATTTGAGAACATGGTGTAATTTATGCCCTCACATCTCACTAATTCATAGGAAAATCCTCTACATAGAATTTGAAAACCAACTGTCACCCCCAAGCACAGCTCATTTACATTTTTTCTTTGTCTTTGGAAACAACTGATACTAACAGACTATGTGTATGGCCTATTCTTAAGCTTCATATTCCCTTATAGGTTTCATACCATCTTATATTAGGTTTTCTATTACTGTAATAACAAATTACCATAAACTTAGTGGCATAAAACAGCTCACATTTATTGTATTATAGTTATACAGGACAAAATTCTGACAATGGGTCTCACTGGGCTAAAGTCAAGGTGCTCCTTTCTATGTACTCTACAGGACAAGGGTTCCTTGCTTATTCTGGCTTTCTAGCTCCTGGTCTCCTTCCTCCAACTGTTAAGCCAACAACTTCACACACCTCTGCATTTTCTTCCATCATCATGTCTTTCTCTAAACACAGGTGGAACAGGTTCCCCACTTTTGAGTGCTCATATGATTAGAATGGGTTCACTTGGGTAATCTAGGAAATCCCTTCTCTGTCCATATCCCCAACTACGTGTCAGAGTCCCTTTTGCCATGTAAGGGAATATATTCACAGGCTTTTGGGGATGAAGCTGTAGACATTTTGGGGGTATTATTTGGCTTATCATACTCCTTTGTAAACTAGGATACACTGAGAAATATATACATGTAACTTCTATAAATCCCCTGTATAGAAATCCTGCCTCTTTCCAGCTAAAACTCTCCTTTCCTTTTCTTTCTTCTCTGTTCACCTCCACTTTTTTATTCTGGGGGAATAGATAAGGGAAAAAATGAGATAAATACTGTGGTTTTGTCTGCTCAGCTTGTCTTCTCCTTATAACAAAAATACCCCCCTTTTAGCATCTGGTGGGGAAATGAAGGTTCTTTTTTTCCACTCTATTCCTGACATACTAGTTTCCATCCTAGGGTTTCTTTACTGACTTGCCTCAGGGCTATGCATATGACCCAGCCCCCATCTAATTAGATAATCATATACCCCTGGGCATCGTGATTGGGTCAGTACTAGGCATTCAACCCAAGCTGGGCCAATCTGAATACTTACCTGAGATGTTTTTCCTAAGATGTGGAAATCCATATCTAATACTTTCCTGAGATGTGGCTCCATGGGGGACACCTTTTCTTTCTTGTTTCAGCAAGAAAGCTGAAAGTATGACTCAGAGCTGCTCAGTCTCTGTCTCTCACCAGTTGGAGAAACTGAGAAACCAATGAGAGGCAGGAAGAGAGGATTCTGGTGAGTTATTCTTTGATTTTATTTCTTGAGGATGTCAAAGCTGCTTTTTTCCCACTTTTATTCTATAAATTACCCACTTTTGTTTCCAATAAATTTTCCTTTTGCTTAATTCAGTTTTTTTTGAGGTTTGCTTCTTCCAATATAGGTTAATATAGGATGTTTTCCCTCTCCTAATGTCTATATGTCCCCTCAATATTACCCTGTTAATCCATTGGGTTTAAAAGCCAAACCTAAGGTCAATGATGTCTTCCATGGGGAAAAAAGATGAGGAAATAATCAGAGAAGATTCTGCAGTGAGTTCCGGTGATATTGCCTGTAGTGATTCTTAGGTCACACTTGCTGAAAAAACTCACCTCCTGGTTCTCAGTCCACTCTGGGTCATGAAACTCAGTTAATTACAGAGGATTATGTACAAATGTCAGTAATCCTTTCAATACAATAGCAGTCATATAAAAGCTTGAAATCTGAATACTTTGTTTCTACTATTAAGTTTCCACAGTGAAATTAAAATCCTTAAAGTGAAATCTCCCTTCTCATTTCTATGTTGCTTCTTGAACTTACATATTCCCAAAAAAACTTTCATATTCTAAATTCAGATATCTCACACATCCCATTTTCCCAAAGTTCAGTAAATTACATAAGAACATTTCTACTTCAACCACATACCGAGAACATTTTGATCCAAGTACAAGAAGTACCAATTTTGTTTTATAGTTTGTATCTTCTCAACAACATAGTTCTGAGACTTAGAAATGGCTGTGAATTTGTGTATGTTTCTACATATATATTATACATATATAATCAGAACATATATAAATAATCAGAGGCCTAGCATGCCTTTCCCAATGCATTAATAAGTACAGTTCCTGAAGGGAATTGGTGGGTAGATGAATGTTGTCTTGCCACTGGGTTTCAGTTCCAGGCTAGTTCACTGTGGATTCAGTGATACCAAGGAATGGCAATGGAATGTTCTTGGGGTAAAAGGGTGTGTTACCTGGCTTGTTCTCCCAGTGATAGATTGAGCAATAGAATTACATCTGCATCCAATGGTCTGCAGGTTTGTAATCCTCTTCATCTCTGCCTCCACCCAGAGCACTGGGCAGAGCTCTTTATACAGTGACTCAGTCAATAATAGCTTATTGCCTATAGGTGTGGAAGCAGTAGCCTAGCAGCAGTCCAGTTACATCATCAGGTTGTTTAGGTTCAGGTGAGGATCCTGGCCATGGGAACTTCAATTTTCCCCACAAATGTCCAGCCAGTATATGGGCCAAACTGCTCACTCGATGTTAAATCACATAACGACTGCCAACTGGAGGTGCTGAGCTATGTTTATCAAAGAGGATACCTCTTCTGTGTCCTTAGTACAGAAACGATTCCTCATCTCTAGCCTACAGAGACCACCATCACAAAACAAACAGCTTGCTGCTCAGAAGGGTGAAATAGCACTCTTACTAGGCACTAAACTGAGGGTTTGTCTCGGTTGGCCTGGACAAGAGTAACATCTCATGCAGTGAATCAGAGCCAGAACTGCCTTGTTCCTCTGGAAAGCGGAGATAGTGCACCTCAACACAGGTATTTTATTTACTCATTATGTGCTTGCTGAGAATAAGCTAGGTACTTGGTATATAAAGGTAGACAAAACAGATCTGATTTGACCTCTCATGCAGTTTGTAGTCTAGTGGGAGACATAGACACCAAATAAAGAAAAAATAAAAAATTATCCCAAGTACTGTAAAGGCAAAGGGCAAGCAGATATGAGAGAGAATAATGAGGAGGACATACTTTAGGTTTGGTAGCTAGGAAGACGTCTAGAAGAAGGTGATATTTAATTTGACATCTGAATTTGATGGATGAAAAGGAAATAATCAAGGGGAAATTATTAGAAAGAAGGCCCCGGGCAGTGTAAGGAGCATCTATTGATGAAGAAATAAAAATTACATAGGTTCTGAGGCAGCAAAGAATTGCAGTTCTTGAGAACCCTTATATATGTTGTGTTGTAGAGTCAGGTGAATGATGTAGAGTATATTAAGACTATATGTGTTTGCAGGAGAGTTAGGGAGGGCAGACAAATTATCCAGTGCTTAATTTGCCTTAAACTGGGTTAAGAATTTTGAATTTTGTTCTAGGTGCAATGAGAAGCTATTGAAGTATGTCGAAAAAGGGAGTCTCGTTATCTAATGCACATTTTAAAGGGATCATAGAGGATCCTGTTTGAGAATGGCTTGGAGGTTGGCCCTAGTCAAAGCAAAGAGACTAGTTAGGAAATTATTACAAAAGAAAAATATAAACCACCAAATATTGATTCAAAAGGAATTATAAAACCTGAAAAGACTTACACAGTAAAAAACTGAATGAACATTCAGGTACCACATACACACATGCACAGTGACATCCATTTCTGAACCTTTTACAGCTGAGTTTCATGAAACTTTTAAAGAAAAAATAAAATTTGTTTGAACAGTAGTAGAAAAGGAAGTACTGCTCAACTCCTTTCATGAGCCCAGGTAACTTTAATACTCCCCAAAAAGATAATACGAGAAAGGAAAATTACAAGTCAATTTCATTTATGAATATAGTTACAATAATCTTAAATAATTTGCAAGCTAAACCTACCATTGAATTAAAGAAGGAGACATATTAACTGAGCAAGGGTCATCTCAAGACTTGTAAGGACAATTTATTAACCAAAATCCTATAAAGTAATTTGCCATAATCACAAAGTAAGTAAAGTTAAAACCCAGTACAATAGTCCCTGTATCCTGTATTGTTACTGTAAAGAAATAACCACAAATTCACTGGCATAAAACAACGCAAATTCATTACCTTGTAATTCTGGAGGTCAGAAGACCAAAATCAGTCTCAGTGGGCTAAAATCAAAATCAGGGCTGCATTCTGTCTGGAGGCATTAGGGAAAAATTCATTCCCTTTCTTTTTTCAGCTTCTGAGGGCTGACCACAGTCCTTGAGGATGACCACAGTCTCATCTTCTGTCTTCAAAGCCATCAGTGTACCGTCTTCCAACCTCTTGCTCTCTGATTCTCTCTTATAAGGTTCTATGTGATTACATTGAATTCACTCAGATAATTGAGGATATTCTCCCCATCTCAAAATTCTTAATTATATCTGCAAAATTCCTTTTGCATAGAAGACAACATATTCATAGGCCCTGGGGTTTAGAAGGTAGGCATCTGTGGGGGCTATTACTCAGCCTACTGTGCCTTAGAAAAATAATTTGATAAAAGTTCATGTGTTCATGATTTTAAAATGAACAGTAACAGCAATAGTAAAACTCTTAGCAATAGGAATGCAGAGAAACTCCCTAGCCTAGCACGTGGTATCTTTAGCAACATTTATTTTAAGGTCAGGAACTACCCAAGAATTCACATTATCATTGTTTCTACTCAGTTTTGTACTGGAGGTCTTATCCAGTGCATAGATAAAGAAAGAAATAAATGGTTATGCACCATATAGGAAAAAAATAACATGTATAGACAAAGAGATTTTCTACAGAGAAAGATAAAGAAATTTATAAATAAATATTAGAACTAATGAAAAGCTGCATATGGCAAGGTATAAGATGGACTTACTGACCTGCTGTTATTCCTATATGTCAGTGGTGAGCAAATAGAAAATGCAAAATGTAATTTTTAAATTTCATTCAGTCCCTACCTCATGTCATATACAAATATGAATTCCAGAAAAACTAAGGATTTAAATATTTAAGGCAAAACTATGGAACTTTTAAAGGGCAATATGAGAAATGACTTTATATCTCTGGAGTAAGGAAGGAGGTCCTGAATAAAGCACAAAAATAAAATCTGTAATGGAGGTTGAAATCGACTGCTTTAAAATGATGACATTCTCTGAAAAGACACCCAAAGAAGGTGTAAAGACAAGTCACAAATGGCAAGCTATTTTGCAACAGATGTAATTGAAATAGGATTAATATTTGGAATACATAGTGACCTCCTATAAATGAACAAAAGAGAGAAAAATTGGTAAAAGATTGGAGCAGGCATTTCACAAAAGAGATCCAAATAGTCAATGGACATATGAAAAGGTTCTCACCTCATTAGAATTAGAGAAATGCAAATTATTAAAAATTTAACAAGTCTTACATCATGTGTTATCATCAATGTAGAGTAACAGAAACTCTCAATGTTGGAGTATAAACTGGGACATCATTTTGGAAAATAGTTTTAAATTTGAACATAAGTAGACATTATGACTCAACATTTCCATTCCCAGGCTTAGTCCTTAGGAAAACTAGGAGAGTTGCCAGAAGACACATGTACAGTGTTGTTCATAGCAGCATTTTTTTTTGTACTACCTCCAAACTGAAAAACATCCAAATGGGCATCCATAGTAGAACAGACAAGTTTAGCATAGTCCTACTTGGAAATGCAGCACAGCAATGAAAGCGAAAGAGCAACACATGTACGAATAGAGTTCAATTACAAAAATATGATTTTGACTGAAAGAAGCATAGAGCAGCATTAAGAATGAGTCTATCTATAAACCACCCAAGCCTAATCAATGTATTGTTCATAGATACATACATAGATGATGACACTGTAAAGAAAAGCACTGGAATATTTAATATCAAATTTAAGATAAAACCTGTAACTGTAGATCACAGAGATAAGATGACATAAGATTATGGTTAAGTCTTATTTCTTTTGGGGAAGGAAGCAGATGGCTTTTTATATTGCTGTTTTTAAACTTCAGTGTTTCATACACCCTCTTTGTATAATGTGTTTCTTCCTTTGTTTCTTTCACACCTACACCCACACTCAAGAAACTCCATTCAGGTTAGCAATAAAAACTAAAAGTTACTTAGGAATAAACCTACAAAAGCATACACAACTTTTATGGAGAAAATTCTGGAACCTTCGTGAAGGACATACAATGAGAAGATGATTGAACAGCCATATTGGTACTAGAACGAATATGGGTGAGTGAACTCAATATGTAAGAGATGACAATTCACCTCAAATTAACTTATAAATTTAGTGCAGTGTTTCCTTTAAAAAATACTTTTGGTGGATTTTGACAAGCTGACCATAGATTCTGTGGAAAGATAAAGGGCATAGATTAGCCAAGATAAATTTGAGCTACAGGGATAAAGAAGGAAAATTCATCTAACATGTGTCAATGTATTTTGTTTCTTAAAATACAAAAAGACCAGGGAGTGAAGAGAGAGAGAGAAAATTTGTAGGCAGCCTTTCAAGAAATTTGGCTGTGCAGAAGAGCAGAAACAGTTTGTCAGTATTTGTTCTGATAGAAACATTTTACCTTGTGAAACTGAGACATAGCTTAGGACACAGAAAATCAGGCTCAGGGGTTCCCAAACCTAACTAGTCACAGGAATCACCTAGGGTATTTGTTAAAACTGCAGATTTCTTTGCCACGTTCTAGAATAATCTGATCAGACCATCCAAGGGGGGGTCCTGGGAATCTGTGTTTTAATACACTGCCCAGGTGATTTTTCTGATTAGGAAGGTTTTGTAACCCTTTTCACTTCCTTAAAGAATAATCATTCTTAGAAAGTAGCAGACTATAAAACACATTTGGTGAAGATTTACCTATGACTTTAAAATAATAATCATCTATAAAAATATGTGTTTTCCATGAATGAATTATTTCCACAGAAGTCTGGAATCTGCTTTAGTTACTAAATAATTCTTTAGGAAAATTATTTATAGATGTGTCTAATTTGCCAAAGTAAAAAAAGAAAAGCAAACATCTTAATTTATAAATATTTAATTCCATTTACTTAGGATCTCCAATTAGGAGGTCATTGGGTTAGATATGTTTCTTTAATATATATTTTTATAAAAGAAGGAGGTATAATACAAATTTTGCTTTGGGATTCTGTCCAACAAGATTTGTGATTCATCTGCATGTATTATATTCAAAGGAGAAGTACGTCTAGGATGTGGCAGATCTATGATATATGTTTCTGATTCTTCTGAATTCTCATAGCCCTCAACTTTACCTTTTGTTAGAGTGTTTTTTATTGTATTTTTTCAACTATTCAAATAACATCTAAATATATTCTCAGTGTAAGTGCTTCAAGCAGTTTAAAACATTAATAACAACTAGTCTTATTAGATGAATTCTGCGTGCCTACTTGGAGTGTTTTTGATGGATTACCTAACTTAATTCTCAGAATTTTCAGAATTTTATGAATTCTGCACTATAATTATTTTATATGTGTGTAATTATTTTACAGAATGGGGAAATCCAGGTTTGAACATCTGGAAAGGAGCATGATCAGAATTTGACCACATGTCATTTGACTCCAAAGCCTATATATACCCAAATCTCTCTCCAATCTGATCAGGAACACATAGAGAGAAGCCTCCACGTCTCCCTTCTCCCCCACATTCCCCTCCGCAGGGACCAGCAGTCTTAGCAGCTTTGCTGTGCTCCCTTTTAGATTTCCTTGTATGCGTAGCTGTGTATATGTCTTTTAGTAAGCATAAAAGGGATCTATGCCACAAATTATTCTTAGAAATAATTTCTAAGAATTTCTGCTTTCTTTTAAAAACAGCTTAGTATGCCATAGTACATATGTATATACCAAAACTTTCAAAAGTGTTGTCATGGGAATAGACACACCCTTTTACACATCTTTGTGCAAGGTATGAATATTTTGGTAGGATAGACTCTAATGAAATGAACTAGCATAAAAAATATATGAAAAATTAAAAAAATTTTTGATACTGCCAATTTATATGTCAAAAAGGCTGTGCTAATTTACACTCCCAAATTTCACAAGCATGCTCATTTTCCCATATCCTCACCTTGATATTATAAATCTATGTAAATTTTTGCCAATTGGACGAGAAATTTATATTTGTTATTTAAATTATCTCTTTATTTTCTTTTTGTAGCTTCAATTTATAGCTGCATGTTCATCTTCTAGGGCAGGCCTATATATTTCCCCCAGTCTGTGGCTTGCCTTTCCATTTTCCTAATACTATCTTTTGAAGAGCAAATGTTTTAAATTTCAGTGAAGCCTCATTTATAAATTATTTTCTTTTCTGATTTGTAGTTTTGGGGACCTATCTAAGAAATCTGTGCCTATTTCTTCTGGAAGTTGTATAGTTTTAGCTAGTACACTTAAGTCTGTGATCTACTTTGAATTAATCTCTCTGTGGTGTGAGGCAAGGAATGAGAATTATTTTTTCCCACATGTATATGAATATTTAATTGTTCCAGTACTGTTTATTCAAAAGAGTATTTTATCTTCCTTGAGTAGATTTGGATGACTATAGACTTGACTATCACTTGACTATGTATGCATGTGTATTTAGGGACACCATTCTGTTCCAATAATGAATGTGTGTAGTCCTGTGCCAGCACCACAGTTTGCTGTTTATTATGAGCTTTACAGTGTGACGTAAATTCAGAGCATGTAAGCCCTCCAAATTTGTTCTTTTTTTTTGCCAAAATTGTTTTGACTGTTCTGATCTTTGCCTTTTGATATAATCTCAGAAACAGCTCATCAAAAATGTCTCCTGGGATGATTTGACTGGTATTACACACAACCCATAGATAATTTTGTAGAAAATTGACATCTTAACAATACTTGGCCTTCTGATCCATGAATATGGAGTATCACTCCATTTTTTAAAGATACTCTTTAATTTCACTGAACAATGTTTTATAGTTTTCAGCACAGAGGTCTTGCATATATTTTTCAAATTTATCTCTAAGTATTTTATGGTTTTGGATGCTATTGTAAGTGGAATTTTTAAAACTTTATTTTTGGACTCTTCTTAGTATACTGAAGTTAAATTAGTTTTTCATATTGATTGTTTATTTTCCTACCTGACTAAATATACTTATTAGTTTTAATTCTTTTCTTTTAGATTCCTAAGAATTTTTTTAAAGATTCCTAAGAATTTTATACATAGACTACCTTGCCATTTATGAATAAGACAGTTTTGCTTCTTTTAATCATTATACCTTTTACTTATTTATTTTCATCTTATTGCACTGTGAGGACCTCCAATACAGTGTTTGAAGAAATGATTGTTAGTCTTTGACTTACCTCCAAAATTAGAGGGAAAGCATTCAGTTTTTACAATTAAGGGTGATTTTAGGTGTAAATTTCTCACTAATGCCTTTCATCAGGTCAACAAAGTTCCCTTTAATTCTCAGTTTGTTGAGAGCTTTTATCACAAATGGGTGATGAGTTTTTGTCAAGTGCTTTTTCTGCATCTATTGAGATGACTATATGGGTTTTCTCTTTCATGGTAATATGGAAAGTCACACTGATTGATTTTCAAACATTAAATCAACATTGCATTCCTAGAGTAAAGCTCTAGAGTATGCCCACATACTATCCTTTTTCTCTATTGTTGGATTCTGTTAATATTTTAAAAGAATTTTGCATCTATATTTATGAGAAATATTGATCTGTAATTTTCTTGTGATCCCTTTGCTTGTGATCCCTTTGCTTGTGATATTAAGATAACACTGACCTCATTGTATTAAATGAATTGGGAAGTCTGTTGGGGTCTCCAAGACCACCTTTGGGCTTGTGAATTATCAGTTCACTAGAAGGACTTATGATTACAATTTATTACAGTGAAAGGATACAGATTAAAATCAGCAAAGGGAAAAGGTGCATGGGTGAAGTCCAGGAGAAACCAAGCCTCAGACTTCCAGGTATCCTTTCCTAATGGATATAAATAATTTACCCAGACATGGTGTGTGAGAAAATGTGTAAATGTTACCAACTAGGGAAGCTCACCTGAGCATTGATGTTTAGCAATTAGGGGGTCAGTCATGAAGGTATGAAGTACTGAGGTGACTGATCTGTTATTCAGATACCTGCTCTTCAGAGCAAAAACAGGTGTTCCCCACAAGTCACATGTTAGCATAAACATAGCTGACCAAAATGGTACCACGTGGCCCAAGTCCTCTGATATATAAAAACATTCCTGTCAGGCAGAATATTCTGAAGACTTAGAGTTTAATACCAGGGGCTGGCCAAGTGCCTGTCCTGGAGAAAGACCTTTCTTGGGAATGGGCAGGATTTGAACAACCTAGGCCTGCTGAGTTAACCTCTCTTGCATAGGTTGTGCGTTTTATCCTGTTTTCTGGAATAGTTTGCATAGGATTGGTCTCATTATTAAATGTTGACTGAATTTACCAATGAAGTTGTCTGGACCTCAAGTATTCTCTGTGGAAAGACCTTTAAAAATTCAATTTTCTTAGTTGATATAGGGCTATTTATGTTGCCTTTTTTTTCTTGTCTTATTTGGTAATTTGTATCTTTCAAGAGATTTGTCCATTTAATTTTGGTTTTTTTTGGCATAAAATTTTAGATTCCATTTTAGGTGTGGTAGGTTGAAAATGGTCCCCCAAAGGAATATCCACATCTTAACTCCTGGAACCTGTTACTTTGTTTGGAGAAAGATAAATTGTAATTAAATTAAGGATTTTGAAATGAGGAGATCATTCTGGATTATCCATTTGGGCCCTAAATTCTATTGCAACTATCCTTGTAAGAAAGAATCAGATTAGAGAGATACACAGAGAAGCAGTGAAGAAAGAGGCAGAAATTAGAATAATTCAGTGGTAAGTCAAGGCACACCAAGGAATGCTACAGTCGCTAGATCCTGGAAGACGCAGAGAAGGGTTTCTCTCCTAGAATGTCTAGTGGGGATATGTCCCTGCTGACACCTTGATTTCAGACTTCTTGCCTCCGGAATTGTGAGATAATAAATGTTTTAAGCTATTATATTTGTAACAGTTTGTTCCAGTGGCCTCAGGAAACCAATACATTAGGTTTTTATGGTCTATAATAACTTTTATGGCCTTGAAATTGGCAATTTGTATCTTCTACTTTTTTGTTTTCCTTGAACATTTTGGGTAGAAGTTTATCAATTTTGTTGATCTTTAGGTTTTATTGGCTTATCTCTTGCTTGTGTAATTTATATTTCATTTATTTCTGCTCTTATCTTTATTCTTTTATTCTTTATGTTTAATTTGGGTTCATTTTTTTTTCTTTTCCTAGTTTCTTAAAGTGGAATCTTAGATCACTGAGTTTGCCTCTCTCTTTTTTCTAATATAGGTAAAGTTACAAATTGCCCCTGAGCACTGCTTTAGAATCATGCCACTCATTTTGATATGCTATATTTTTTATTATCATTCAGTGAAAAATGATTTCTAATTTCTGTTGTGACCAATGTGTTAGTGAGAAGTTTGCTGGGGAAATGCTGATTAACCTCAGTCAAAAAAGCCCCGAATTTAATCCTTATCCATCATAGTAACACCTCCATGGGTTTCTGTGGGCCTTTGGTAACTTTCAGTGTCTGCAAAGAGTTACTTTTAAAATATTCTGTCCAGTTTTTGCAATTATTATGTGTAAAAGGCATGCCCAGCCACTACATGCTATCGAGGCAATAAAGGAAGGCCATTTATTGGACATCCTCTACTGTACTTGAACCTCTTTTCATGCCTGTTATCCCTTTATTTCACTAATACTTCTTGGAATGTGAGGATTGGTCATATTCCATATTGTATCTTCAGCATCTGGACCAGTAACTGGTGCCAAGTAGGCCTTCCACAAATATTGGTTAACTAAATGAATAAAATTCTAACAATGAGTCTCACCTGACATCTTTAGAAGCATGGTAGAATCATTATGCTACATATGTCAAGAACTATGCACTAACATTAGAACTGTGTGAAGGAAATCCAGATATGCAAACAGCATGTAAAGGAGGAGTTCTATTAGAGACAAAGCCATTGTTCAATGGGACAGGAAGTGGGAAGTCAACACAGGATGAGGGTAAACAAATCAGGAACTGTGATAAAAACATCTAGGCAGAGAGTTCATTGGGAGGACCCTCATTAGCAAGTCCTATGAAGACTAAATTAGTGTTACAATGCATATCAGGACACTAGAGTGAAATTTGTATGGAACCACAAATACTTCAGGGTATTTATCTGAAGAAAATGAAAACATAACTTGAAGGGATAGGTACACCACCATGTTAATAGCAAGATATGGGAACAACCCAAGTGTCCATTGATGGATGAACGGAGAGAAATTATGTGTGTGTGTGTGTGTGTGTGTGTGTGTGTGTGTACATAACTGAATACCATTCAGCCAAAAAAAAGAATGAAATCTTGGAATTTGCAACAACATGGATGGACCTCAAGGACATTATGCTAAATGAAGTAAGTCAAACAGAGAAAGACAAATACTGTATGATCTCATTTACATTTGGAACCTAACAAAAGAAAACAAAACACAAAGTCATAGAAACAGAGAACAGATTGATAATTGCCAGAGGTGGGGAGAATGGGGAGTGGGAGAAATGATTGAAGAGAGTCAAAAGGTAAAAAAAATATGAAGAATATGTAAAAATGAATATATTTGATACCTGCTTTTTCATTAGATATTTCTTAGACTTTAAGTTAATAAAGGGAATGGAATTTGAAATGGGGAACAGAGATAAATTGCTCATTATATTCTGCTTGTTGAAAGCAATCAGTCCAGTCTTCAAGTCTTCATTTACAAACAAAACAAAAACAAAACAAAAAGACACATACCAGAAACATCCCACTAAAATAATATTTGTTTGTCTAGGAACAGAAACATAGACTAACAATACTGTTTAAAAAATCAAATAAACAAGACCTCTGTATTCATAGTTGTCCAAGAGAAATTTACATACGTTAAAATATTTATGCTATTTTTACTGCTATGACCCTGACAAACCTTATCACTTTCAGTGGTTTTGAAATAGCGATAAAAGAAGATCAAAATGATTTTATTTTTGGATAAATGCTAGGGATATTTTTATGCTTAGTCAAGGGCTAATTTAAAAGGATATTATATATATGGGGTGGTATGAGAAGAAAGAGAAAAATGAAAGTTTCTATTTATTCAGTTAAACACTAAGAATAGACAAAAATAGCCTGTACTCTACACACAACCTATAGAAATTTAAGAAGAAAATAAATAGCTAGGGAAAGGAAAGGAAGAAATTTCACACAAGAAGAAAGAAGAGGAAGAGGAATGCTTGTAGGAGGGCGAACTTCCATTCTGAGTGGGCCTGGTGGGTACTGGTACCTGTGGCCAGATGGAGATCCTGCAGGGATGCAGAATGTCCCTCTAACCAGAAGGCTCCAGCAACCCCATGCCAGTTCTCTGTTCCAGTGGGGTTGGGGCCTTGTGTTGCCAGATCTCTGGTTTGTTTTCAGGTAGCACCTGAAATATGGAGTGGTAAGTCTTCTTCCCTGTAAACATTGACGTCTATTTAGGTTTTTAATGGAACTTAGTGCAATTCATATAAAAATGTGTCTTTGACTTTGAGGTTGAATTCTTTAAGGGAAAGAAAGAGTGACAGAGAAATGCATAGGAATTTTGAGGTAAGAGGAGGAAGTGGAAGATAGGCAAGGAAAAGGAGAAATGAGAAAGAGGGGAGCAGAAACTAAGCAATGAATAAAGGCCTTATCTCTTGCCCACCTTGCCGCGTCTCCCTCTCAACCCACCTACTCCAAGCCTGGTTGGGACCAACTCTTCCCAAGGCCACTAGTCCTCAAATCATCTTTAGCACCTGATCTTTTGAGGCAGTGACTCCCGCTCCCTAACCATACTCTTGGGTGCAATGCACATCAGAGCCTTTAAGGAGTCTCACCAATTCCATAGGTTGTATCCACAGATTCTGCTAATGGTGTGGACAGTCTTCAAAAGTTCCACACACACACATATGCACAGGCTTCGCATTTTAAAATTTGACATATATTTATCTTGGGTTTTCAATGAAATGTTCACAAATGCTTTCCAGCTTCCTGTGGAAATGCTGGAGATGCTTCCAGCTATCTCCATCTGGCCACAGGTACCAGTATCCACCAGGCTCATTCAGAATGGAAGTTCACCCTCCCGCAAGCATTCCTCTTCCTCTTCTTTCTTCTCATGTGGAATTTCTTCCTTTCTTTTCCCTAAGTTATTTATTTTCTTCTTAAATTTCTGTAAGTTGTTTTGAAGTTTTAAATCTATTTCAATTTCCCCCTAAGTAGTCTGTACAGACTTTTCAGTTCCTTTTCCTAAAACTGAATAACTAGGATGGATTTTTGTTTCATTTTGCCTTCTTCCCCTGGTACATTCAACTTAACTGGCATTATCACAAGCGTTTATCTAGGGCCCACACTGTAATGTACTGTGAATAGGATAAGGACCCAGAGAAGAAAAGAAGATGTCTCTTGTTCTCAAGTTGCTTGTAAACAGATGGGGAGACAAGACACCATGTGAAAAGATATGTAATGATAGAAGGTCATATATGCTTTGTGACAGAAAAGTAATATAGGTGAATACCAAAGGAAATTTAGGTTGGGAATGATTACTATGGCCTGAGATAACCAGTGAAAGCAGGGTAGAAGCAAATACCCACTGAGTGTTCATTACGTTGTGGGCATTTCTCATGTGCCATTTTCCATTATTTACTTATTTCAAGAAACTGGTGAGGTATACATGTTGCTGCTTTTCAAAATGATGAAACTCTCAGAGTGGCCAAGTGATATTTCCAAGACACAGAGCTAGGAAATGCAGATCCTGGATTTGAAGTGAATGTGTTTGGGAAGTTAAGAGTCTAGGAGAAGTGGAGGGTTCTTATGGGGTACGGTAGAGAGAAACGTGTTTAAATGATAAAGACCAGCCTGGTCAGTGTTTTGAATGCCAGCTTCTCAGTGTGTACTTAGTGCACGTGAGGAGACTGTTTTCATCCAGTTAAATATGTGTTACTCTAGAAAGATAACATATCTGCTAAATATATTCTTATTTCAAACAGGAATTTAGAAAATACCTTCTACATACCTTTTTGCCTAGCAGTTCCTGTTCTAGATATCTATTCTACAGAAATACTGGCATACATGTGCAAGGATCTATCTAGAAGTTTTTTTTTATATAGCATGTCTTTTAATAGTGAAAAAAATGTGAAATTGACTTATGTGGCAGAGACTTGGTAGATATCCCTCAAGCCTGCTTCCATTTCTTGGTGACAAACTCAAGTATATTTTCCAGGTCTCTTGGGTTATATGATTAGTTCTTGCCAGAAGAATGTGAGTGGGAGAAATCATTCACCTCCAGGCCAAGGCACTGAAGAGTGATCTGCTGGGTCATCAAGGAGCCTGATACCTGAAGGACTATGTGAAAGAGAATACCAGCTACTGACCCACTGGGTTCTGACCTGAGTACCTAAGTTTCAGCATTGTTTGTTATAGCTCTTAGCCTCTTATCATAAAATCTGATGGGCATCTAAGGGAATGATTTAACTTGTGGTACTCCCATTTCATGGACTGCTATGTGGCCACTTAAAAGAATTGGGCAGACTTTTGTTACTGTCATGGAAACATCTCTAAGCTGTGCTGTTAGGTAAGAAAGGCATTTTACAAAATAGTATGTATAACATTCCACTTATGAGTATCTGTGGCTCCAAACTCTGTGTGCATGTGTGTGTGCATATATACAAAGGGAAATGGTTGAAAGGATACTGGGCTTGCACAAGGGGATCCCTCACATTTTGCTCTATGCACTGTATTATTTGAACCTTCAGTAATGAAAATGTATGTATGACTTATAAATAAAAAAAATATGTTTAGACATACTGTACACGCTGGTTGTAAGGCTCAATATGATAGTTGTAAAAGCCCTTAGGAGAAAGTGCTAAATATATACGACATTCTTTGTTGTGACAAACCTCTTCAAATATCTATTGCTAAGATGTCTATTTGGATTTTTGACCAAGCTACAAATTTTTTTGTACCATGGAATGGTTTAAAGAATCGCAGGCTGCTAGGCTGTCTTGGCTGCTTGATAAAGTATCACTGTGACTCACGATCTACGACGGCCTCTGTCCTCTCGTGCTTTTTGTCGCTCTCTTTCATCTAGTTCTTCTAGAGATAAAATACTGTTGGGGGAGAGGGAGAGTTCTTTTTCCTTTGAGAGTAGCAGAGGAACTTTTCCCAATTAAATAAAAAGATTCATAAATGGGGCGAAGAGGACCCACACAGCAGTAGTTTTCAATTCTCTTTTGGAAGAGAGGTTGTAATTAATGAGGATGTAGTAATGCCATAAAGAACTCTAGATAGCTCTGACTAATAAGGAAACCTGAAGGCAAGCTGAGGTTGTCTCTTTAAGTACCTTGAACAAGAATGAATTCAAAGGCAGTCAGTAAATAGAGAGTGTGTAGACATAGGTGAGAGTCTTCAAGATGAAACGCTAGTGCTCTGCATAGGACTGGCCGGAATTTGAATCTTGATTTAGCTAACTACATCATAAGCAATTTGGCAGGATGAAATTTAATGGTTTTTAGATACCTAGGACAGTGTTTGATG
Source organism: Smutsia gigantea (assembly GCA_032199065.1). Taxonomy (NCBI): domain Eukaryota; kingdom Metazoa; phylum Chordata; class Mammalia; order Pholidota; family Manidae; genus Smutsia; species Smutsia gigantea. The sequence goes on along the minus strand of JAVSCE010006863.1, from coordinate 89,549 downwards.
CATGCAAAGCGCTCTGTTAGCGCTTTAAAAATGAGTTTTTAAGAACTTAATTTTAAAGAGTACTGCACTCAATTTTTTTAATATCATTGTTTAGCTGGACAACTTCTTGGTTATGAAAATTATTCTGTGCAGTCAATTTTACTTGGTAGGAAATCTTAGGATCTGAGAGGAGGATGAGGGAAGGAGATAGAGGAGAAGGAAAAGAGGAAGAGGAATTGGAGGAAAAGCAAAAAAATAGAGCAGGAGGGAGATGAAGAAGAGGGAGGTTATCATGGAGGAAGATAAGGAGAAGAAACAGAAACACAGTCACCTTTAGTTATGTGTCTACATCACAAAAATATTCTTTTTCTTTCAATGACATAATCGCATATAATTCTTCCTCTTTTTAATGTAAACATTTTATGACAGCTTTTACTTCCACAATAATTTCCATTGTCTGACTGGTTGATAACTTGTTCCCAGAACTAATATATCAATAGTATTATCTTTACTGCTACCTATTTTATTAAAATCCAAATCTCATTTTATTGTAGTGGCATTGATAGGATAATCACATAGAAATATTTATGTATCAGTTGTTTTCTGCTAGAAAATTTAGAAGAGCTCTAGTTCAAATGTATTGATATTTTGATAAATGGAAATTAAACTATTAAAGATTAAGTTTAAATTTATATTGTTGGAGTTGTTAGTGCTAGAATATGGACCCTATAGATCACCATGAAACTCCATGGTTTGTGATTTGTAGGTTGCATTGATTATTTTTACTGTTTTCTTAATGTCCCCAAATAAATGAAAATTCTTTCAGAATTTCTTAATAATAATTGTGACATTTCCCATTGCTAACTTATGTATTTAGGTTTGCTAATTAGAAGTTCAAGAAGTTTCATTCTGCCCAACTTGATCTGGCAAATGATGATTGCTGGAAGGTGGTTAAAGTCTGATGGTATGACTTAAAATCCTCTGTACATATGTAGAGAAGTACATGTAATTATTCTTCATTAGCATAGTTAGAGTTATACATATTAATAATGCTCACATTTAAAGATAATATAAATAAAAGACAATTTAAAGAAGTAAATCTGTAAGTTCAGTTGGGAACCATTCTTACAGCTTTCACTATCAGACACTACTTGGTGTGTAACTTTAATTTCTATCTTGGAGTAAATAATTTCCTCAGAATGCACCTGCTGGAATACAACTCAGTGTTGTTGGGCCAACTAGCGTATTGAAGAATGAACAAGGAAAAGAAAATTAAGTGCCACTCTGAGTGTCAGTATTTCTGTTGTAAGATAAGGGTAATAATATCAGCCATATCAGCACAAAATGTTATTGTGAAGCTCAAGTAAAAAAAGTGTGTGAAAATATTTTGAAAGTGAAAGGCATTATAAGCATTGCTGAATAGGGGTGATGGGAGATGTTTCTGATGGCCTGTTTGCAACTCAGAACCATTCTCTTTCTTCTGGAATATCCCCTATATCATTGGAAATTAGAAACCTGAAAACTAAATTCCACAGAAGCCAGGCCAGTAATGTTCTGGGTTAGATTCTTTCAAGGAGAGGCTCCTATATGGGATTTGAAAGATTGAAGAAAAGCTGCTGTTTCTACTTCAGCAGCAATGGTCAGAAGCATGAATGCATCATCACATTCCCTCAAACTCTGCTGCAGTTGACAATGCTCACCACACCTACCCACCCTCACTCCTGAGCCCATGGTCTTCAGCATCACTGCACCAGTACAAGGCAGACAAAATGAATTTCATCCACTGTCAAGACTCATAGATATGATCTGGTTCCTGTTTCTCCCTTTCCAAGGAGAGCTGCCCCCACTTTTATATGTAGGGTGACTGACAGTGATGACATCAAATTACAGCACTTGTTTTTACATTTGGAGAATTGGAAAGTGGACCTCTTTTCTACTTTAAAATATCCAAAGTGGTAAGCATTCAAAAATTCTTGTCATGTAGTGGGATTATCAAAGGGTTTTAAATTTCTTTCCTGTTAATTTCAATGTCTTTATCATATTTGACACTGCTCGTATTAGCTGCTTTTTTCTCCCTCCTGGTTATAAGTCAAATCTCCCTTTTTCTTTGTATATCTATTATTATTTTTTAGAGTTTGCTGGACAGGGTTGATATCATGTTGAGAATCTAAGTTCATATTATTTTTCTTTACAGAGTCTTGATTTTTGTTTTGGTAAGAAGTTCATTTACTGATGATTTGGTTTGATTTTTTTGAGGCATTATTTTTGGCTTTCTTTGTGTTGGTCTGTAGTGGTCCCTAACTATGGCTAGGGATGTTTTCTTAAGTTGTAGCCTTTCTGAGATCACATGAGGAAATGGTTGAAAGGATATAAGTGCTTAGAAAATTGTGTGAGTTTTATGGGTGGTCAGAATCCCAGCATCATGCAACCTCTGGAATTTCCATCCAGCTTTCAGACTCCCAGCAGTCAACCCCTGTCAAACGTTGCAGAATTTTACCCTCTGTGTAAGGATCTGAACCAAAACTCAAGAGAATGCCTGTGTAGATTTTTCGATTTCCTTCTCTGAACAATTCCCTCCCCTCTCTGGCATTCCATGTAGCAAATTCCTACTGTCTCAGCAACCTCCAACTCCAGTATTTATATTCTGTATCCAGTAAGACTGATTCAGGCTCTGCTTCTCTGTGAGGCAGAGTAGTTTCTTATTATATACATTACTTATACAGTAATAGCATGTATTATTTTAGAATTGTAGTGGGTCTTGGATACTATGTAGTTCAAACTCCTTCTCCCCTTTTGCAGATGCGTACACTGAGGCCTGCTGAGGGTACGTGTCTGTCCACACAGAGTTGTGCAGTGGTGCTTATTAGCAGTGGTGCTCATTAGTTGTGGTTTGCTCAAGGTTTTTGCTTATATTGTACTTTTTTTTACCCCGATTGGAGAATTTCTTCAGATTCCTTCTTTTTTTAATAGTAAAAGGAGAATTTGAACAATTGTCAAGCAAGTGAGAAATCTTTAGGTCCTATAAGTTTGCTTGCTTGCTTGCTTTCTTTCTCTCTCCCTCCCCCTTTCCTTCCTCTAAGAGAAATTACTATCAGATATTTGATATGGATATTTTATATCATTTTCTTCTTGCCATTTAAAAACATCGCTGCTATAATCTCTAGCCCATCCAAGGTGTACTTTGTCTCCAATCTCGGAGACTCACGCTGAAGTACTCTTTCTATTCCCTTCCGTGAATGCGCTCTTCTAATACAACGATTGTTTCCCTTGAAAAGGAATTTATCTAAGTGGTTTAAAAACTCTTAAAAACTTTGCACATAGTGGCGCGTGGAGGTCAAGTGCTCTGTGTAAAAACGGCATGGGACTGACGGAGACCCTCCCTGACATTCGCGTTCCTTTTGTCTGTGCTTCCTCTTGGCGCCTTCACCACGATGCCTGTCAGTCGTCTTCTTGTAGGGACCTAATGCACAACATTCACATACAGTTTTTTTCTCTGAGATGATTTTCTGAATTTGAGGACTGCTTTTCTCTCGAATTTTTCAGCTTTTCCATATGTATTATTCAGGATTTCTTTTGATTGCTAGAAACAAAAAACCTGACCACGTGCTGCTTAAAAAATGGGTTCAGTTTGGCTGTAGGAAGAAAAATCCAGAGGCAGTTTTTCTCCATAGGTTCAGTTACTCAGAGATGTCATCAAATTCTAGGGCCCTTTCTGTATTTTCACTTTATCAATGGTAAGTTGGCTGCCTTTTCCCTCAGGCTTGCTAGAAAATTGCTGAATAAATTCTGTCTAAAACTGAACGAAGTTTTTGGATTTTTTAGATTCACTCTTCTTTTAATAGAACAATGATCATCCAGGAAAGTGGTAGCTTTCAGAAGAGGCTCTTTTGAAAAGGTGCTAAAGGGAATGTAGAGATTGGTGAGAATTTCTTTACTCCATCCAGTCTTTCAGTTTCTGTTTCAATCCATGTTTAACCGTTGGGCCACAACTCACCTCTCTTTCAGAAAATATGATGCTAACCTCTGGGATATTGATTAGGGTGGAAGTCTGGATCCGAATGAAGCCACCAAATGGGGCCATTTTGGGTCCAGACTGGGTAATCATGATAATAAATATGTCTCACAAAGGCCTATAATACAGATGTTATTTGAAGCCCCCAACCCTTTAGAGCTCTGGCTGAGCACATCTTGAATGTCAGTTTTATAACCTGTAAGGATCATCACCTGATTTCTGTGAATTCCTGTGACTTCTTTTTTTTTTAAAAGTTAGAGTATATGTGATTTTTGAAGGGTGTACAAAGTGTGAGTTAATATATGTATACATTGTGAAACGACTGTCACAATCAAGTTAACAACATGCATCACCTCACAGTTACCATATTTTATGGCAATAAGAATATGTAAGAGCTAATCAGCAAATTTCAACGATACAATACAGTATTATTAACTACAATCACCATGCCGTACTTTAAATCCCCAGAACTCACTACTCTTACAGCTGAAAGTCTGTGCACTTTGACCAATGTTCCTCATGCCTGTCTCTGCTTCTTTGCTCTTTAGTCTATGCATGCTGCTCTTTCTTTTAAGCATCAGATTTGATGATGAAGCCACATTTTTCACAGTTCAGAGAAGTCCAATTTGATGTTTTATAGGTTTAAAAGTTTTACCACAGTTTTAAGGACTATAAAACCAAGAATATAGCTTTCATACCATCTCACTAGCCTCATGCTTAATGATCTTTGCTCTTCTCTAAGTCCTCGACCCAACTGGGAAATCAGTTCAGTCTCCTACTTCAGCTGCTCTTGTCGGGTAGAGCCTCACCAGGCCCTTTTCCCAGCTTCCCCCAAAGTTGGGAGGATATAGCATTCTGTAAATTGTTAAATTCCTCTATTAGGCAGGGATCTTTTAATTGATTTTGACAGAATCAAACAAAGTTATTAGGGAAAAGTGGGAATTTATTGACCCAAAACACTGAAAAGTCTAGACCTAATATTGGCTTAGTCACAGTTTGATCCAGGAGCTTTCGGGGCTTGCTCAGGACAAGATTTGTCTCTGATTTGTCTTTCCTTTCCCTAGTTTTGCTTCACTCACAGGCAGCCTGTTTTCGCTTGTTTTTATTTATTTTTAATGGTTTTATTTTACAATTTCATTTCTGTAGATTATTTGTACTGAACTTTTCAAAACATCAATATGACAGGTGGGAATTTTACAAAGTTGGTCTTTTGTCACAGATCGTTTGGCTTCTGGGTCTGGTGCTGACTGTGTGACTGCTACTAACTGGGGCAACTCACTGAGTGTGTTAAATGCTAAACCTGTTATATGGGAATAACATCCTGCCTAAGAGGATTTTTAAAAGATTAAGTGAGTAGATTTATATATTGCCTATTTTTAACTACTATTTTTATTGTAGTAAAATATACATAATATAAAAATTACTCTTTCAACCATTTTCAAGCATATAAGCCAGTACACTTGAAAATGGCATTAAGTACATTTACCATGTTGTACAACCATCACCATTATCTATTTCCAGAACTTTCTCATCTTCATTAAGTCAAAGCTCTGTACTAATACCTTCTTTCCCCTCCCCCCAGACTTGATAATCTCTTTCTACTTCCTGTCTCTATGCAGGTTCTATTTTTATGGTGCTCCAACCCCATTATAGTGCCAGGTTTACAGTTCTGTGACTCCTACAAATAGACAGCTCCTTTCTATATCCCAATAATTTTCACAGATGTCCCAGGTTTGATATCATTTGGAGCAAGTTAGGTTATACATTCCTCCTTGAACTAATCTTTCTGACCAGTGGGGATGAACAGACCTGTGGTGTGTTCACTCTGGGTATCAGTGTGGGGCCATTCCCATCTTGCAGCTAAACCACATGGGCTGAAGGTAGTGGATTTTCCAGAGAAGAATGAAGAAGCTATTAACCACAGTTGGAGGTAAGTGGGGATGGAGGAAGCAGAACAGTGGTTGCTGGACAGACAGACCCCAAGCAGTGTCTGGTCTACACCCAATGTCCATGTGGAACAGTTAATGGTTCTAATCTATGATCTTCCAAAAGAGAATAGCAGACTTTGTATTTTTTCTCCTAAGGATGATGTGATCTACTACTACTACTGCTACTAATCTCTCAAATACAAGTAAAAACACAACTTCAATTTTGATTGGAATTTTTTGTTGTGGCTGGGAGAGGACACTGTATAAAAGTTCATGATATGATATTTTAGAAGAAAGAAAAAATTTCTTTAATAAATTCATAATTCTCTTTTGTGGTAGATAAAAGGAGGAATTAGAAATAAAGGAGGAGAGGGAGAAGCAAATGAAAGGACACATGGATAGAAATTAGAAAGTTCTGTTAGAAGAGAGGGTACAGATTAGTAGAGGTAAACTATTCTCAATTATTTATTTATTTCAGTATAGTTGATATACAGTATTATGTTGGTTTCAAGCATACAACACAGTGATTCAGCAGTTATACATATTATTATAGTAAGTCCTCACCCCAACTAGTGCATTTACTATCTGTCAACATAGGAAGAGGTTACAGAACCATTGACTATATTCTCCATGCTGCACTTCCATCCCTGTGACCAACTTATATTATGATTCAAATTTTTGTGCCTCTTTATCACCCTCATCCATCTACCTCAACCCTCATGGTACCACCTATCACTTCTCAGTGTCTCTGAGTCTACTGCTATTTTGTTCATTTTGTTTTGTTTTGTTTTTAGATTCCACAGACAACTGAAATCATATATTTCTCTTTTTCCACCTGCTTATTTCACTGAGCATAATGACCTCTGTCCACCCATGTTGTTGCAAATGGCAGAATTTCTTTTTTATGGCTGAATAATATTCCATTGTGTATATGTACCACATCTTCTTTATTTATTCCCCTATTGATGGACACTCGTTGCTTCCATATCTTGGCTATTGTAAATAGTGCTGCAATAAACATAGGGGTGCATATGTCTTTTTGAATCAGGGGTTTTATTGTCTTTGGGTAAATTCCTTGGAGTGGAGTTACTGGGTTGTATGGTATTTCTACTTTTAGTTTTTTGAGGAACCTCCATACTGCTTTCTAGTGACTACACCAATTTACATTCCCACTAACAGTGTAGGACGGTTCCCTTTTCTCCACATCTTTGCTAACACTTGTCATTTCTTGTTTTTTTGAATAGTGGCAGTTCTAATTGGTATGAGGTACTCTCATTGTGGTTCTGATTTGCATTTCCCTGATGATTAGCAATTTTGAACATATTTTCATGTGCCTATTAGCCATCTGTATTTCTTCTTAGGAAAAATGTTCAAGTCCTTTGCCCATTTTTAAATTGGTTTATTTGTTTTTTTGGTGTTGAGGCATCTTATATAGTTTGGATATTAACCCTTTATTGGATAAATAATTTATGAATATTTTTTCCCATACTGTAGTTGCCTTTTTGTTCTGCTGCTGATGCCCTTTGCTGTACAGAAGCTTTTGAGTTTAATGTAGTCCCACTTGTTCATTTTTGCTTTTGCTTCTCCTGCCCAGGGAGACATGTTCAGAAAAAATTGTCATGGTTATGTTTAAGAGGTTTTTGCTCATGTTTTCTTCTAAGAGCTTTATGATTTCATGTCTTATATTTAGGTCTTAAACCCATTTCAAATTTACTTTTGTGTATAGGGTCAGACAGTAATCCAGTTTCATTCTCTTGCATGTAGCTGTCCAGTTTTCCCAACACCATTATTAAAGAGACTGTCTTTTCCCCATTGTATATTCATGGCTCCTTTATCCACATATTATTTGACTAGTATCATATATTAATTATATATGTGGGTTTATTTCTGGGCTCTCTATTCTGTTCCATTGATCTATGGGTCTGTTCTTGTGCCAGTACCAAATTGTTTTGATTACTGTGGCTTTGTAGAAGAGCTTGAAGTTAGGGAGCATAATCCCCCCAGCTTTGTTCTTTCTCAGGATTTCTTTGGTTATTTGGGGTCTTTTGTGGTTCCATATGAATTTTAGGACTATTTGCTCTAGTTCATTGAAAAATGCCATTCGAATTTTGATAGGGATTGCATTAAATCGGTAAATTTCTTTGGGCAGGATGGCCATTTGGACAATATTAATTCTTCCTATCCATGAAGATGGAATAGATTTCCTTTTATTTGTGTTGTTCAGTTTCTTTCACCAGTGTCTTACATTTTTCAGAATATTGGTGTTTCACCTCCTTAATCGTGTTTATTTTATTCTTTTTGATGCAATTGTAAACTATTCTTATCACAGTTCAGATTTTACTCGAAATTTTGAGCTAGGTATTTTACTATTTTTCCCCCTAAAATCCTTCAGTCACAATCAGTAAATATAGGACATTTAAGTTGCTATCTCCCCTGTTCTGAATCCATGTCAGGCATTACGAATCTTTCATGGCAGTTTGCTCCTCTGAGTCTGTTTGTGGCCTTGGAGTGTTCTTAAGAAGCTGCTTTAGGAAGCCACCACCAAATAATCAGAGTTGAGTTGCTACGTAAAACTAAACCTATTTGCTATCCTGGTCTTAGAAGCTCATTCTTACTGAGATATACAGGACTATGGTCTGGGATACACTGGCAGTACCCAATGCAGTATTATTACCTTGAGAAGTGGATAAGGTGGACCTAGAGCTGTGTTCAGCTCATTAACTAACATGGGGGTCTTCATTCATGGAATTGAAAATTGTGACATGTATCCTGAGCTACCTTGGAGCACTTAAGATTATTCCATTACAGGAATATACCAGGAATCCAGGGGGATAGCTAGCATCTTACAACAGAATAGTATTCAGCTGCTTGATTCTAGAAACTGTGCAGCAGTCATTGAAATTTCCTAACTCTGAAGAAATGAACACTGTTCAAACTTATTAACTTGAAATCAGAAGAAAGAGGATGTTACCCAAATTTCTATTTTTTTGTAAAAATATTGATTAATATTTGTAGAAGAAGTTTTCATTTATAATTGCAAAATCAGCCACAAAATAAGAGGCTGGGTATAATTTAATCAATATTTATTTAGTTGGAAAACAGAAAAAAGTGATGACCAAAGGGAGTTAGAATTGCTTAAATAAATAAAAGAATGAAAATGCAAAATTCCTAGGAGGGCATAATGCATCCTTGTTTTCTTATCTTCCTCTCCTTACTTAAATACAATTTCAGGCAAAAATCTTTTGCCTCAAGATTTACACTGAGGATCATTAATACTCCATTTCCTCTGAATTATACTTATTATATATCAAACATACAAATCTTATTCCTCACTTACATAAAAATCCATTTACTTTAGAGAAATTAATATGGAAAATAGAGCATGCCAGTGTTTATTAAAGGTACATGAGCAACAGATAATATTAAAAACTTCCATCAAATTTTTCTGGGATATAAGAATATTCTTTTTAAAAAAGCAAGAAAAAATTATATTCTCTAAATTCTCAATGATTTTTTATTTCTCAGTTGAATTTGATAATTGGAAATGAAAATTATCTAGGAGCGTTCAGGAGTCTTCCATTATTGTCAGTGGTGGAAAAATTAGGTATATGACAAAACATAAAAACAGCTAAATGTTTACACCAATGGTCAAAGAATAAGTTTATATTAATAATGATGCTGGGAGGAGAGTTCATCTCTCTGCCATTTCCTTTTTATGAAAGCAAGTTCATGGCTGTAGTGTGTGTGTCTAACAACTCCTCTTCAGAAATCAAAGATGACTTATAATAATAGAAAACTGGACCTGATAATTTTCCCTATGTTGTGTATAAATCTTTTTTTTGTTTATTTTGATATCATCAATCTATAATTAAATGAGCAATATTATGGTGATTACACTACCCCCTTCATCAGGTCCCCCCCACCAACCCCATTACAGTCACTGTCCATCAGCATAGTGAGATGCTATAGAGTCACTACTTGTCTTCTCTGGGTTGTACAGCCCTCCCCGTGCCCCCCTAACATTACATTTGCTAATCGTAATGCCCCCTTTTCCCCCTTGTCCCTCCCTTCCCACCCATCCTCCCCAGTCCCTTTCCCTTTGGTAACTATTAGTCCGTTCTTGGGTTCTGTGAGTCTGCTGCTGTTTTGTTCCTACAGTTTTTTTCTTTGTTCTTATACTCCACATATCAGTGAAATCATTTGATACTTGTCTTTTTACGCTTGGCTTATTTCACTGAGCATAATACCCTCTAGCTCCATCCATGTTGTTGCAAATGGTAGATTTGTTTTCTTCTTATGGCTGTATAATATTCCATTGTGTATATGTAGCACCTCTTCTTTACCCATTCATCTACTGATCGACACTTAGGCTGTTTCCATTTCTTGGCTATTGTAAATAGTGCTGCGATAAACATAGGTGGTGCATATGTCTTTATCAAACTGGGCTGATGCATTCTTAGGGTAAATTCCTAGGAGTGGAATTACTGGGTCAAATGGTATTTCTATTTTGAGTTTTTTGAGGAACCTCCATACTGCTTTCCACAATGGTTGAACTAATTTGCAGTCCCACCAGCAGTGTAGGAGGGTTCCCTTTTCTCCACATCCTCGCCAACATTTGTTGTTGTTTGTGTTTTGGATGTTGGCCATCCTCACTGGTGTGAGGTGATATCTCATTGTGGTTTTAATCTGCATTTCTCTGATGATTAGCGATGTGGAGCATCTTTTCATGTGCCTGTTGGCCATCTGAATTTCTTCTTTGGAGAAGTGTCTATTCATGTCCTCTGCCCATTTATTAATTGGATTATTTGCTTTCTGTTTGTTAAGGTGCATGAGTTCTTTATATATTTTGGATGTCAACCCTTTATCAGATACGTTTTTTATGAATATATTCTCCCATACTGTAGGATGTCTTTGTTCTACTGATGGTGTCCTTTGCTGTACAGAAGCTTTTCAGCTTGATATAGTCCCACTTGTTCATTTTTGCTTTTGTTTCCCTTGCCCAGGGAGATATGTTCATGAAGAAGTCGCTCATGTTTATGTCCAAGAGATTTTTGCCTATATTTTTTTCTAAGAGTTATATGGTTTCATGGGTTACATTCACGTCTTTGATCCACCTTGAGTTTACCTTTGTGTATGGGGTTAGACAGTAGTTCAGTTTCATTCTCTTACATGTAGCTGTCCAGTTTTTCCAACACCAGCTGCTGAAGAGGCCATCATCTCCCCAACGTATATCCAAGGCTCCCTTATCAAATATTAATTGACTATGTGTTTGGGTTGATGTTTGGATTTTCTATTCTATTCCACTGATCTGTGGGTCTGTTTTTGTACCAATACCAAATTGTCTTGATTACTGTGGCTTTGTAGTAGAGCTTGAAGTCAGAGAGTGTAATTCCCCCTGTTTTATTCCTTCTTCTCAGGATTGTTTTGGCTGTTCGGGTTCTTTTGCAGTGCCATACGAATTTTTGAATTCTTTGTTTCAGTTCATTGAAGAAAGCTGTTGGTATTTTGATAGGGATTGCATTGAATCTGTATATTGCTTTAGGTAATTGCCATTTTCACAATATTTATTCTTCCTAGCCAAGAGCATGGGATGAGATTCCATTTGTTAGTGTCCTCTTTAATTTCTCTTATGAGTGTCTTGTAGTTTTCAGAGTACAGGTCTTTCACTTCGTTAGTTTTATTCCTAGGTATTTTATTCTTTTTGATGCAATTGTGAATTGAATTTTTTTTCTGATTTCTCTTCCTGTTAGTTTATCGTTAGTGTATAGGAAAGCAGCAGATTTCTGTGTGTTAATTTTGTATCCTGCAACTTTGCTGAATTCAGATATTAGTTTTAGTAGTTTTGGAGTGGAGTCTTTAGGGTTTTTTATGTACAATATCATGTCATCTGCAAATAGTGACAATTTGACTTCCTCTTTACCAATCTGGATGCCTTGTATGTCTTTGTTTTGTCTGATTGCCGTGGCTAGGACCTCCAGTACTATGTTGAATAACAGTGGAGAGAGTGGGCATCCCTGTCTTGTTCCCGATCTTAGATGAAAAGCTTTTAGCTTTTTGCTATTAAGCTGTGGGTTTGTCATATATAGCCTTTATGATGTTGAGGTAGTTGCCCTCCATACTCATTTTGTTGAGAGTTTTAATCAGGAATGGATGCTGAATTTTGTCAAATGCTGTTTCAGCATCTATGGAGATTATCATGTGGGTTTTGTTCTTTCTGCCGATGTGGTGGATGATGTTGATGGATTTTCGAATGTTGTACCATCCTTGCATCCCTGAGATGAATCCCACTTGATCATGGTGTATGATCCTCTTGATGTATTTTTGAATTCAGTTTGCTAATATTTTGCTGAGTATTTTTGCATCCACGTTCATCAGAGGTATTGGTCTGTAGTTTTCTTTTTTGGTGAGGTCTTTGCCAGGTTTTGGTATTAGAGGGATGCTGGCTTCATGGAATGAGTTTGGAAGTATTCCCTCCTCTTCTATTTTTTGGAAAACTTTAAGGAGAATGGGTGTTATTTCTTCTGTATATGTCTGGTAGAATTCAGAGGTGAATCCATCTGGTCCGGGGGTTTTGCTCTTGGTAGTTTTTTGATTACCACTTCAATTTCGTTGCTGGTGATTGGTCTGTTTAGTTTTTCTGTTTCTTGTTTGGTCAGTTTTGGAAGGTTGTATTTTTCTAAGAAGTCCGTTTCTTCTATGTTTTTCAGCTTGCTAGCATATAGATTCTCATAGTATTCTCTTATAATTCTTTGTATTTCTGTGGGATCCGTCGGGATTTTTCCTTTCTCCTTTCTGATTCTGTTTATGTGTGTAGATTCTCTTTTTCTCTTCATGAGTCTGGCTAGGTGTTTATCTATTTTGTTTATTTTTTCAAAGAACCAGCTCTTGGTTTCATTGATTTTTTTCTATTGTTTTGTTCTTCTCAGTTTTATTTATTTCTTCTCTGATCTTTTTTATGTCCCTCCTTCTGGTGACTTTGGGTCTCATTTGTTCTTCTTTTTCCAATTTCAGTAATTGTGTCTTTAGACTATTCATTTGGGCATGTTCTTCTTTCTTTAGATAGGCCTGGATTGCAATATACTTTCCTCTTAGAACTGCCTTTGCTGCTTCCCACAGAAGCTGTGGCTTTGTGTTGTTGTTGTCATTTGTCTCCATATACTCTTTGATTTCTGTTTTGATTTGGTCATTGACCCATTGATTAATTAGGAGAATGTTGTTAAGTCTCCATGTATTTGTGAGCCTTTTTGTTTTCTTTCTAAAGTTTAATTCTAGTTTAATACCTTTATGATCTGAGAAGTTGATAGGTAGGATTTCAATATTTTCGACTTTACTGAAGTTTTTTTTGTGGCCTAGTATGTGGTCTATTCTGGAAAATGTTCCATGTGCACTTGAGAAGAATATGTATCCTGTTGCTTTTGGGTGTAGAGTTCTGTAGATGTCTGTTAGGTCCATCTGTTCTAGTGTGTTGTTCAGTGCCTCTGTGTCTTTACTTATTTTCTGTCTGGTTGATCTGTCCTCTGGAGTGAGTGGTGTGTTGAAGTCACCTAAATGAATGCATTGCTGCCTATTTCCTCCTTTAATTCTGTTAGTATTTGTCTCACATATGCTGGTGCTCCTGTGTTGGGTGCATATATATTTATAATGGTTATATCTTCTTGTTGGACTGACCCCTTTATCATTATGTAATGTCCTTCTTTATCTCTTGCTACTTTCTTCGTTTTGAAGTCTATTTTGTCTGATACAAGTACTGCAACACCTGCTTTTTTCTCCTTGTTATTTGCATCAAATATCTTTTTCCATCCCTTCACTTTTAGTCTGGGGATATCTTTGCATTGAAGGTGAGTTTCTTGTAGGCAGCATATAGATGGGTCTTGCTTTTTTATCCATTCTGTTACTCTGTGTCTTTTGATTGGTGCATTCAGTCCATTTACATTCAGGGTGATTATCGATAGATATGTACTTATTGCCATTGCTGGCTTTAGATTCCTGGTTACCAAAGGTTCAGGGGTTGCTTCTTAACTATCTAACAATCTAACTTAACTTTCTTGTTAAGTTATTGTAAACACAGTCTGATGTTTCTTTATTTCTCTCCCTTCTTATTCTTCCTCCACCATTCTTTATATACTAGGTGTTTTATTCTTTGCCTTTAGTTAGTGTTTGGATGGTCTGCTTTCTTTGCTATGATTTTATTTTCTCTGGTGACAGCTTTTTAGCCTTAGGAGTGCTTCCCTCTAGAGCAGTTCCTTTAAAATGTCCTGTAGAGGTGGTTTATGGGAGGCAAATTCTCTCAGCTTTTGCTTGTCTGGAAATTGTTTAATCCCTCCATCATATTTAAATCATAATCGTGCTGGTTAAAGTATTCTTGGTTCGAGACCTTTCTGTTTCATTGCGTTAAATACATCATGCCATTCTCTTCTAGCCTGTAAGGTTTCTGTTGAAAAGTCTGATGTTAGCCTGATGGGTTTTCCTTTGAAGGTGATCTTTTTTCTTTCTCTAGCTGCCTCTAATAGTCTGTCCTTATCTTTGATCTTTGCCATTTTAATTATTATGTGTCTTGGTGTTGTCTTCCTGGGGTCCCTTGTGTTAGGAGATCTGTGGGTTTCCATGGACTGTGAGACTATTTCCTTCCCCAGCATGGGGAAGTTTTCAGCAATTATTTCTTCAAAGACACTTTCTATCGCTTTTTCTCTCTCTTCTTCCTCTGGTACTCCTGTAATGCGAATATTGTTCCGTTTGGATTGGTCACACAGTTCTCTTAATATTCTTTCATTCCTAGCGATCCTTTTATCTCTCTGCCTCAGCTTCTCTGTGTTCCTGTTCTCTGATTTCTATTGCATTAACAGTCTCTTGCATCTCATCCAGTCTCCTGCTGAACCCGTCGATGGCTTGTCTCATTTCTGCATTATCTTTCCTGACTTCCCTCACTTCCTCCCTTAGCTCTTGCATATTTCTCTGTAGATCCATCAGCATGGCTATGACTTTTATTCTGAATTCTTTTTCAGGAAGATTCTGCATTTCCATCCCTTCAGGTTCCTTCTTAGGGGTTGTCTGGATCTTGGTGATTTTTGTCTTTATCATATTCTTCTGCCTTGTCATGTTGATAGGAGTGGTCGCCGGTAGTTGCCATGTATGTCAGCTGGGCTCTTTAAGGCTTAAAAAAAAACAAGAAAAAAAAACAAACAAGCAAAAAAAGAAGGAAGAGAAAGAAAAGAGAGAAAGAAGAAAGAAGAAAAGAAAGGAAAGGGAAAGGAAAAAAGAAAAAAGAAAGAAGAGAAAAGGGGAAAAAAAGCCCACCTGGAGTGGATTCTCTAAGCGTGCTGTAGGTGTCGCTGTTGCTCCACTAATCCACAGCCGAGCCACGCAGCTTTTTGTAGCTCTGACTGGGGCGGGAATGAGTGGGAGGCTATTGTTTTCTGTATAAAATTCCACCGTGGCTGCTCCCTTCTCTCCGTCACCAGCAAAGGGTTCCGAAGTTCCCCAGGACTTCCAGCCTGCAGGGCTGAGCCCTCCGGGGCGATGGTGTTCCTTCGCTGGGCCCCCCACCTCTCCAAGACCGCTACAAACCACGCACGCTTTTCTCTTGTCCCAGGGCGCTGGCTGCACGGTCCCGGCGCGTTCCTGGCTCAAAACCTGCACCTTCTGCCTCTCCAATACCCGATGCACTGCGCAATGTGTGTCAGCGCTCCCGGTGTAGACCACCGGGGCTGGTTATTTCACGGACCTGCTCTTCCACTCCCTCCTGGCTCCGAATCCTCTCCTCCCACCGGTGCGCTGGGCTGGGTGAGTGCTCGGGTGCCGCCGGGTCGCGGTTCCGTATCTTACCCGCCTCGCAGGGTGCTGGGTCCTCCTGGTGTGGTTGCACGCTGTGCACTTTCCTGTGTGCTCTGGTGTCTCTTTTAGGAATAGTTGTATTTGCTGTATTTTCGTAGATTTATGTAGTTTTGGGAGGAGATTTCTGCTGCCCTGCTCACACAGCCATCTTCCCGGAAGTCCCCTGTTGTGTATAATCTTGATTTCTTTTTCTTGTTGGTAGGTTCTTTGAGAATCATAACATTGTGTGATATTTTTAGAAAGCTGCTACAGCCAGTG
Source organism: Smutsia gigantea (assembly GCA_032199065.1). NCBI lineage: Eukaryota > Metazoa > Chordata > Mammalia > Pholidota > Manidae > Smutsia > Smutsia gigantea. The sequence goes on along the minus strand of JAVSCE010006863.1, from coordinate 73,541 downwards.
TCTTGAGAGCTAGTCCATTCTCACACTGTCTGTGTCTTTAGCTTGGGCTGCTCCGTCTACACACCATGTATTCAATACGCAACAAAAGTCCTGGAACTTGGCTCCTCTCTAGGATCTTGCTCAGTCAGTTCTGTGCTCTTCTGATTCTTGAACTTTGGCTTCATGTCCTGTTCTTTTCGTGTATTTGACCTACAAGATGTGTGACTTGCTTCTTTGTTTGACCCTCAGCATTCTGCCTGAACATGGTTTTAAAAATTTTATCAGGGTCTCCAATTGATGGATAGCCCATGTGCAGAAGATCCAGTTGAGCTACCAATAGACTTGCCTTTATCCTGCTGTGTCTGAGCAAACCCCAGCAAGGTGTAAGCAAAACAATTTCTGTTCTAGGTCCTGATGACTCATTTTCCTTGTTCCCTGGGCACTAGCTTGATGAGGAAGATGAATGAGATTCTCTCCTATGCCTGAGGACACAAGTTTCTAATTAACCACTAAGGTACATGTTCCTGGTGCCATTGTCAGATACATAACTAATATTGACCTATGCATTACTCCTTGGAATATGAGATTATACAAATAATGTTGTAACTTCTTAGGATCTTGCTTGGAAAGAACTGAGAAGTGGGTGATCCGGAATATCGGCTAAGAATGGAGAGTCAATTAGGATGCATGGCCATAATGGACTAAAACATTTTTAAAGGATCAGTAACAAATGTAGAGAACAGAGGATATCAATATATACAAGAAACGTGTGCAGGCAAATTCAGTGCTTTAACTAGTTAAATTAAAATAAAAAATAAAAATAAATAAATTGAATTCTATCTGAATGCTATAAAGGAACAACAAGGTAAGTCACAAGAAATATAAATGTTAATAGCAGAAAAATATTGAAATAGAAACTTTGAAACTAATTAGTAAATCAACATACTGCTTTTTTGATTAAAAAAATGACAAGTAGACAAGGCATTAGCTAGCCTAGTGAAGGAAAAGGGATGAAAAGGAGGTGACAAGGGGGAAATAACCATTGAGAGACATGGAATTTTACACATCCTGAAACCGCTTTACACAATTTTATGCAATAAATTTGAAACATGATAAAATAACTTAAAAATTAAATACAATTTACTAATATTGACCCCAAAAGAACTTGCAAAAATAAACATAGCAATTTCCATAGAAGAAATAGAGAAAACCATTAAAGATGTACTCCACTTAGAAAAAGTTGCCAACCAGATTGGATTTTTTCCTAGTGCATTTCAACCAAGACTTTAAAATCAGAGAACCCCGTTCATATATAAATTATTCCAGAATAGAAAAAAAAATAATTCCAAAGTATTTATATTAAGGAATTATACACTTGACTTTGATTTGAAAGTATATCTTTCATTAAAAAATAAATCAGAAAAAATTTGAGACAAAACTCACTTATTAATATTGATTCAAAAACCATGAATAAATTATTATCTAACAGATGCAAAAATCACATTAAGAAAGAATACATTATTACCTAGTAGAAATTATCCAAAGAATATAAGGATGTTTCAATATTAAGAAATACAATAATTTAATTCACCATTTAATATTTCATGGGGAAAATTACATAATGTTCTTTAAAAGGTAGAAATGTTTTTAATGAAAATTTACACCCTTAAGACTAGTAGCTTACCAAATAAGTAAACACTAGAGACTTTTCCACTAAAATCAGAAGGCAAGAATGACCACTATTTTCACTATTATTTAACAGTGACTGGTATAAGACTGTAATTGGTTCTTTTTGTCAAATTGCATTGGCTCATACCTATAACAAATTCCTACTGAGAATTTACCATGAGATATACACTTCCAACAACATAAAATAAGTGAAAAAGGTTGCTTCATTATTTGTAAGAGCAAAATATTAAAAAGAACCTAAATACCCAAATAGAGAACATTGGCTGAATTACCTATTGCTGTAAAGAAGAGTGAAAAATGTACCTATTTTACTGATATATAATCAAGTAAAAAGATGTGTAAAAGATTATATAGAGTATGGTATCTGTTGTGTAAAAAAGAAGAGTAAATCTGAAATTATTTATGATTCTCCTTAATTTTTCTAAAGGAGACACAGGAGGAACCAAAACTGATGAAATTAATTTTCTACAAGGAGTGAATGAAAATACAGCTGTTGGATAGGAAATAGGATGAAATTTCTTGGAATACACCTTTTAAAATACTTTTGACTTTGGAGCATGTTAATATTTTAGATGTTTAAAAATAAAATGAAAGTAATAGGATGAAGGAAACCCCCAAAATTCAATGCAAATGGAAGCCAATGAGCCTAACTACATATCAAAAACATAACTACACACACAGACACCACATACAGAGGGTTAATACAAGTAACTTTTAAAATTAAACTTTTAATTTTGAGATATTTGTAGATACACATGCAGTTGTAAGAAATAATACAAAGAGATTCCATATACCCTTTGACCAGTTTTTTGCAATGGTAATAAAATGCAAAATTATGTAACTGATACAACCCTTGGATGTCATTCAGATTTTCCCAGTTTTACTTGTGTGTGTTTAGTTCTATGCAGTTTTACACAAGGATAGGTTCATTTATCCACTACCACAGTCAAATAAAGAACAGTTCCATCACCATAAGGATCAAGGATTCCTGGTCTTGTCCTTTACAAAGATACCCACTCCCTCCTCTCACCCTGCCTTCCTTAACCTCTGCCAACCATTAATCTGTTCTGCAATTTCTATAATTTTCTCATTTCAAGAATGTTATGAATGCAATCACAGAGTATGTAATATTTTGGGACTGGCTTTTTCAAGCAGCATGTCCTGGAGATTTGTTCAAGTTGTTGCATGTTAACAACAATTCATTTCTTTTTATCACTAAGTAGTATGGATGAACAAGTTTGTTTAACCATTCTTCTGTTGAAGGTATGTGGGTTTCAGTTTTTAGCTATTGTGAATAAAATTGCTATAAACATTTGCATACAGGTTTTTGTGTAAGTATAAATTTCCATTTCTTTAGAATAAATGCCTAAGGGTGCAATTGCTGGTTCACATGATAATTACATATTTTCAGTTTTATAAGAAACTGCCAAGCTTTTCTAGAGTGGCTGTAGTATTTTATGTTTGCACCAGCAATGTATGAGTGATCTAGTTTCTCCATATCCTCACTAGTATTTGGTGTTGCCAATGAATTTTATTTTAGCCATTCTGATAGGTGTGTACTGATATCTAACTGTGGTTTTATTTTTCATTTCTCCAATGGCTAATTAAGTCATACATTTTTTCATGTGCTTATTTGCCATCTGTATATCCTCTTAAGTGAAATGTCTGTTCGTGTATTTTGCCCATTTTCTAAATGAGTTGTTAGTACTTACTGTGCAAGTATACTCCAGTTGTACAGGGGCTATATTATAAGGGCAAAAAGAACTATAGGAAAACCTTTAGTTTTACTTAGTAGGGTTGTTGTGATAGTGGTACTGTGGTAGTTCCAAAACTATTTTGTGTTTATTATAAATTGAGCAAATGAACACACATATTGATGTTGTTAGGAATCAGAGTTCTCACTATAGAAGAAGTGATAAAAGTATGGATTAGAAGCTAGAAAGGAAGAGCCTTGTGGTGAATTACATAGGAATCAGATTTATCAGTACTATACATAATCTCAGTGATTTCATTTAGAAAAAGCCCTATTCAAAAAGTATCTCTGAACTTTATCTATATATATTTGAAGTAATATCTAATCACTCGTGGAGTGGGGAGTGTGATTGTATAAAAGGAGAAAGTTATTGCTGATTGTCTTTCAGATGTACCTACACATCAAGATGAGAACTCTATATACTGCGTAGGAGTCTCAGTCTACTGGATAAGCCAGTAATTGAAGCTGGAAGGTCAAAGTGGACCTTTGGGTTTGCTAAACCCAAACATCTTATTTCAGTGCAACTATTAAGAACAAAACTTCATTAAAAATGAGCAATCAAGGAGAATACTAAATTGGACAGACTACTGGGGAAAAAAACCATGAACTATCCTGGGCAAACCACACTACCTGGTCATCTTACTCGTGCCAGAGTCCCCAAAACTTCTATGTATCTTTTGTCTGCGTCCTTCATTTTCCAGTTTCTTGTCCTCAGGAGCAGATACTTTATATTTTTTAACTGTTTTTATTTTCTTTTTGGCATTTATTTCTATATTTTAAAATATGTGCAAAGGGTTCGTTTGATTCTTTTTAGACATTATCTATTGGCTTCTTGTTACAGTAGCTGAGGATTTTCTCTTTGTCCTTTCCTACTCCCCAATATAATATCATAATTTTTGATTAAATCCGTTTTTGGTGTTTTCATTATTATGAAAGTGTGTGTGTATGTGTGTGTATATATGCATGTGCACATGCGCACACATGTGTATGTATTTTCTTCACTGCTGAGCATTATAGCATGAATACAGTTTGTTGTTAGATCTTTTTCCCTTTGGATATCTGCCTTATTTTTTCCCATTTACCTAGTTTTCTTTAAGGCAAAAGCTAAGTCTTTCTATACTCTCTAACAGCTCATATCTGTGAAATATTTATGAATGTAAATTTTAAAGCAATCCAACTTCTAAGATAATCTTCCAGTAACTACACCACCACATTTTATTTTTCACTAAAAGCATTCTTTCTGGAACCTTCCATTTTCTGTTCCATGATGGTTTGTGGGATAGGCTTCCTGGATAGCTGTCATGTTGGGACTTCCCTTTAACAAGTTCCTACAATTTCCTTTTACCTTTTCCTTCTGTAAGATCCTTTTCCCAGATTGCATGTCTTCATTCTTGCCTTGCTACTTGATAGTCGTGTAATACATCCTTTAGTAGCTTAAGAAAAGACTATATGAGAAATTACATATTTTTGACACTTGATTTTTCTTGTGAATGATGAACACATTGCTCTATTTTTTCTAAGATCCAGTGTTGTTGGAAAATCCAGTGCCATTCGTATTCCTGGGTTGGTCAAAATAATGAAGAAACATTTTGACGCTTTCAAACATGTGCATGTTGCTATATGTGTGGTCTAGGTACTGCCTGGTAGTGTTATTAATGAGAACAAAGAAAGAAAGACAGAAGCTAGTTCTTGTGCACTTATCATAGCCAGTAGTAGTTTTTCCAAGAGTCTCAATGATATGTAAAAATGCCATCTTTACAGGTATGTTTTTGATTAAAGTACCCTAGAATATGCCCCAAATACTAAAATTATCAAATGAGATTTCATTTCATGATAATTGTACTTAATACTTTTTAGAAAGAATCTAATAATTTGATTGCCCGTTTGTATCTTGAGTTTAGACAGAATCTCTTCCAAGTAGAATATACTTGTTAAAAATGACCACCAAGAAATATATAGTTTGTGTTGAATTTGTAATTATAAGATCTCTGAATTCAGAACAAAAGTAAAATCATTAGAGGTGACAAAATGCCAATCAAATCTCACATCTGAGTGGTACTGCAATAATAAAGTGACCTGTATTTAAACGATAATTAAAGCAATGAAAAGTACATTATACTGATATAAGGGCTAATTGGTGAAATATAATTAGAGGGAATGAACATTTTGTCTTCACATCAGCATGGCAGAGACCCCATGTGATTTAAAATTATTAATATTAAATAAGCCAATATTATTTCAAAGAGCCTCAAATAAAAAAAGCTTGCAATGAGAAGACTAGTTAGAACACAGTTTTCCAAACCTTAAGCTGGAAAATAATATGTACCCAAATATCTGCTTGTGACAAATGTAATTTCAATGACATTATAAGAATATCTGAATATTAATATCTTGTTTAAGATAGCTTACACTCATAATAATAGATACTGGTCTTAAATATTTAAAAAATAAAAATGCAGGTGTTCTGTCCAAGGTTTTGAAATAGTGTAGTCTTTTTAAGAGCAGTGATTGGTTTTGTAGAGCAAGTGGTACAGAGATTTCTATGTCTTTGTAAATATCCCATACAGATTCCAGGCAATGAGTATAAATATGGATATAAAATAATGGCTTAAGTACATATATAGCATAGTATGTTAAGCATTCCTGAATGTATATTAATCTATCATGAATTATGAGAATAATTAAAATTAGTAATTCTTGAAATTGCTTAAAAATGCTCCTTGAAATAGCAAAGGCCTTAGAATCTGAAGAAACCCGAGATACTTGGTTGTTTTAAACAAAGGCAAATAATATGACCTTAACTTACTAAGAAAAGGGGGCAAAACCATTTCATTCAATAATTGAATGTCATACATGACTGTTAGCGTCTCACTGCTGAATGCTACTTCTGGGAAGTATTGGTCATGTTTTTGAAGAAATATTAGTCCGCAGTAACAGCTTCTAACTCATGTAGACACATGTGATATTTCTGTCTCATTTGGCTTTCCACAGTAATCCATTCAATATATTATACTTTACAGGGAATAATATTGCTGATAGTTAATGAATTTTCCATGCTTTGTTTGTGAATGTAATGTCAGTATAAAAACTCTATTTGTTCATTCAGTAAAAGAAATATCAGGTCACTAAGAAATACTAAGTTCTTTTCATCCAAATTTGTCAAAGTGATTTCAGTACTTTTGTGCTTGGACTGGAAAATACATTCACTTTATTGAGTCAATGACTTCTTGTATTCTGGTGATCAGTGCTGCACCTAATTCCCCAAATGGGAGCAGACACCTTATTGGAAAACACTCTGTCCCATTTTGTTTTTGTGTTTTTCTTTAAGAACATCCCAGAATCTCATTTTCTTTTCTTTATTGCTATTTTGCATGCACTGAATGTTTCAATGGTTCATCCCACAGTAACAGTCACATCTTTTTCCTGCTCACTGTGCTAGATGATATTTGCTAGCTGATTTCTTGTTTCTGGACTAATTATTTTACTTTACAAGGCACACTAGCAAAAAGAACAGACTGTTAGTCTAAGCATTCACCCCGGTTTCTATTATCTTCTCTTTCTGTTTCACCAATAGCAAATACAACATTTATTTAAGCAACAGCAATAAAATCTAACTAGAAGCTGTTAAATCACATCGCATATTTTAATGCTTGGAACATTTCAGACTATCTCTATATTAGACATTTTTTCTTTGCAGCAGAAACTTGTGGGATTGTTTGACTACTGATTTATCCTGGAGCAGTAGCATTTCCCATGAACTCTGTCTGCGTGGCTATGGTGAGAACAACCTTGCCAGCACAGCAGGACTGGCTTCGTGGCCATGGCTGTGCACCATGCTGCCCCCATCAGAGCCTCTCTGCCGTCAGACATTAATTTGATCTTACTCTGGCAGGTCTTTTAAATTTTCAACAATAGATTTATTGTTGGCCATGTGTTCTTTGCCCTGTGGATTACAAAAGTAGAGAATGCCTGGCTGCAGAGACAGAAAGAAGACTAGAGCTGACTTCAAGTGATCTGGTAAAAGATGGAGAATTATGAAGGTTTGATCTGGTTTTCATTTGTTTTGAGGCCTAACCACATTTATGTCTTTGAGATATTCTTATATTCTTGTGATAAAGTCCCCTTTTAAAAATTTGTCTACTCTGGTTTGGGTTTTCTTTCTTTTGTTAACCAAAGAGTTCTAATAAAAATATTTCTTAAGACCTAAGATATTTTACATTAATATTGCTCATACTTCTCTGTCATTATAAAACAAATTACAACATAAAAACAAAACATAAAAACATGATCCCTTTCTTCTGTGATCAGTAAAGAAAGGTTCTCTAGGTTATAGTCTTTCTTAGATGATATGAAACAGTGTCAAAACTATTGAAATTTGATAACTGGGGGTCATCTAGGTGGTGAAAGTCAGTGTTTTCCTGACAAAGATAACCTTTTTAATATTTAAAATATTTTGTGCATATTGTCTTTCAGGAGTAAATGAAAGTTTTATATACTGGATCATATTTTCCTTTTGGGGTTCTTCATATTTTGGCTATCTTTTCTCAAGGGAAAAGAGTTAGTTTTATTGCTTATGTGTGTGTGTGTGTGTCTAGGCACATAACCAGATATCTGTATATGTATATATAAGTGTGTCTATGTATACATATAAAATGCATAACATGAATACATAATAGTTTTATGAATAAAAAATTTGACCTTCGTTACATTTATTGAATTTCCCCATTTGCCCTCATAAAAATAACAAAGTCTTAACTCACATTAAAAAGTGCATATAAATTAAAACACAGCAAAAGCATTTTCATTTTACCGTGAATCTTCACTTCCTTCATAGACCACAGAAATTTAAGCATCCATATTAATTACTTTCCTTCTCTGCATTTGTTTAGAAAATCATTTTTCTGTGGATTATTTTTTATTGAAGTGTGGTTGATATGCAGTATTGGTTTCAAGAGTATAATTTAGTGTGATTCAACAGTTATATACATTATTAAATTCTCACCCCAACTAGTGTAATTACTATCTGTCAACACAGAAAGATATTATAGAACTATTGACTATATTCTCTTGCTGTATTTTCATGTCCATGACTAATATATATTACGATTGAGATTTTGTGCCTCTTTATCACCTTCACTTGTTTCACCCACCCCAATCCCTCCCCCATGGTAGCCACCAGTCCCTTCTCAGTGTTTATGAGTCCACTGCTGTTGTGTTCATTTTGTTTTTCTAATGGAACAGCCATATAAAATACTTTCCAAAGGCTTCCAGGAAATGTAAGTACTTCCTTGATTTGTAATTAAAAGTAAGTTTGGGGTGATGTCAGCAAGATGGCAGAGTAGGAAGCCTCAGACCCTCCTTTCACTGATGGAGACATGCACTCAACTATACACAGACCAGTTCCCTTTGTGATAAATTCGGAAACCAGTTAAGAGGCTTCTGCACCCTAGGGAAGTGTGAATTCCCACTGAAGCATGTAGGAAAATATCTGGCTGGCACCCACTCACCCACTGTAGCTCCTCCCTCCAGCTCAGCCTAGCTCTGTCTAGAGAAAATACTCAGCTCTTGGCTTCTCTCTGCCATCGCTGTTTTATTCTTATGATTATGAATTTCTTCCCTTATTTGCTTCTTTTCAGAATAATGATTTGTTTCTTTAGCATCCTTGAGTGGTGACCAATTAGTTCCTTTTGGTTTTTAAATCACTGAGAATTTTAACAGATGTTTCAAACTGTTATAGTTAATATTCCTATTGATGCCCCATTTTTTCCATTTGTGAACAGTTACCCCTCTCAAGTTGGCTTTTGAATCCTTATGATACAATCCTCATAGTAGTCTTTGATAATTTCTTGTTTTCTGGATAAGATGTTTCAAACTCACTTTGTACATTTTTTTTTCCTGGCCCTGGGATCAGCCATTTCTTCAAGAATCTCTATTAGTCTTGGTCGGTAATGATATTTACATTTGATGGTAATGAAAACTAGATCTGGGTGTTATTTCTTAGAATTTTTAATCTTTGGTATAACATTCTCTTTTTTTCTCATTCTGATAGTTAAACTGTCTGGATATCTATTGCTGTGAAACAAAACACCATGAAACTTAATGGCTTAAAGTAACAATTGTTCTTGCTCACAAGTTTGTGGGTTGACTGGACTTCTCTGGGCATTTATTCCTTAGGGAATCTCGTGAGATTGCAGCTGGATAATGTTCTGGCTGGAATCACATGAAGGCTCAAATAGGATGGATGTACAAAATGGTCTCTTTACTTTTGCATTTGGCACTTAGCCGGGAACGCTGGAAAAGCTTGGGAATGGCCTGCCATCCAACTCTTTCTTTTCTTTTCCTTTTTTTAAAATTAAGGTATCATTGATATACACTCTTATGAACGTTTCACATGAAAAACATTGCTGTTACTACATTCACCCATATTATCCAGTCCCCCGCATACCCCATTGCAGTCACTGTCCATCATTGTAGTAAGATGCCACAGAGTCCCTATTTGTCTTCTCTGAACTACACTGTCTTCCCTGTGACCCCACACACACCATGTGCACCAATCATAATACCCCTCAATCCCTTTCTCCCTCCCTCCCAGCCCACCCTCCCCCTTTGGTAACTGCTAGTCCCTTCATGGAGTCTGTGAGTCTGTTACTGTTTTGTTCCTTCACTTTTGCTTTGTTCTTATGCTCCACAGATGAGTGAAATCATTTGGTACTTGTCTTTCTCTGCCTGGCTTATTTCACTGAGCATAATATCCTCTAGCTCCATCCATGTTGTTGCAAATGGTAGGATATGATTGTGTATATGTATCACATCTTCTTTATCCATTCATCTACTGATGGACACTTAGGTTGCTTCCATTTCTTGGCTTTTGTAAATAGTGCTGCGATAAACATAGGGGTGCATAGGTTTTTTGAATCTGAGATCTTGCTTTCTTTGGGTAAATTCCTAGTAGCAGAATTCCTGGGTCAAATGGTCTTTCTATTTTTAGTTCTCTGAGGAACCTCCATATTGATTTCCATATGGTTGAACTAATTTACATTCCCACCATTAGTGTAGGAGGGCTCCCCTTTCTCCGCATCCTTGCCAGCATTTGTTGTTCCTAGCATCCAACTCTTTCTTCATGTGGTCTCTCTACAATGACAGGCTCAGCTTCCTTACAGCTTGTGAATCTCATAAGTGTCAGGCATTTTGGTGGCTGGCTTCCACCAAAATGTGTGTTCAAAAAGACAATGGCAGGAACTCTAAGGTTTCCCTGACCTAGTCTCAAAAGTCACACAAAAACACTTCTACCATAGCCTATTGGTTATAACAGCCAGCCTACATTCAATGTAGGGCACCAGACTTGACTAAAGGGCTTTATATGGTACACTGTGGCAAACTTGGATGCTACCTACTATATATAGCATCTCTGTTAATAGTATCATTTAGACTTGAAAAGCATACAGTGGGATTATATCAAATTTTTATTAACCTAACTACAGGCATATGTCAGTTTACTGTTCTTGATCATGCTTTGCAAATATTGTGTATTTTAAAAATTGAAGGTCTGTAGCAACCCTGCATTGAGCAAATCTTTCAGTGCCATTTTCCCAACAGCATTTGCATCACATTTTGGTAATTCTTGCAAGACTTCAAACTTTTTCATTATTATTACATTTGTTATGGTGATCTGCCATCAGTGATTATGACTCACTGAAAGTTCAGATTTCTTTTAGCAATGAAATATATTTTTTATTAAGGTATCATTGATATACACTCTCATGAAGGTTTCACATGAAAAACAATGTGGTTACTACATTTACCCATATTATCATGCCCCCTCCCTACCCCATTGAAGTCACTGTCTATCAGTGTAGTAAGATAGCAATGAAATATTTTTAATTAAGGTATGTATACTTTTTAAGGCATTGCACACTTAGTAGACTACAGCATAGTGTAAACATAACTTTTATATACACCGAGAAACCATAAATTCATTGGACTCACTTTATTGAGATATGCTGGCTTTACTGTGGTGGTCTGGATCTGAACCTGTAATATCTCTGAGGTATGCCTGTAGTCCTATTTTACAATGTGCAAGTAACTCTTCTAGGAGCTGGAGATACAGCTACAAAAAAACCTCACACACATGCTCACATACTCAAAAACATGCCTACTGGTCTCAGTTTACATTCATGACCACCAACATTCAATTCAGTGTGGGGCAAAACTAGGGAAGGACAAATATACTCAGAGGCAGTGTTCATTGTGGTAGCAGAGTAGACCACATATACCAACCCCATTAAAAACAGCACTTAGACACTGAGAAATATACAGTCGCATTATAAAAAATGCTCATTTATTTATTTACTTTAGAATCAAGTGTCTATACCCCCCCAACTACTATTTTAGCAAAAGCTGGTTGATAGAATTTTTGCAAGATAGGTCTGTTTTCTGCATTGAGAATAGACTGAAGGAAGGCAAAAAATGAAGGCAGGTAGGCTATTAAAAAATTGATTGCAAGAATTTGGGAAGAAGATCTTGGTGATTTGGACCAGGACTTCCTTGAGATTTTCACTATGTCCATTGCTCCCCTTTGAGAACATCTCGGTCAGGTGCCATGGCATTCCAGTCACTCACAGATATAAGAACCAGTTCATTTTTGGTGATTACTGCCATCTCCAGGCATTCAAATATACTGTTCAGCTTAATTGTAACTCAAATTCAAAGCTCTTCCCTCTAACCACTCCCTAGAGCTCCATCCCAGGCATGGACAGTGGCTGGAGACCAGCAGTGAGAGCCAAGCTAAGGTCTGACTCCACGCAGCCCCCTGTTTTCCCCTCTCCTCTTCCCTGGTCTGCTGCTCCTGGCTCCCACAGGGTTGGGACAGGACTCAGGGGGATTATAGGAAGTGGTGGAAGTCTTACAACGTAGCTAATGCTGTCAATGGTGTGCTTGTGGGCTCCAGGCTGCAGGTGTGTGTTCGTTCTCTGGGGCCCTGCAAGGATGCCTTTGTTGCCCTAATTGTCTCTAACAGTGGGGTCCTCAGGCTGCCCTCTTGGAGGACATCTTCAAGACCACAGTACCCACTCTAAATGCTACAAGTGAAGGCATCCCTCTGCTGCTCTCTCTCCTTGTTCTCTTCCTTCTGCTCAAGTTAGTTGCAGGGAATACACATCAGGTTCTCCCAGGGGCTCTCTTTCCTTGATCCGCACTGCAATGACAGCAGTACCAGGACTCACATACCCCACACTAAGCATACAGATGAGAGAGAGGGATGTCACCCTGCTCTTCTTTCAGACATCCCTGATGTCCATGACTGCTTGTCGTGGAGGGTCTCCTCAGCTAGACTGAAATGGGGAAACAGAGGGGAAACCTATATTCTCCCTGGGCTGGCATCTCACATCTCAGGTCGATTCTCTAGTATAGTAACTTTCTTTAGCATTGCTTTCTCTTTAAATCAGCTCGAGGTGGATAGATGGAGGTGAAGGAATCAAATCTGATCTTGATTTCTTGTAATAAGCCCCAGAGTGAATACTTGGCAGTTCCTTGATGTTCCCTTTAAAATGGGATTTCTTTGAACATTTGTCCATCATTTTAAGACCACAAAAGTTTAATTCAAGCTCAAACCCTATTTTCTAAGTTTTCTATTTCTTGATTAAAAAAATATATTTATTTTCCTATAGAGTCATATCATCTGGGACACTTGGATATATAATGTCATATATTTATTTTGTAGATTTAATTTATTTGATTTCATCTCTTTACCATTGGCCCCTAAGAGCCATGATATAAGAATCTTGAATTTGCTGAGATAAGAATGTGGACCGAGCCAGCCCAGCTCTAAGTGCAGCGCTTTTATCTCATTGTGGTTTTGTTGTTCTCTACCTGTTAAAAGCAACTCTGTAAGTGATGAAATGTGTGCCTCTTTCAGTAAAAATGACTATTGAGAGAAAACTTTAGCTCAGGTGAAAAAGGCAGCTAAATTACTGGATAAGGATGTGCTGGGAATCACATGACTTTTTACTGCGGTGTGATTGAGAAGAAAGCCGAATAATTCAGTACTTACCATTTTGGAGATGGTGAGTGCTAACAACCCGGGCAAATGTCCATGCTCTGTCCTAGATCTCCTGGACACTTATTTTTTGACAGTGTGTCTTATGTTTGCTGTTATAATCTCTTGTAGCTGTATTTGTGTGCCTGCTTTCTTTTTTATTTCTTGGCAATATTTTTCACAATTATGTGTACTACTTTTTCTAAGAATTAGCTCTCAGTTCCCTGACTTACAAAGTTCTGTACTTCCTCCTCAGACTCTTACCAGACATTTGCTTGCATCGCTCACTTTTTTCTTTCAAGTCTCTGTTCAAATGTCACCTCTTTTTTTATAAATACATCATCTGTGACTCTTTTATCTAAAAATAGCTATTTCCTCCTACCCTGTTTCAGTCTCTAACTCCTTATTCTACTATATTTTTCTTTACAGTATTGATCTCTATGTATCATTATATGATTACCTATTTATGTGCTTATTTATTTACATCCTTACAGTGTCTGGAAAGTAATATGCCTTTGCCATACAGTTGTTGAATGAATGGTTGAATAGACTGAACAATTTTAGTCATTCTGTTTTCTTAAGAAATTTTTTTCTCCAACCATTTTGAGTTGAATTTTGAGTTCACTTATTTCCATTTTTATTTAATAACTTTAGGACTGCAGTTTTGATTTTTCTGTTCATTCTGGAGTTACTTAGCAAGGCTTTTTGTATTTCTAAGTGATTTAGGCATTTTTTCTTTAAATGTTTTGCTGTTAATTACTAGTTTTAACTTGTAGTTAGAGAATATGAATTATACAATATGTATTTCTTGGCATGTGTTGAGATTATCTTCATGAATTACATAATTTTTTGGTAAATGTTCTCTGTAGAATAAAGTTTATTTAATGAATGCATTTATTAATTGCACTACTCAAACACTTATGGGACCTTGGTCAGTCTTTGCTCTTTGTAAGAGAGATAGATGCTTTAAATTCTCATAATGAAAATCATCTTCCCATCACTATTGTCTTCTACCTTCAGCATAGAAATTCATGACTGTTTGTCTTCATGGTGGATTAAATCACTTATCAATACAAATGATTGTCTTTTTAATTCTTTACTATATTTAATTTTATATTGAAATTAATATGGCCATTTACTTTCCTTTGGTCTGATTTTGCCTATTAAATCTTTTTATTTCCTTTTGTTTTTAGCATTTTGGTGTACTGATGTTAGGTCTGAATTTTCAAGTTGAATATTTTAAGATTTTGATTTAATATAGGAGAGTTCAGTTACTTGTTTTTGTTCTACCTCTTTAGGATGATCTTATTTCTGTTATTTTTCTTTTTTCCATTTGAATATTTCTTTGTCATTTGATTTTTTTCTCTGATTTTGAGAAAAAATCTAATTTTATTTAAAAAAGAAGCTCATTTAATTAAAAAAATGATTGAAATTAATTTTACCTAATTATAGATTTAAAAGTGAGAATTTAAGAATTCTACATAAAGAATTTAGCATATTTCCCATCACTTCTTTTTGCTTTCCTACTAATACCTACAGTTAAAAATGTTAATTTTAATTTTTGTTTTTAGTTATAGATTTGAACTTTGTTTCTCTTTCAAGATTCAGTTTTATATTTTTCAATTTTGTAATCAAAGTGGTAAAGTCATTTGAACTCCAATATCCCTTACCCTCATTTAAAAAGAAAAAATAGACCTTCTCCCATACATGCAAATGCAATATCAGCTTTAGTTGGTCACATGTCCACTCAACTAGAGACTTTAATTCCTAATCTTAGGCAGCTAGGTGAGGCCATGTGATTGCTTTACTCAACTAATGTAAGCAAAGTGATATGTGCAATTTCTAGATCAATTTTATATAGAGAAATTACTTGTATTTCTTTCTGAATGGATGTAGAAAGAGGGGTAAAGGTGAGCATGCTGGGGAAATCTTCAATATTAAGTAGCTAGTTGGTATGTTATGACCTTTTCCAATTCATCCCTTTAAAACTGAACAACTGTATCAGATGTCTTGTCAATGATTTTGCAACTTATGGGAGCTATAATTAGGAATAAATAATTACCCAATAACTGATTTTTTACATATTTCCATAGCTCTTGCAACTCTTGCCACTTAAAAAAAATTTTTTATTAAGGTATTACTGATAGACACTCTTATGAAGGTTTCACATGAAAAAACAATGTGGTTACTACATTGACCCATATTATCAAGTCCCCACCCATACCCCAATGCAGTCACTGTCCATCAGTATAGTAAGAAGCCACAGATTGACTGTTTGCCTTCTCTATGCTACACTGTTTTCCCCATGACCCCCCACACCATTTGTATTAAACATAATACCCCTCAATCCCTTCTCTATCCCTCCCTCCCCACCTGCCCTGCCACACCCCTCCCCTTTGGTAACCACTAGTCCCTTCCTGGAGTCTGTGAGTCTGCTGCTATTTTGTTCCTTCAATTTTGCTCTGTTGTTATACTCCACAAATGAGTGAAATCATTTGGCACTTGTCTTTCTCCACCTGGCTTATTTCACTGAGCATAATACCCTCCAGCTCCATCCATGTTGTTGCAAATGGTAGGATTTGTTTCTTTCTTATGGGTGAATAGTATTCCATTGTGATCTGTATCACATCTTCTTTATCCATTCATCTACTGATGGACATGTAGGTTGCTTCCATATCTTGGCAGTTGTAAATAGTGTTGTGATAAACATAGGGATGAATATGTCTTTTTGAATCTGAGAAGTTGTATTCTTTGGGTAAATTCCAAGGACTGGGATTCCCGTGTCAAATGGTATTTCTATTTTTAGTTTTTTGAGGAACCCCCATATTGCTTTCCACTATGGTTGAACTAGCTTACATTCCCACCAGCCGAGTAGGAAGGTTCCCCTTTTTCTGCATCCTCACCAGCATTTGTTGTTCTTAGTCTTTTTGATGCTGGCCATCCTTACTGGTGTGAGGTGATATCTCATTGTGGTTTTAATTTGCATTTCCCTGATAATTAGGGATGTGGAGCATCTTTTCATGTGTCTGTTGGCCATCTGAACTTCTTCTTTGGAGAATTGTCTCTTCATATGCTCTGCCCATCTTTTAATCGGGTTATTTGCACATGTGAGTTCTTTATATATTTTGGATGTTAACCCCTTATTGGATATGTCACTTACAAATATATTCTCCCATACTGTAGGATGCCTTTTTGTTCTGCTGATGGTGTCCTTTGCCATGAAGAAGTCATTTAGTTTGATGTAGGCCCATGTGTTCATTTTTGCTTTTGTTTCCCTTGCTCGAGGAGATGCAATCAGGAAGAAGTTCCTCATGCTTATATTCAGGAGATTTTTGCCTATGTTGCCTTCTAAGAGTTTTATGGTTTCTTGACTTACATTCAGGTCTTTGATCCATTTTGAATTTACTTTTGTGTATGGGGTTAAACAATAATCCAGTATCATTCTCTTCCATGTAGCTGTCCAGTTTTGCCAACACCAGCTGTTGAAGAGGCTGTCATTTCCCCATTGTATGTCCATGGCTCCTTTATCATATATTAATTGACCATATATGTTTGGGTATATATCTGGACTCTCTAGTGTGTTCTATTGATCAATAGGCCTGTTCTTGTGTCAGTACCAAATTGTCTTGATTACTGTGGCTTTGTAGTAGAGCTTGTAGTTGGGGAGCATAAGTCCCCCAACTTTATTCTTCCTTCTCAAGATTGCATTGGCTACTGGGATATTTTGTGGTTCCATATGGATTTTAGAATGATTTTCTCTAGATCATTGAAGAATGCTGCCAGTATTCTGATAGGAATTGTATTAAATCTGTAGATTGCTTTAGGCAGGAGGGCCATTTTGACAATATTAATTCTTCCTATCCATGAGCATGGTATGTGTTTCCATTTATTCATACCTTCTTTAATTTCTCTCATGAGTGTCTTGTTGTTTTCAGGGTATAGGTCTTTCACTTCCTTGGTTAGGTTTATTCCTAGATATTTTATTCTTTTTGATGCAATTGTGAATGGAATTTTTTCCTGACTTTTCTTTCTGCTAGTTCATTGTTAATATATAGGAATGCCACAAATTTCTGGGTATTAATTTTGTAACGCACAATTTTGCTGAATTCAGATATTAGATCTAGTAGTTTTGGAGTGGATTCTTTAGGGTTTTTATGTACAATGTCATGTCATCTGCACACAGGGATAGTTTAACTTCTTCCCTGCCAATCTGGATGCCTTTTATTTTTTTGTGTAGTCTCATTGCTGTGGCTAGCATCTCCAGTACTATGTTGAACAGAAGCGGGGAGAGTGGGCATTCTTGTCTTGTTCCTGATCTTATAGGAAAAGCTTTCAACTTCTCACTGTTAAGTATAATGTTGGCTGTGGATTTGTTGTATATGGCCTTTATTATGTTGAGGTACTTGCCTTCAATACACATTTTGTTGAGAGTTTTTATCATGAATGGGTGTTGAATTTTGTCAAATGCTTTTTCAGCATCTATGGAGATGATCATGTGGTTTTGTCCTTCTTTTTGTTGATGTGATGGATGATGTTGATGGATTTTTGAATGTTGTACCATCCTTGTATCCCTGGAATAAATCCTACTTGATCATGATGGATGATCTTTCTGATGTATTTTTGAATTGGTTTGCTAATATTTTATTGAGTATTTTTGAATCTATATTCATCATGGATATTGGTCTGTAATTTTCTTTTTTTGTGGTGTCTTTGACTGGTTTTGGTATTAGTGTGATGCTTGCCTCATAGAATAAGTTTGGAAGGATTCCCTCTTCTCCTACTCTTTGGAAAACTTTAAGGAGGATGGGTATTAGGTCTTCATTAATTGTTTGATAAAATTCAGCAGTAAAGCCATCTGGTCGAGGAATTTTGTTCTTAGGTAGTTTTTGATTACCAAGTGAATTTCGTTGCTGGTAATTGGTCTGTTCAGATTTCCTGTTTCTTTATGCATCAGGCTTGGAAGGTTGTATTTTTCTAGAAAGCTGTCCATGTCTTCTAGGTTATCCAGTTTGTTAGCATACAATTTTTCATAGTATTCTCTCATAATTCTTTGTATTTCTGTGGTGTCCATAGTGATTTTCCCTTTCTCATTTCTGATTCTGTTTATGTGTGTAGACTCTCTTTTTTTCTTGATAAATCTGGCTAAGGGTTTATCTGTTTTGTTTATTTTCTCAAAAACCAGCTCCTGCTTTCATTGATTCTTTCTATTGTTTTATTCTTCTCAATTATTTATTTCTGTGCTAATCTTTATTATGTCCTTTCTTCTACTGACTTTGACCTCATTTATTCCTCTTTTTCTTGTTTTGTTAATTTTGACTTTAGACTGTTCATATGGGATTGTTCTTCTTTCCTGAGGTAGGTCTCTATTGCGATATACTTTCCTCTTCACACGGCCTTCACTGAATCCCACAGATTTTGCAGTGTTGAATTATTGTTCTCATTTGTCTCCATATATTGCTTGAGCTCTGCTTTTATTTTGTCATTGATCCATTGGTTATTTAGGAGTATGTTGTGAAGCCTCCATGTGTTTGTGGGAGTTTTCAATTTCTTTGCATAATTTATTTCTTGTTTCATAACTTTGTGTTCTGAGAAACTGGTTGGTACAATTTCAATCTTTTTGAATGTACCGAGGTTCTTTCTGTGGCCTAGGATATGATTTATTCTTGAAAATGTTCCATGTGCACTTGAGAAGAATGTGTATTCTGCTTCTTTTGGCTGTAGAGTTCTGTATATATCTGTTAGGTCCATCTGTTCTAATGTGTTGTTCAGTACTTCTGTCTCTTTACTTATTTCCTGTCTGGTTGATCTGTTCTTTGAAGTGAGTGGAGTGTTGAAGTCTCCTAGAATGAATGCATAGCATTCTATTTACCCTTTTGAATCTGTTAGTATTTGTTTCACATATGCAGTTGATCCTGTGTTGGGTGCATAGATGGTTTATAATGGTTATATCTTCCTGTTGGATTGGCCCCTTTATCATTATGTAATGTCCTTCTTTGTCTCTTGCAACTTTCTTTGTTTTGAAGTCTATTTTGTCTGATACAAGTACTGTAACTCCTGTTTTTTTCTCACTATTAGTTGCATGAAATATCTTTTTCCATCCCTTCACTTTTAGTCTGTGTGTATGTCTTTGGGTTTAAAGTGAGTCTCTTGCAGGCAGCATATAGATGTGTCTTGCTTTTTTATCCATTCAGTGACTCTGTATCTTTTGATTTGTGCATTCAGTCCACTTACATTTATGGTGATTATTGATAGTTTTGTACTTATTGGCATTGCAGGCTTTAGATTCGTGGTTACCAAAAGTTCAAGGTTAACTTCCTTACTATCTAAGAGTCTAACTTAACTCACTTAATATGGTACTACAAACACAATCTAATGGTTCTTTTCTTTCTTCTCCTTTTTCTTCCTCCTCCATTATTTATATATTAGGTATCATATTCCGTACTCTTTGTCTATCCATTTTTGGGGATAGTTAATTTAATTTTGCATTTGCTTAGTAATTAGCTGTTCTACTTTCTTACTGTGGTTTTATTACCTCTAATGACAGCTATTAAACATTAGGAACACTTCCATCTATAGCAGTCCCTCCAAAATACACTGTAGAGACTGTTTGTGGGAGGTACATTCTCTCAGCTTTTGCTTATCTGGAAATTGTTTAATCCCTCTTTTAAATTTAAATGATAATCTTGCTGGATAAAGTAATCTTGTTTCCAGGCCCTTCTGCTTTATTGCATTAAATACATCATGCCACTCCCTTCTGGCCTGTTGAGAAGTCTGATGATAGCCTGATGGGCTTTCCTTTGTATGTGATCTCATTTCTCTCTCTGGCCGATTTTAATAGTCTGTCCTTATCCTTGATCTTTGCCATTTTAATTACTATATGTCTTGGTGTTGTCTTCCTTGGGCCCCTTATATTGGGAGATCTGTGCATCTCCATGGCCTGAGAGACTATATCCTTCCCCAGACTGGGGAAGATTTGAGCAATTACTTCCTCAAAGACACTTCCTATCTCTTTTTCTCTCTCTTCTTCTTCTGGTACCCCTATAATGCAAATATTGTTCCGTTTGGATTGGTCACACAGTTCTGTCAATATTCTTTCATTCTTAGAGATCCTTTTTTCTCTCTGTGCCTCAGCTTCTTTGTATTCCTCTTCTCTAATTTCTATTTCATTTATCGTCTCCTCCACCATATCTTACCTGCTTTTAAAACTTTCCATTGTATTTTTCATTTCTGATATTGTGTTCCATAATGATTGGATCTCCGACCAGAATTCATTCCTGAGTTCTTGAATATTTTTATGTACCTCCTTGAGCATGTTAATGATTTTTATTTTGAAATTCCTTTCAGGCAGATTCATGAGGTCTATTTCATTTCAGTCTTTCTTGTGGGTTGTATTGATAATTTTGCTTTAAACCAGGTTCCTTTGGCATTTCATATTTGTATATGGCGCCTTCTAGTGCCCAGAATTTCTATTCTCAGGAGCTGCTCAGCCCCTCAAGCAATGTCAGGGGTCGCAGAGGAGTAGTATTGGTGCCTGGGGGGAGGAAAGAGCTGTTTCCTGCTTCCCGGCTGCTATGCCTGACTCCACTGCCAAAACCAGTGGGCTGAGCACAGAGGTATAAGCCTCTATGCTTTGTGTTTGTAGTTGCTGTGGATGGGACTTCCCTCTGGCTGGCATAACACCAGGGTAGGGTTTGCTGGTTTGCGAGCCAGGTGTTGCTGGCTGGGAGAAAGGCTCAGTAGGCTGCATATCACGGAGGGCGTCCTTGGAGCTCTGTAGCCAGCCGGGGAGATGGAGCTCCTGAAGATCGTGAAAGTTCCCAACCCTCTGGGCAGAGTGCACCTGGACAATTTTGTCTACCTGTCCTTTCTCCGGAGCAGTAAGCTCTGTGCAATCCTTGCCCCTTTTGCAGCCCTCTCACTGTTTAGAAAGTCTCTCAGACTGCCTGCCTTTCTTTTGTCCTAGAGCAGCCAGATATGGATCCCTGATTTCCATAAGTGGCTGGAATCTCAGTCTCTCCAGGTACTCTGCCTGTCTTAGCTTTTCAACCCCCTAATCATGAGAGTACCATGAAAACACCATGAAATGTAGGTTTTTGCTCCCAGATCAGATCTCCGGAGTTAGGTATTCAGCAGTTCCAGGCCTCCACTCCATCCCTACTCTGTTTCTCTTCTTCCCACTGGTAAGCTGGTGTGGGGGAAGGGCTTGCATCCAGCCAGGCCATAGCTTTGGTACATTACCCTGTTCTGTGAGGTTTATTCTTTTCTCCAGGTATACACCAGTTCGGTGCAGTCCTCTTTCCTGTTGCTCTTTCAGGATTAGTTGTAGTAATTATATTTTCGTATTATGTGTGGTTTTAGGAGGAAGCCTCTGTCTCACCTCTCATACTGCCATCTTTCAACTCTTACCACTATTTAAAAAATCGTTTTATGTGAAGATAAGACATATGTGTCAGCTTCAGTTAGTCAGCATCATTGTGACTTATATGTTCTAATATTTCACCTGAATTTTGTTTAAGCCTCTTTATGCTTTGGGGAGAATAATTCTTATATTTTGAACTAAAAAAAAAAAATGAGGAGATGTGAACTTCAAGCTCAAAACCATGTACAATTGTCATTGCATTCCCATAGGTGTTTAGTTGCCTGTAAGAATGACTTGTTTTGCCTAAAATTTCTCAGAATGTTCATGAAAATTCATAGAAGTCAATTTTGCATCTCACTCTGGGTAGTCAGACTGTTTCTTAGGCCTCCTCAGAAATAAGTAATGTGTGAAAATGGCCACTTAGAGTGTCTTTAAGTGAATATTCCTACAAAATCAAAAATGCATTAGATGTTTGTGAAAAATACAAACATTTCTAGCAGCTTAATGATAATGTATATCCATTCTCTACCTTGAGCTTTAAAATGCCTTTCTCACAAAAGCTCTCCAATTTCAAACACCCCATCAAAGTACAGGAATACTTTTCTATGAAGCACTCCTCTCTGGGACTTCCAAAAATTCAGTAAATTTTTTAACATGTGAGTATTGCAGAAACAGAAGTTTCTGCATTTCCAACCACTTAGATTGTCTCAGGATCTAACCCAAGACCACACAGTTATGCATCTCTCTTTCAAGTTAGGGATTATTAAAGAATATTTCATCTTTGTTATGTTACCCCCACCCCTTGCCTGAGATGTAATAAAGTTTCTTACCAAATTAAGAAGTATCTTACCAGATTAAGATATAATTATGTAATTATCAAATTAAAAGTATCATGACGTAGAGAGAGAGAGGGTAAGAAGAGGATTGGAAGGCATTACGTTTATTTTGGGGAAACTGGTATATAAAAGAAGTTATATTCTTACCTTGGTAAGCCTAGTTCCCCTCTTTAAAATAAGATGATTAACTCAGATGTCTCTGGGGAATAATGACAGGGCTCTTTTTAGACAGCTTACTAGTAACTCCTGTCCTCATAACATTTTTCACCCCCCATGAAAAATATGCAAGGATGAGGTAATTTTATATAGTTATTTTCCAGAATGTTGATAATATATGCTAGGGAGCAAATGAGTCAGAAGATGCAGATGCATGACATTTAGTAACCTGTGACATTCATCTTGTACAGTCAGCATTTATCACAAACATGTAAGGGAAAAAGCCAGAGTAGAGACCTTAACACAGGGAAGGTGGCTAGTGGTGAATCTGTTATAAAAAGTTAATGATCAATGTGATTTTAACTTAAATTCATCTATCTATCTATATACATACACACATATCTGTATTACCTATACAAGATAATTTAAAAACTCTTTTTCTGTATGTTGCTTTAAATAAAATTCAAAATCTTCCTTTCTTTGTGTATATTTAAACACTTCTAATGTTTGCAGAAACATTGTTCTTCCTGGTCTCATGATTAGAACTCCTTGTTGTTGTATTTTGATAAGTCACTACTTTCTGTTGAATCAACTGTTAGCTATTTACATTATAAAATTAACATTTTTACTTCAAGATATTTTCATTTTGTTTTTATTTGTCCTTCTATTGTTAAGTACTCTATCTTTTCTCAAGAGTGATTTTATTTTAATTGATTTATCATTAATCTTTCAACTTTATTACTGTCATTCCGTATGAATGTCATGCCATAGATGCACCTTATGCCTTATACAGTTGTTAAGTACAAATGAGATGGGTCACTTGCAGTACAGCATTCTACCTTGGAACATGACATTTTCACAGTACCCGTGATACCTGAATAGCTATGACAATTCTAACTAGTGAAGGTAAAAGGCTTTCATGGTAGAGAGCTAGTATGATGAGGTCACAGAGTACCCAACTCATTCTGTGGTGAAAAGAACACACTGAGTCTAATATTTATTTATTATAGGGAAGAAATGCTGTACCTGTTAATCCTTTAAAATTACATGTCAGTATGCATTAATGGGCATGGGAAAATATATTTATAATCTTATGTATTTCCCTACTAATTAATAATAGGGTAGTCGAAAGAGAAATCATTATAGCTCAAAACCCCAGGGGTAGCTAGCAAGAGAAACATAATGTTCAATTTGCAGAAAAGCTTCCAAGCTTGCTTCTGTGTACAGAAAAGTATTTTATTGAGCAAAGTAAATCAAAAAGGAGTGAGAAACATAGCATGAGATAGAACACACGTACTTTAAATTTTAAAGATATTCTTCAATGTACAGTAGAATCAGACCAAACCAAAAAGATCCTAAATTTGCATTACTCTCTAGTATATGTTTGAAAAAAATAATTCAATTTTTAGTTTCAGAATTGAATTAAGATGTATCTATACATGGCTATGGTCTTAATATTCTCCTGAGAAAGCAAATAAAGTCACATTTTAAAATAAACCCACCACTTGTACACATATAGCCAAGCTGTCCCCAAGCACTTTGGCTGCGATCTTCCCCTTCCATAATCACAGAAGCCCTTGTGCTTTTAAATCCAAAATGAAAAAAAATGTTTTTGGAATTCTTCCTACTGTGTGAACTTTCTTGATTCTTTCTCATTATCTTTGCCCAGTAACCGTATAGAGTTTGTTATTGTGCCCTTGCATGCGTGGAGAGAGGGAGCCATTATATCAAGGTGTAATCCGTGTTTGAAATGGAGGCTAGTCCAGCAATCCGCTCATGTCTAAAACATTACTGTATTAGCATACTAATGATTTTTTTTGTTCTGTCCTCAATATAATGGTTTTGAATTTAATATATTCAATACATAGTCTCATTATGGGCTGCAGATACAACATGGGTGTTGGGGAGATAAATTACACCCTGATTTAATCATAACATACTGTAATACATGGAGTGAAAGGTTAGACATGCTAAGTGATTTCAGGAACAAGAAAAGAGATGTATAGAAGCCTTAATTCTGTCAATTTAGGGAATACTTTTCTTTTGGCAAAGTTTTGAACTGATTCATTGATTCCTCAAACTCTAAGTGAACTCTGTTTAATGATGGAGAGATATAGTTTAACTTTCCACCCATAGCCCACATTTAGTACTTGTTAAAATCTGTGGTTAAGCAGAATCTACCACATTCCTACAGACCTAGTTCTCATAGAGTTTTCAACTTCTGTTTCTTAGCAGGAAGACTTGGCAGGGGATTCTGCATGGATCTATAATCCCTCTAAAGAAAACTGCCCTGTGGTCTGACTCTGTTGACGGAGAGTCCTAGGCAGATCCCTTTGGGCCAGTTCTCCCCTGCTTTACTCTACTCCTACCATTGACTTTTCCACATGTGGTTTAGAGCCAAGATTGTTGGAACTGATGTGCATCTATCCCAAGAGCAGTCAATCAATAGTCTGGGAGATGACTAGAAGATGGTTCCTTATGGAAAGTTTGGTCCATGCAAAGTCTATCTGGCCCATTAGTGCTTGCTTTGGGTCATGTCAGAAAGTTCAGAGGCATTTGGCAGAGGGAGCCAGTGCTGAATGGCTATGGCCACAGTGGGACCATAGTCACATGTAAACAGAAGCTATGAGAAGAGAACAAAGATGTACAGAGGGCAAAACAGTTGGGTGGTAGAAACAAAAGAGAGAAGGAAGTATTCAGGGAGGAGCTGCTGCTTTAGTCATGGGACACTAGGGTGAGATACAGATTTCTGTTGTTCAGCTTCCCAGACAGCCTTACACTCCGAACTACCTTCCAGTTCCAGGCTCCAAGAGGCCAGCTCCATGCCAGTCCTGCTCTTCCTGCGGCAGCTAGATTGTTTGACTTTTCCTGGGTAGCCTGAGGCTGACCATGGACACAGTTCTTTTTCTTATGTTATTGATATGGCCTACTTCGTCGCCTTGGAATACAAAGAATTGGTATTTATTTTATCTTTCAAATTAATACTGGTTTGAGCATTCATGTGCCCAAATTACTAGAAATCCAAGTACCTTATATATAAGGTTTTCACCTCTTCTATTAAATTAAAAATTACTCATAACCTTTGGGGGCTTCCTTAGTTTGAAGGGATAATCATACTTCCAAACTTTCATGGAGAAAGAGGAGGTCTTTCTCTTCTGCTGACTTCGCTTCTGTGACTACCACATGCTGCTTCTAAAAATGGAAGGTCTTGTAATTTCCTCTGCTATTCTGTTCACTGTTGCAAGGACACCACGGCAGATCTACTAGTAGCTTTTCAGTATGGAGAGAGGATGTCCGAGAGGCCCTTTTCTCATAGAGTTAAGCCTATCTGTGGTACTGTTAGTACTGCCATCAATACTAGTGCTCTTTAACTATGATGGTTGGGCGTATGGCAAGAGGCTGCAGATGTACCTTTAACGAAGATGATCTCATTCCTTCAGTGTGATGTTTTGCAAGGATACTCCAGACTTGGTCTGTCAGGTTCAACAATTTGGTTTACATCCATATTATGATCGGAACATGGGCACCTAAGGTTGCTAGCTCAGCAAGAGGGTCAAGCCACAGCCGCCTGCTCTGCTGCAATCAGCCTTCCACCATGAACATTTGGCTAATGGGGAAATCCCCCTCTGGGACTATTGAAAGTCATTCTTGTTGGTGAGGATGTATTGATATTAAGAAAGTTTTTTAATAACAATAATCTCAGATGAGGTTCAAGATTTCAATGTCTATGTTCTCAGGGGACTCTTTAATGTTTAACTCCTGTGCAATTTTGTCCACACTTCCTCCGTAAAGAACAGCTCTCCACACCAAGGGGTATTAAGAAGAGTGGCTTTCATCTGGTCATGTAAATGTAGTTCTTCATCTTTCCCCAAAGAATTGGGGTACTTCTTTGCCTGCTTCCTTGTATCTACATTGCTAGAAGTTCATTCAATAAAGAAAATATCCTCCAATTTTTGTGTTTATTAAAAAGGAAATCCATGCACTGAATTAAAAATTCAAAAGGTCCAAAAGAGTTTATTTATTTATTTTTTTTGGAGTTTATTTATTTATTTATTTATGGACCTTGCTAATGCTTTATTTATTTTTCTTTTTTTTTAATTTATTTTTTAATATAATTTATTTTATTATCATTAGCCTACAATTACATGTGCAATATTACGGTTACTAAACTACCCCTTCATCAGGTCCCCCCCACCAACTCCATTACAGTCACTGTCCATCAGCGTAGTGAGATGCTATAGAATCACTACTTGTCTTCTCTGAGTTGTACTGCCCTCCCCGTGCCCCCCCAACATTACATCTGCTAATCATAATGCCCCTTTTTCCCTCTTATCCCTCCCTTCCCGCCCATTTTCCCCAGTCCCTTTCCCTTTGGTAACTATTAGTCCGTTCTTGGGTTCTGTGAGTCTGCTGCTGTTTTGTTCCTTCAGTTTTTTCTTTGTTCTTATACTCCACATATGAGTGAAATCATTTGATACTTGTCTTTTTCGGCTTGGCTTATTTCACTGAGCATAATACCCTCTAGCTCCATCCATGTTGTTGCAAATGGTAGGATTTGTTTTCTTCTTATGGCTGAATAATATTCCATTGTGTATATGTACCACATCTTCTTGATCCATTCATCTACTGATGGACACTTAGGTTGCTTCCATTTCTTGCCTATTGTAAATAGTGCTGCAATAAACATAGGGGTGCATCTGTCCTTTTCAAATTGGGCTGCTGCATTCTTAGGGTAAATTCCTAGGAGTGGAATTCCTGGGTCAAATGGTATTTCTATTTTGAGTTTTTTGAGGAACCTCCATACTGCTTTCACAATGGTTGAAAAAGAGTTTATTTTGAGAAGCAAATAAATCTCTTTCTCACCCTGTCCCCTGATCATTTAGTTCTCCTTTCCAAGGTATGACTATTTTTACTAATACTATATACACATCTGTAAACACATGCTGCCATCCTATACATATAAATCTATACTTTGTCTATTTTACGATATCCATTCCATAACAGTATATATAAAAAAAATGCCTTACTCTTTTTAA
This sequence comes from Smutsia gigantea, assembly GCA_032199065.1. Classification (NCBI taxonomy): domain Eukaryota; kingdom Metazoa; phylum Chordata; class Mammalia; order Pholidota; family Manidae; genus Smutsia; species Smutsia gigantea. Next base: position 45,700 of record JAVSCE010006863.1, on the reverse strand, counting down.
AGGTGGCATATATTCTATTTTATGCATGGAATATAATCTATTTATTTGTACATCTATTAATAAGCATTTAAGTTATTGCCAATCTTTTGCTGTTATAAACAATGGTGGAATGTGTATCTTTTACATGTATCATTTAGCACATGTATAACACCTCTACTGGAAAAATTTCCAGAAGTGTAATAGGTGTGCAATGAGAAGTCAGCAGGCAGGCCAGCCTAGTGGGCTGGACTCAGAGCTCTGGAGATGCTTTTTTTGAGCAAAGGTTTGAACTCCGACACTGAAGGTGAGACAGGGTTTCAAATAGTTTTGAAGCAGGGACAGTATTTGTGGAAAAAACATGTGAAGGAAAAATAGATGATTTGGAGAATATTAAATGTATTTAGACTACGGACAACAGTAATTCAAACACATTTTAATCTACTTTTAATTTTTTAAGGCCTCTTTCTATCACATTTCTGATCCATGTATTCAACACAAATTAATATGTGTAATTTTTATGTACATTACTTTATTAGGGACCAGGAAGTATAAAAAATTAGATACAGTGGGTCCTTGACCTTTTGGAACTTGGAAGTTCATGTGAGAATTGATGAGTCAAGAGAACATGTATGTGTGAAACCAATAACATTTTTTGCAAGGATATATATCAGCTAAACCATTGCATATTGTATTTATAAATTTGTGTAAGACAGTGAGTTTTTAGAAATGGGAAGTAGATTGAAGAGCAAATATTTTTACAAAAACATTTATCGTTGTTGAAAGTTTAGGAAAACAGATGAGCAAATAAAGGGAAAACATAACAGCACACAGGGAGATCCACTACGAGCATGTGATTTTTTCTTTTCCTCTTTCTCTGACCTAAACTACATACTATACGTACTGTTGGTGATCTTTTTTTCACGTAACAATAGACTGATGACATCTGTGAATGTCATTGCGTGTTCACCTAAAACATTTGTGGTGTTTTATTGTAGAAAGGTGCCATTGTTGGAATTTTGGGTGGTTTCTAAATGTTCAAGATGATATACAATGGTGATAAATCTTTGTGTGCGTCTTTATTGTGTTAGGGCACACTAAGTAATTGAAATTGAGTCAAGAGCCCTTTTTGAGGCCTTTGATGTTTATTTAATCTCTGAGCACAAAGATTACTTCAAGTTAGACTCCTACCATGGTCTAGCTGACACTGGATATCATTATTTATGAACATCTATGATAATTTCATGTCCAAAAACAGTGACTCATTTAAAATTTTCCAAATTGCTAGTAAGATTAAGCATCTTTTCACAAATATCTTTGCTTTGTCTAATTTCTGGGGGCAGTTTTTTGAAGGGGACAGTTTGTGAATCAAGGGTTAGAGGGAAAATTGTAATTGTTTTGTGATCACTAAGTAAATTAAGAATCATTTACCAGATCTGTAAATATTTTAAAACCAATTGTAAAGCAAACAAACAAAACAGAAATGCACTCATAGACACAAAGAATAGGCTAGCGTTTGCCATGGGGTCAGGAGGAAATGCATGAAATAGGTGAGAGGAGGGAAAATTAGCAAAAAAACACCCCAGTGATCTAAACTTTATAATAATATCCACTTTTATTCATTGGATAATCCCACTCTGTTGCAAAATAATGAAAGTACAAGAAGAGCATGAAGAAACATAGTTCCAGATAATTATAGCCAGATTATATTTACAGAACAGTGGTGACAAAAACAAAACAAAACAGCTTTAAATATTAATCATTTTCACCATCTCCTCCCCCAATAATATCCCAGGGGTAGGTAGCATGTAGTACCATTCTGATGGTTGACAGGAGGAGTGTGAACAGGCCTGAGCACCCACAGCTTTCCTGCCTGGAAGAAAGGGAGCCCCTCACTCATGTTCTGCTGGATAGCCTGAAAACGAATTCAGGGAGAAGGGAGGCTTTGCTGGATCCCCGATGTTTATATCTTAAGAGTGAAAACACATCCATGTGGAGCTTGGGATTACTCATTTTGGGTGAAATTTTAGGGTTTCTATTTTGGTTGAGATATTTCTGAGAGACTGAGCCAAAATGCTAGTGACCCCAGTTTATGGGTCTTTAGGGAAAAGAGACTGGACTTGGTTAGAACATAGGAGGAAATGAATAATCTAAGTCACCTGTGTCTGCCTGGACATGACCTGAATATAAGAACTCTTCTCAATGGCCTTAATATTAAGGGTTGCTGTGGACTAAATTATGTTCTCCTCCCTCTCATTCATATGTTGAAGTCCTAACATACGGGATTTGAGATGAGGCCTTTGGAAGGTAATTAGTTTTTGATGAGGTCATGAGGTGGGGCCCCAATACTGAGACGAGTGATCTTATAAGAAAAGACCCAGAGACCTTGCTTTCTCTTCATCCCTGCCATGTGCGGACACTGAAAAGGCTCTGTCTTCAAGCCAGGAAGAGAGCTCTCACCAGACCTGGACACTCTGATCAGTGACTTCCAGCCTCCAGAACAGTGAGACGATGGACATCACTTTCTTACAGCAACCAGACCAGACTAATATAAGGGCTGAATAGAATTTAGACAGACGTTCTGGGTTCTGCTCTGGAGTGGACCCCAGTCATCTCTTGATACAAATTCACAGTTTACCCTACTAAGGCTGAAGCCTAAGCTGGCTTCTCAGTGGGCATAGATGACCACTGCTTATTGAAAGGCTGTAATGAGATAACAGAACTCTGAGTACATTGCTCTTTGAAATGAACATTTCAGGTTCTGAAAAGTTTAATGATTATGGGAGTTTTAAAGTATAGCAATTTCATGGTCTTAGTTAAAGATTCCAAAGTGAGGACATAGTAAAGAATGACTCATATTTGTCTCAGCTAATAAAAGTCATACAGTCTAGTTCCTCTAGATTAACAGAAACATTTCTGAGTAACAAAAAACCAAAAAAATAATAATGAGGGAGACAATGCAATATAAAATAAATAAGAAACAAGATATCCACATTTTTCTTTTTTTTGTAAGCAAATATCTTTTTTTAAAAAAGTATCATTGATATACAATCTTGTTATCATCTCAAATACACAAAACATCAATTCAACATTCACCCATATTATCAAGTCCTCACCCCCCCACCATTGCAGTCACTGTCTATCAATATAGTAGGATGTTACAGAGTCATTGACTGTATTACCTGTGCTCTACTGCCATCCCCATGACCAACTTATATGGTGACTGTGAATTCTTGTGCTTCTCAGTATGATCTTTTAAAAGCAAATTTGTGCCTGAAAATCTCCTAAGCTCTCAGTTCTAAGACCACTCAAATTTCACTACTGTTTTTCCCTGTTTAGAGAATATAGAAACCTTTAAAATCCCAATTTCTCTCACTCATATTCATTGTAAATTTTTTTATTAAGGTATTATTGATATATACCCTTATGAATGTTTCACATGAAAGACAATGTGTTTACTACAATCACCCATGTTATTGTGTGCCCCCCATACCCCAATGCAGTCACTGCCCATCAGTGTAGTAAGATGCCACAGATTCACTATTTGCCTTCTCTGTGTTACACTGTCTTCCCCATGACCCACCACACCTTGTGTACTAAACATAACATCTCTCAATCCCCACCCGCCTTCCCACACCCCTCCTCTTTAGTAACCGCTAGTCCCTTCTTGAAGTTTGTGAGTCTGCTGCTGTTTTGTTCCTTCAGTTTTTGCTTTGTTCTTATACACCACAGATGAGGGAAATCATTTGGCAATTGTCCCTCTCCGCCTGGCTCACTTTACTGAGCATAACACCCTCCAGCTCCATCCATGTTGCAAATGGTAGGATTTTTTTTCTTCTTATGGCTGAATAGTATTCCATTGTATATATGTACCACATCTTCTTTATTCATTCATCTACTGAAGGACACTTAGGTTTCTTCCTTTTTGTGGCTATTGTAAATAGTGCTGCAATAAACATAGGGGTGCATATGTCTTTTTGAATCTGAGAACTTGTATTCTTTGGATAAATTTCTAGGATTGGGATTCCTGGGTCAAATGGTATTTCTATTTTTAGTTTTTTGAGGAACCTCCATATTGCTCTCCACAATGGTTGAACTAGCTTACATTCCCACCAGCAGTGTAGGAGGTTTCCCCTTTCTCCACATCCTCGCCAGCAGTAGTTGTTTTTAGTCTTTTCAATGCTGGCCATCCTAACTGGTGTTAGGTGATATCTCATTGTGGTTTTAATTTGCATTTCCTTGATGATTAGTGATGTGGAGCATCTTTTAATGTGTCTCTTGGCCATCTGAATTTCTTCTTTGGAGAATTGTCTCTTTGTAACCTCTACCCATTTTTAATCGGGTTATTCGCTTTTTGGGTGTTGAGGCCTGTGAGTTTTTTATATATTTTGGATGTTAACCCCTTGTTGGATATGTCATTTACAAATATATTCTCCCATTCTGTAGGATGCCTTTTTGTTCTGCTGATGGTGTCCTTTGCCGTGCAGAAGCTTTTTAGTTTGATGTAGTCCCATGTGTTCATTTTTGCTTTTGTTTCCCTGGCTTGAGGAGATGCATTCAGGAAAAAGTTGCTCATGTTTACATTCAGGAGATTATTGCCTATATTGTCTTCTAAGAGTTTTATGGTTTCATGACTTACATTCAGGTCTTTGATCCATTTTGAGTTTACTTTTGTATATTGGGTTAAACAATAATCCAGTTTCATTCTCTTCCATGTAGCTGTCCAGTTTTGCCAACACCAGCTGTTGAACAGGCTGTCGTTTTCCCGTTGTATATCCATGGCTCCTTTATCATATATTAATTGACCATATATGCTCGGGTATATATCTGGGCTCTGTAGTCTGTTCCATTGGTCTATGGGCCTGTTCTTGTGCCAGTACCAAATTGTTTTGATTACTGTGGCTTTGTAGTAGGGCTTGTAGTTGGGGAGCCTAATCCTCCCACTTTTATTCTTCCATTTCAGGATTGCTTTGGCTATTGGGGGTCTTTTGTGGCTCCATATGAATTTTAGAACTTTTTGCTCTAGCTCGTTGAAGAATGCTGTTGGTATTTTGGTAGGGATTGCATTGAGTCTATAGATTACTTTAAGCATAATGGCCATTTTGACAATATTAATTCTTCTTATCCATGAGCATGGGATGTATTTCCACTTACTGGTATCTTCTTTAATTTCTCTCATGAGTGTCTTGTAGTTTTCAGGGTATAGGTCTTTAACTTCCTGGGTTAGGTTTATTCCAGGGTATTTCATTCTTTTTGATGCAATTGTGAATGGAATTGTTTTTCTGATTTCTATTTCTGCTAGTGCATCGTTGGTATATAGGAATGCAACAGATTTCTGTGTATTAATTTTGTATCCCGCAACTTTGCTGAATTCCAATATTAGATCTAGTAGTTTTGAGTGGATTCTTTAGAGTTTTTTTATGTACAGTATCACGTCATCTGCAAAGAGGGACAGTTTAACTTTTTCCTTGCCAATCTGGATGCTTTTTATTTCTTTGTGTTGTCTGATTGCCATAGCAGAACTATGTTGAATAAAAGTGGGGAGATAGGGCATCCTTGTTTTGTTCCCGATCTTAAAGGAAAAGCTTTCAGCTTCTCTCTGTTCAGTATAATGTTGGCTGTGGGTTTGTCATATATGGCCTTTATTATGTTGAGGTACTTTCCATCTATACCCATTTTATTGAGTTTTTATCATGAACTGCTGTTGAATTTTGTGAAATGCTTTTTCAGCATCAATGGAGATGATCATGTGGTTTTTGTCCTTCTTTTTGTTGATGTGGTGGATGATGTTGATGGCTTTTTGAATGTTGTAGTATCCTTGCATCCCTGGAATAAATCCTACTTGATCATGATGGATGATCTTTTTGGTGTATTTTGAATTTTGTTTGCTAATATTTTGTTGAGTATTTTTGCGTTTGTTCATCTGGGATATTCATCTGTAATTTTCTTTTTTTGTGGTGTCTTTGCCTGGTTTTGGTATTAGGGTGATGCTGACCTCATAGAATGAGTTTTGAAGTATTCCCTCCTCTTCTACTTTTTGGAAAACTTTAAGGAGGATGTGTATTAGGTGTTCACAAAATGTCTGATAAAATTTAGCAGTGAAGCCCTCTGGTCCAGGTGTTTTGGTCTTAGGTAGTTTTTTGATTACCAGTTCAATTTTGTTGCTGGTCATTGGTCTGTTCAGATTTTGTGTTTCTTCCTGGGTTAGCCTTGGAAGGTTGTATTTTTCTAGAAAGTTGTCCATTTCTTCTAGGTTATCCAGTTTGTTACAATATAATTTTTCACAGTATTCTCTAATAATTCTTTGTATTTCTGTGGTGTCCAAAGTGACTTTTCCTTTCTCATTTCTGATTCTGTTTATGTTTGTAGACTCTCTTTTTTTCTTGATAAGTCTGGCTAGGGATTTATCTATTTTGTTTATTTTCTTGAAGAACCAGCTCCCGCTTCTTTCTTTTGTTTTATTCTTTCTGTTGTTTTATCCTTCTTGATTTTATTTATTTCTGTTCTTTATTTTGTCCCTCCTTCTACTGACATTGGGCCTCATTTGTTCTTCCTTTTCTCGTTTTGTTAATTGTGAGTTTAGACTGTTCATATGGGATTGTTCTTCTTGCCTGAGGTAAGTCTGTATTGCAATATACTTCCCTCTTAGCACAGACTTTGCTATGTCCCACAGATTTTGTGGTGTTGAATTATTGTTCTCATTTGTCTCCATATATTGCTTAATTTCTGTTTTAATTTGGTCATTGATCTATTGATTATTTAGGAGCACATTGTTAAGCCTCCATGTGTTTGTAGGCTTTTTCGGGTTTTTTTGCATAATTTATTTCTAGTTTCATACCTTTGTGGTCTGAGAAGCTGGTTGGTACAATTTCAATCTGTTTGAATTTATTGAGGCTCTTTTTGTGGTCTTGTATATGATCTATTCTTGAAAATGTTCCATGTGCACTTGAGAAGAATGAGTATCCTGTTGTTTGGATGAAGTGTTCTGTAGATATCTGTTAGGTCCATCTGTTCTAATGTGTTGTTTGGTGCTTCTGTGTCCTTACTTATTTTCTGTCTGGTTGATCTGTCCTTTGGAGTGAGGGGAGTGTTGAAATCTCCTAGAATGAATGCATTGCATTCTATTTCCCCTTCTAATTCTGTTAGCATTTGTTTCACATATGTAGGTGCTCCTTTGTTGGGGCATAGATATCTATAATGGTTATATCCTCTTTTTGGACTGACCCCTTTATCATTTTGTAATGTCCTTCTTTGTCTCTTGTGATTTTCTTTGTTTTGAATTCTATTTTGTCCAATACAAGTACTGCAATTCCTGCTTTTTTTCTCCCTGTTAGTTTCATGTAATATCTTTTTTCCATCCCTTTGCTTTCAGTCTGTGTATGTCTTTGGGTTTGAAGTGAGTCTCTTGTAGGCAGCATATAGAGAGTTCTTGTTTTTATATCCATTCAATGACTTCATGTGTTTTGATTTGTGCATTCAGACCATTTACATTTAGGGTGATTATCAATAGGTATGCCACTTATTGCCATTGCAGGCTTTAGATTCGTGGTTACCAAAGGTTCAAGGGTACCTTACTTACTATCCAAAAGTCTAACTTAACTCACTTACTATGCTATTACAAACACAATCTAAAGGTTCTTTTTTTCTCCTTCTTTTTCTTCCTCCTCCATTCTTTACATATTAGGTATCATATTCTGTAGTCTTTGTCTAGCCCATGGCTAACTTTGTGGGTAGTTGATTTAATTTACATTTGCTTAGTTATTAACTGTTCTACTTTCTTTACTGTGGTTTTATTACCTCTGGTGACAGCTATTAAATCTTAGGAACACTTCCACTTATAGCAGTCCCTCCAAAACTGTAAAGACGGTTTGTGGGAGGTAAAATCTCTCAGCTTTTGCTTATCTGAAAATTGTTTTATCCCTCGTTCAAACTTAAATGATAATCGTGCCATATAAAGTATTCTTGGTTCTAGGCCCTTCTGCTTCATTGCATTAAATACATCATGCCACTCCCTTCTGGCCTGTAAGGTTTCTGCTGAGAAGTCTGATAGCCTGATGGGCTTTCCTTTGTATGTGATCTTGTTTCTCTCTCTGGCTGCTTTTATTAGTCTGTCATTATCCTTGATCTTTGCCATTTTAATTATTATATGTCTTGGTGTTGTCTTCCTTCAGTCCCTTGTGTTGGGAGATCTGTGCAACTCTATGGCCTGAGAGACTATCTCCTTCCCCTGATTGGGGAAGTTTTCGGCAATTACCTCCTCAAAGACGCTTTCTAGCCCCTTTTTTTCTCTCCTCTTCTTCTGGTACCCCTATAATACGAATATTGTTCCGTTTGAATTGGTCACACAGTTCTCTCAATATTCTTTCATTCTTTGAGATCCTTTTTTCCTCTCTGTTCCTCAGCTTCTTTGTATTCCTCTTCTCTAATTTCTATTTCATTTATTGTCTCCTCTACCATAGCTAATCTTCTTTTAAAACCTTCCATTGTATGTTTCATTTCTGATACTGTGTTCCGTAATGACTGAATCTGTGACTGGAATTCATTCCTTAGTTCTTGAATATTTTTCTGTACCTCCATGAGCATGTTTATGATTTTTATTTTGAAATCTCTTTCAGGAAGATTCATGAGATCAGTTTCATTTGACTCTTTTTCTGGTGTATGTAGGATTTTGCTTTGAACCAGTTTCCTTTGACCTTCCACATTTGTATGTGGCACCCTCTAGTGCCCAGAATCTCTACTCTCTAGAGCTGCTCAGCCCCTATAGCCATATTGTGGTCACAGGGCAGTGGTGTTGGTGCTGGGGGAAGAAAAGAGCTGTTTTCCTGCTTCCCGGCTGCTATGCGTGTCTCCACTGCCAGAAGCAGTGGGCTGAGCACACAGGTATAAGCCTTTATGCTTTGCATTTGTAGGTGCTGTAGTCATGGCTTCCCTCTGGCTGGTCTGATGCCAGGGCAGGGTTTGCCAGTTTGCAAGCCAGATGCAGGCTGGCCAGGTGGACGACACAGAAGGCTGTGTATCACGGTGGGGGGGGCCTTGGAGCTGTGAGGCAGCCAGGGGACTGGAGCACCTGAAGATCTTGAAAGTTCCCAACCTTCTGGGCAGAGTGCACCCAGAGAATTTTGTCTACCTCTCCTTTCTCCTGAGCAGTAAGCTCTGTGCGATCCTTGTGCCTTTAGCAGCCCTCTTGCTGTTAGGAAGTCTCTCAGACTGCCCACCTTTCTTTTGTCTCAGAGCAGCCAGATATGGATCCCTGTTTTCCACAGTGGCTGGAATCTCAATCTATCCAGGTGTTTAGCCTGTCTTAGCTTTTCGAACCTCACTGATCACCAGAGCACAATGCAATGTCAGTTCGTGTTCCCAGAGCAGATCTCCAGGGCTAGGTGTTCAGCAGTCCCTCGCCTCCACTCCCTCCCCGCTCTGTCTCTTCCTCCCACCGGTGAGCTGGGGTGGGGGAAGGGCTTGGGTCTCAACAGGCCACAGCTTTGGTGTTTTTCCCTGTTCCGTGAGGTTTATTCTTTTCTCCAGGTGTGTGCAGTCCTGCACAGCCTTTTTCCTGTTGTCCTTTCAGGATTAATTGTATTAATTATATTTTTGTATTATATGTGTTTTAGGAGGATGCCTCTGTCTCACCTCTCATGCCGCCATCTTTAATCCTCAAAATCACCTATGTTTTTCATATTTGAGAAATGTTGGATTTTATTCAAAGTAACAATACTTTTGGACACCCAATCCTGGCTTAAATTATTAGTAGTATAATATTAATTAACTAAGTATATACATATTTTATTTTTATCAAAATGAAAAATTATAAGTTTAAATTGCTCTTAGAAAATAGATTCATAGGATTATGGTAGTTTATTTCCTGAGGTCTGTGACCTCCCATCTGAGAAATACTGATATAAAATAGAACATTTGGATACATATTTAGATAGTAATGTTTGACCTAGCAATATTTAAAAAATTATCTCTTTAAAAATGAATTTTAACTAAGTCCACTACCCATGGTGCTACTCTCCTCAGTCTTGCCACATTAGAATATTTTTTGGCATCTTTCTTTCCTCCTTTACCTCCACCCTCCTTCTCTGTCTTCCTTCCTTCCTTCAATCCTTCCCATCTTCTTTCTTACTTTCTTTTCTTTCTCCCTTTTTCTCACATACCATGTTCTAGACACTATTCCAAGTACGTTTCATATTAATGGGCTGATTTTGACACTAAACCAATAAAAAGATAGTGTATAAGGTGTCAGGTGCTGATAAATAAGCAATATAAGGCAGGGTAAAGGCATGTAAAGGGTGCTACGAGTATTGTTTTATAATTACCTATTTGATTTAGAATAGTCTGGGAGGGTGTCTTGGAGAAAGTGACAAATTAGACTAAGTCACATGATATAGAGTGAGCACTGTAGATATCTGGGAGAAGAGTATTCCAAGTATAATTTGGGTGGGAGTATACCTGGCATCTTTAAGGAATGCAAAGATGCTAGCATGGCTGAAGTTGAGTGGGAAGAGAGAGGGTGGTAGGGGATGAGGTCTAAGAGAGAGCAGAATATAATAGAGCAAAGTACCTTTTAGGCCTTTACTGGGAGTCTGGCTTTAACCATGAATGAAATGGGAAGCTATTAGAGGGTTTAAAAAAAGAAGTGATTGTCTCCCTGGGTCCCTTACATTTCTACACATCTTCAAAGGCATTAACAGATAATTTGCTCTGACTGTCTTTTTTTAAGGATATTTGCATGGCAAGCAGACTTGGAAGATAGAGTTGTTTCCTCTCCTGTAGCAGGTTTATTTATATTGCTGGGTAATAAAGATAGAAATATCTCCCTCTGGAGAGGAGAATAGGCAGATTTATCAGCATCATGAAAACCCTTGCATATACCTGACAACTGGCAATACCTGGCCCACACCACATCAGACTGGGGTTTTGGGAACTTATGCAACAATGGGACATTGGCTGCTGCTGTTTCTGATTAGTTAATTGTCCTTTGTCTCTAACCCAATAGTCTTGTGTCTTCTTTCAATATCTGTAGAGCTATAGCAGGCCACTTTATTAGCTTGCTAGTAGGTAAGATCTCACAACCTTCACAGTTTCTGCCCTGATTATGATATGATATGAATTACAACTGAAAGCAAAATTCTGGCTGATGTGTGGGATGGGATGGTTGAATGAGGGAGACCGACTAATTGGCTCTTGCAATAATCTTGGAAAGTAGTAATGGTGGCCTGGACCAGGGAGTAAAATTAGTGATATACAGTTGACCTTTGAACAACATGGATTAGAACCGTGTGGATCCACTTATATGCAGATTTTGAAAATAGGTATATTGGAGAAAGTTTTTGAGATTTGCAGCAATTCAAAAAATTTCTTTTCTCTAGCTTACTTTATTGTAAAAATACAATTTATAATACATATATAAAATATGTGTTAATTGGTATATTATCAGTAGGACTTCTGTTCAGTAGTAGGTTATTAGTAGCTAGGTTTTGGGAAAGTTAAAAGTTGTGCATGGATTTTCAATGGTGCAACCCCCCCTAACCCTTGCATTGTTTGAGGGTCAACTGTATAATGAATGTTGAACAAAAGGATTTGGTAATGAATTGGATGAAAGTGTGAGAGAAAGAGAAATGCCAAGGATGATTCCAAAGTTCTTAATCAGAATAACAGGGAGAATAGATGGGAAAACTACAGAAACTTTGGGATATCAGTGGGAGGGAATTAAAAAATTCATTTTGGTCATGTTCAGTTTATTTTTCATTTTTTATTTCCATTTAGCTTTATTGAGATATGACTGACACATAACATCGTATAAATTTAAGGTATATAACATGATTTGATACACATATATATTGTGAAATGATTACCACATAAGGTTAATTAACAATCCAACACCTCACATAACTATAATTTTGTGTATGTGGTGAGAATATTTGAGATCTACTCATAGTAACTTTCAAGTATATAATGCAGTATTGTTAGCTATAGTCACCATACTGTGTATTAGTTCCTCAAAACTTAATTACCTTATAACTGGAAGTTTGTATCCTTTGACTATCATCTCATTTCTTCCATTCCCCAGTCCCTGGAAACCATAACGCTATTCTGTTTCTATGAGTTCCTTTTTTTGTTTTTTAAGATTCCATATTTAAGTGAAATCATATTGTATTTGTATTTTTATGACATTTCTCTTAACATAACGCATAATGTCTTCATGGTATACTCATGCTGTTGTAAATGGCATGATTTCCTTCTTTTTATGGCTGAATAACCTTCCGTTTTACATATATACCACATCTTTACCCATCCATCTGTTTATAGACACTTAGGTTATCTCCATATATTGGCTATTGTGAATAATGTTGTAATGAACATGAGAGTGCACACATCTCTTTAAGATAGTGATTTTTCTTCCTTCAGATATATACTCAGAAGTGGTATTGCTGGGTCACATAGTAGTTCGTATTTTAAGTTTTCAAGGACCTTCCATATAGTTTTTCATAGTGGCTGAACCAATTTACATACCCAGCAACAGTGCACAAGGGTTCCTTTTCCTCCACATCCTCACCAGCACTTGTTATCTTTTGTCTTTTTGATAAAATCATTCTAGCAGGTATGTGGTAATATCATATTATGGTTTTGGTTTGTATTTCCCTGGCGATTAGTGATGTTGAGTAACTGTTCATGTGCCTGTTGGCCATGTGTTTGTCTTCTTTGGAAAAATGTCTATTCAGGTCCTTTACCTATTTAAAAAATTGGATTATTAGGGTATTTTGCTTTTGAGTTGTATGAGTTCTTATGTATTTTGGATATTAACTCCTTTTTTGGCAAATGGTTTGCAAATATTTTCTCCCATTCCATAGGTTGCCTCTTTATTTAGTTGATTGTTTCTTTTGCTGTGCAGAAACTTTTTAATTTTATACAGTTAATTTTTTAACAATTGATGACTTTTGCTCTTGCTGCCTGTGCTTTGACATCATATCAAAAAATCTCATTGCCAAGAAGATTGCCAAGGACCTCTCCCCATTTTATTCTAGGAATTTTAAGGTTTCAGGTCATAAATTTAAGTTTTTAACCTATTTTGAGTTAATTTTTGTGAGTGGGATAAGATAGGGGTCCAATTTCATTCTTTTTGCCTGTGAATATCTAATTTCCCACTGCCATTTATTGAAAAGACTATCCTTCCTGTATTGAGTATTGTTGGCTTCCTTGCTAACTAAGTATTAGTTGACCCTGTATGGTTGGGTTTATTCTGACTCTGTTCTGTTCTATTAATCTACATATGTGTTTTTATGCCAGTGCCCACAGTTTTGATTACTATGGCTTTGTAATATAGTTTGAAGTCCGGAAGTGTACTGTCTCTACCATTGTTCTTTCTCAAGATTGCTGTGGCTATTCAGGGTCTTTTTCAGTGCCACACAAATTTTAGGAAGGTTTTTTCTACTTCTGTGAAAATGCCACTGGAATTTTGATGAGAGAGATTGCTTTGGATAGAATGAACACTTTAACAATATTAACTCTTATCCATAAACATAGGTTATCTTCCCATTTATCTGTGTCTTCAATATCTTTCATTAGTGTCTATAGTTTTCATCATACAGGTATTTCACTTTGGTTAAATTTCTTCTAGGTATTTTATTGTTTTTGATGCTATTGTTTTTCTTTATTTCTTTTGCAGATATTTCATTGTTAGTGTATGAAGTGCAACTGATTTCTGGACATCAATTTTTGTACCTGAAACTTTACTGATTTCTTTTAGTAGTCCTAAGAATTTTTTGGTGGGGATTTTAGGATTTTCTACATAATAAGATCATATCATCTGAAAACAAAGATGATTTTATTGCTCCCTTCCTGATTTAGGTGTCTTTTATTTCTTCATCTTGCCTGATTGCTCTGGCTAGGACTTTCAGTACCATGTTGGTTAAGAGTGGTGAATAACCTTATCTGGGTTCTCAACTTACAGAAGTTTTCAACCTTTCACTGTTGAGTATGGTGTTAGCTGTGGGGTTATTATATATGTCTTCATTATGTTGAGGTATATTCCTTCTATAATCAATGTTTTGAGAGTTTTTATCATGAAAGGGTGTCGAATTGGCCTTGCATTCCAGAGATAAATCCTGCTTGGTGTATGGTCTTTATAATGTGCCATTAAATTCAGTTTGCTCATATTTTGTTCAGAAGTTTTGCATCTGTATTCATCAGGGATGTCAGTCTGCAATTTTCTTTCCTTGTGGTGTCCTTATTTGGCTTTGGTATAAGGATAATCCTGGCCTTATCCAATGAGTTTGGGAGTTTTTCCTCCTTTTCAATTTTTTGGAAGAGTTTGATAAGGATTGTCATTAATTCTTCTTTACATTTTTTTGGTAGAATTTAGCAGTGAAACCATTTGGTCCTAGGATTTTCTTTGTTGGGATTTTATTATTATTATTATTACCAATTCAATCTCCTTACTTGTTGCAGATATGTTCAGATTTCTATTTCTTCCTCATTCTGTCTTGGTAAGTTGTTTGTTTATATAAATGTATCTATTACCTCTAGGTTATCCAGTTTGTTGGCATATAATTATTAATAGTAGCTTCTGAGATGTCAGTTGCAATGTCTCCTCTTTCCTTTATAATTTTGTTTGAGTCTGTCTCTGTTTCTTTTCTTGTAGTCTAAGTTTGTCAGTTTATCTTTACAAAAACCCAACTGTTTTACTGATTTTTTTCCTATTGTCTTTCTTGTTTCAATTTCATCTACTTCTGCTCTAATCTTTCCCTCCTTTCGCTATCTTTAAGCTTAGCTTGTTCTTTTTCTGGTTCATTGAGGCGTCAAGTTAAAGGATTGTTGATTTGAGATCTTTCTTTTATTTTAATACAGGCACTTATCACTATAAACTTCCCTCTTAGGACTACTTTTGCTGCATCTCTTAGGTTTTGGTTGTGTAGTGTTTTCACTTTTGTTTGTCGCAAGATACCTTCTGATTTCCCTTTTGAATTCTTCTTCTATCTATTGGTTGTTCAGCAGTATGCTGTTTAATTTCCACATACTTGTGAACTTTCCCATTTTCCTCCTGTCACTGATTTCTAGTTTCATATTGTTGTGGTTGGTTAAAAAAAAGATACTTGATATGATGTCAATCTTCCTAAATTTGTTATGGCCTGATCTGTGTCCCAACATGTGATATTTCCTAGAGTGTTTTCTGTGTATGTTTGAGAAGAATGTGTATTCTGGCACTGTTGGATGGAATGTTCTGTATATATCTATTAGATCCATTTGATTATGGTGTTTATCAGGTCCAATATTTTCTTATTAATTTTCTGTCTGGATGCTCTATCCAATGTAGAAAGTGGGGTATTGAAGTCCCCTCCCATTATTGTATTGTTGTCTATTTTTCCCTTGAGGCTGTTAAAATTTACTTTAAATATTTAGGTGCTTCAAAGTTGGGTGCATATAGACTTACAATTGTTATATTCTCTTGATGAATTGACCCCTTTGATCATGTTAATTTCAGGATGATGATTATACATCCAATCAAAACAAAAATATTCAATACTCACATATTATTAACCCAATTATGGACATGCAATGGAAAGGAAAGTAGGACATATGGGTTTGGAGTTCAGAGGAAAAGTCTATACAAAGAAGATATATTTGGCAGTTGTCCATATGTAGATGACTTTTAAAGCCTAAGACTAGATTTTATCACCTTTGAAAGAATGTAGATAGAAGAGGGAGGAGGTCTATAGACTAAGTCCTGAGTCACGACAATATTTATGGGTTGGGGTGAATAAAAAGAAAAAGAAATAAATGATGGTACTTTGTCAACCTACCAGTGTAGAAGAATCAAGGAGTGACATCCTGAAAGCTTTGTGAAGAAAATGTTTCAAAGGGAGTGATCAATTGTGTTATAGTTGATGATAGGTAAGATAAAAAGAATTTGCCATTGCATATAATGATGCTGTGGAAATTGGTGATCTGACATAAGCAAATTTCTATTAAGTGGTGAAGGCAAAAGCCTGGGGAAGCAGGTTGAAGGCAGAAAGAAGTTCAGGACATAAAATTAAGTTGTGAACTGTCTGAAATAGAGAAATGAGGCAATAACTGAAGAAGAATATGGAAACAAGGCAGAGTGTTTTTATAGGATGTAGTATGTCTGTATCTAATAGTAGTAATCTAGGAGAGAGGGAAAATGATAATGGAAAAGAGGGAGGAGGGATAAATATTAGAGTGATGTTTTTAGGTGGGTATGAGATCAGATCAGAAAAGGAGGGGTTACTCTCTGAAAAGAGCATGGGTTGTTTATTTCTAGCATCAAGAAGAAAGGCTGATATAAAAGCAGATATGGTAACGGGAGCCTGAAAATTTTCTGTTATGATCCTCATCTGCCTTTTCAGGGAAATACAGGAAATGAGAATCACCTGAGGGGAGATGGTGTTGGAGATATGCGGATGGAGAAGCATGCGATTATTAGCTAAGTGAGTGCAAGAGTGAGTGAACCAGGAAGACAGGATGGTTGCTGGGATGAGGGGTTATGATTGCCCTGGACGGTGTGGATGATATAAACTGGAGAAGGATGAGCAGGGTTGTGTGTTTTTCTTCAGCTCCATTCAGTTCAGGTTTAAGGGTGAAGAGGGTAGGGAGTTGAGCTTAAAGGGCTCTGGCATTTACCCAGATGAGTATAATAGAAGGGGAGAAGAGTTGAAAGTTTTGTGGAAAGGAGTGATTATAATTATGAACTATGTTATTGAATTAGTGTAGTCAGGGAAGTGAGGACATGATGGAAATAAGGGGCAATGAAAAGGTTATTGGATCAATGAGCTGTGGGCAAAGGATTGATGAAATATTTATTTGAGGGTGGCAAAATAAAAGATTGGAAGTGTTAGTCTAAGGGTTTATAGAGATCTAAGGGCAGGTCTGTTTCATCTAACTGACTTCGAATTCTGCGTCCTGGTCTCTGTACACACATAACCCTGCCTTGATATTCAACTGCCTCCTGTTAGAATTCTTTTTATCACCTTCTTTGTTCTGTAAACTATCCCACTTACAGAGAGCACTAATAATCTTTCTGGAGTCATTTTGATCTGGTTACTCAAATCCTTAGGCATCTTTAATGATTCCAGTCCATTTTTAAATCAAAATTTTATGTTCTTTACAAATAATATCCCTATAACTTCTTACTGTGGCCCTTTCTACTCCATGTATATGTTTTTTTTTCATTTTGCACATATAAACAGCGTATTTCCCAGGAGTTCTCTAAATAAAAAATAAATAGTTTTCTTCCTTCATCTCTCACTGATTTCATTGTTTCAAGGAAAAGGAGAAGCTTAGGTCTCAAGTTTTTCTTTTGTTGTTCTATGGCTCTTTGTAGTATCTTTTCACCATGCCTCCAGAGTAATTGCACCACAATCCCAGACCTTGATCTCTAAATTTTGATTTCTTTTCTCTTGTGAGAGCTTATAGGCTCATAGCATACACAGTCAGGTTATTTTTTTATCCAGATATGTGGCAAGATTCAACAACACAGCCTTCAAACGTGAGGTGGGCCTTTGTCCTTCCCAGCTCCTGCAGCAGTCTGCGTACAGGGGATCCCTTCTGCCAAGGAGTCCCAGACGAAGCCCTAGCGCCTTGCCTGCTTCCCTCGCTGCACATCGCTCTGAGCTCAGCGCTCTGACTGGGTGTCTTTCTTTTTAAAGGGACATGTATAGGGTCTTAGGCTATTGATTTTTCCTCTACTGACTGGTTATTCTGAGTGATTAGTTCTTATTCTCACTTGACTGACCTTTTCTGTAGAAATTTGGGACTAAAAGCTCTTGGATAGTTTTTTACATAATGGATCTTAAAATGCTTTTTTCTCGTGTCTGCTTCCCACCATTTTTACAGGGCTTTCAGATAAACCATTACTGCGTTTACAATGACAGTTTGAGAACATTTTCTTGATGTTTCTGATGAGGGATGGAGGCTCAACAAAGCTAAATTCTGGTAGAAAGTAATTCTCATGATTTTTGGATGATCCTTATGCGGCCTAATACAGGGAATGCGCACTAGTCACCCGACTTAGCTCTCTTATTTCTCTTTGGCAGGTATATAAATTTCCTAGGGCCGCCATAACAAACTGCCACAAACTAGATGGCTTAAAACAATAGAAATTAATTCCCTCACAGTTTTGGGGGCCAGAAGTCCAAAATCAAGATGTTGGTAGGCTCTGCTCCTTCTGAAGCTCATGAAGAGAGGATCATGCCTTGCTTCTTCCAGCTTCTAGAAGCCCCAGGTATTCCTTGGCTTATGGTAGCCTCTGTCTTCATGTTCTCCATGTTCATGTTTGTGTCCAAATTTCTCTCTTCTCATCAGGACACCATTCACATTGGATTAGGGCTCAGTTTAACCCGGTAGGATGTATCTTAAATGAGCACATCTGCCAAGATGCAGAGAAGGTCACGTTCTGAGGTTCTGGGTAGACATGAATTGTTAGGGGACATCATCTGACCCAGTACTGTGGATGTAGAAATAGATCTACACAAATTGCAATATAACCATCCTGGAGGAAGGTGGGGGTTTCAGAATGGTGCTAGTACCCCTTTCACCACTCTCACCATTTCTTTCTTTTATAGGTAGAGTTGACATGAAACAGTAGAAATGACTGGGAGTGACTCATTTCAGTCACCCAAGATGCTTTTCTCTGAAAAATTTCTTCAAATATTAGAAAAATGAATGCTTGCAGGAGAAAAGTGGATTTGCTAAAATATCATTAAAGTGGGAACATTGAGAAATAATGCCCTTTACTAGATAAATGTCCTTTACTTGTGAAAAAAATAAACTATGAACATCTTTTCAAGTCTTTAATTTTATCCATTTCACTTCCCCTCAGTAGATGCCTTAACCTATTACTTTGGTAAAAAGTCAGCTTAGATGAACTCTCATAAAGCAGGAATACCTTCAATATCTTCATTTCTTCCCTCCTCGTTTCTCCATTTTCCTCCCTGAGGAAAGTACCGCTTCTCCTGACAGAGGCTGATCTTTCTACCTGTACTTTTGATCTAACCGCATTTTCTTCCTCTGAGATTTTATTCTTTTGATTTTTCTTTGTCCTGTGTAAATTTAATCTTTTTCTTTACCAGCTGTTTCCTGTATGTTGACAAATCCATGTAGGTCTCTGTCCCCTGACACACTCCATTTTCTTGACTCTGCCATTGAAAACAATACTATTTTTCTCAGATCTCAACTCTTTTTGTCCTTTAAGCAGCAGTTGACATGTTGGCCATCCTCTCTTTGGAGTTTCTTTTTCCCTATCTTTCATTTCTTCTTACCTCACTAATATTTCCTCCTGCCTCCTTCACTGGCTCCTCTCCTACTGTATCTTAAAATAGAGGTATTTCCCAAGGGTCTCTCCTCAAAACGTTTTCTTTGATGATTTCATCAGCTCTCACATCTTCAGTTTATGCATCTATGCCTTTCAAACCTATGCCTCTTTCTCCCAGTTATTTATAACGCTCAGGAGAAAGAACAACAGCAACAATAAGAATATTAGCCACTGTTCAGTGAGTACCTACTGTGTGTTCTCTACAGGGCTAGGTGCTCTCTCTTCCCTTTTAAAAAAATTATCTTACTGATCCTCAAATAAAGTCTATAAGTTAAACGTTATTATCCCTATTTTTCAGAGAAGAAAATAGGTTTAGAAACATCAAGCCAGTTTTGCAAAGTCACACAGTAAGTCATGGTCCTGGGAAAGCCGAGGTTTTCTGCATAGACTCCCTCAACATCTCAGTCAGCCCAGTACACCCCCTTACCTCATGTTTTTGCTAATAACATCACACTCCTTATTTTGTTAATTTCAGGCCTCGGTTCTGAACTTTAGGGTCATCTTCCCACTTCCTTTTTCATAGGACCCTTCACACCTTCACATAATTACTTGCCAAATTCTTCAGAATATCTGGAGTCCAGCCCCTCTTTCCCAGTTTCAGTGCTATCACACCAGATCAAGTCCCCATTTCTTGCCTTGTCAATTACAAAAAAAAAAAAAAAAAAAAAAAAAAATTCTCCCTCTTCCCTTTGCATTCCGCACTGCGCACCCCTGCATGGTGATTAGCCTTTCCGAGGCCCAGCTAGAGGGTGTCACTCACTTTCTCATAGTTCTTCCAAATTTCTGGTGTCTGTTGAAGTAGGTACCATCTCCTCACAATAAAGGTGATACATAAAATATTTTATTAGATGTATAAGAGATTTATTTTGAGGATAAATTGAGAAAGTACACATAAAGCATTTAGCACAAGGTTTGGTTATAGAAAGAGCTTAATACATATTTTATAATTATAATAATTCAGTGCTCATCACAATGCAGTCTACACTTACCTTTCCAGCTTACACTTTCAAGGCCTTTCAACCCTACTGCCAGTTCTAACAGGACACATTCACATGTATCCACTTTCTTGCTGTCACGCTTTTATTCATACTGTTTTCCTTTCATGTTATTATTTATCTCTCCTTTTGACATCTTTTCATTATCTGTCCTTCTCAAAAACCATCTTTGTGAAGATTTTCCTGACTCAAGACTTCTTCGTCCAAGTTAACAAAACAATTTTATCCCCTACTACAACCCTGTAACACCTTTTTCATGCCTCTCAGGTGACAAGCAACAATAGATTACATGGCGATGTAATTTTCTGGGTACTTGGCTCATCTTTTCTGGATTATAAAGTCTCTGAGGTCAAACTTGCTTTAATTAATTCTGCAACTTTTTAGAGCCTAACATAGTAACCTGTATGATACTTGCACTCAATACAGGATTCAATTTAATTTCTATTATCTTTTTCTAAATTATTAAGATAAGACAAGTCTGCTACAACAAAAGACCTCAAGGTGCTCGAGCTTAAATGAGATAGAAGTCAGTCGCCTCAAGGTAGGAATGGGCTTCGCGGAAGGTGAGGCCCTCTGTTCCCTCCACAAGCTGACCCGGGAGCCCCGTTCCTTCTGCCGTCTGTTCAGCCACTTCCCTGGATGTCACATCATCTGCGTAGTAGGAGCTAGTTTACTTGCTTTGTGTTCCCAATACAGTAGAGAGGAAGAGGAGGTGGAAGGCCGGCAATTTTCTTGTAAGGAAGCACCAGGTAACTTATACATTAGATTCTATTCACATTCCAGTGATGAGAGTTTAGTGACATGGCCACACTGAACTACAACGGAGACTAGGACACGTGGCTTTTAGGCAAAAGGATAGTCATATCCCCCATTGTAAGGATATTTCTATTTCCAAAAAGAAGCCTTGGAGAATGAAAGGTAGGGAACAATTGGCAGTCTTTGCCACACTTCTTCATGAAATAATTTGCTATGTTATATTTTGTTTTTACTCTCTGTATTTTCTTATAACAAGATCACTTAGATTTAATCATTTCTGAATAACTATTTGGGCAGCTGAGTATATATCTATTAAGGCACTACCATTTTTTTATTTGGCTCTTTTAAATAGAAATCTTGCAAAATTTATCTTCAGTCAAATTTCTGAACCTATTAAATCATTTCTTGGATGCTTGGGGCCATTTTTATAAACACCAACTGTTTCACCGAGCTGAAATAGAAAGATGTCCTTGGACATGCCTGTTCAGGCCCTCCCCTACAGACCCTTCTGCTCTGCTGTGGTGTAACAGAGTGGAGCCTCAGACACTCGCCAGGCTTCATTCCCATACTCAGTGTCCTGGCTCTCATGTCTGTCTTTGAACAGCCCACCCTCCTCTTGCTGTTAGGTTTCTGGATGATAATGCTTGTCGGTGTTAGGGCAAGTCCCTACAGAAGCCCTTGCCCCTCTTCCTTTTGATTGTTTGTAATATTTTATTGGCTTGGAAATCAAACAAAATCTATATGCTTGGTGCAGTTTTAGGTGTTTTACATATTTTAACTAATTTCATTCTATAACAACTCTATAAAAGATACCATCATCTTGCACATCTACGGGCGTTCCAGTAGAGCGCTGAGTTTGAGTGGCTTGCCCAAGGCCGCAGAGCTACTGAACAGGAGGGCCAGGCATCAGCTCGGTCTGACTCCAGAGCCTGTGCTTCTAATGATTGCACTTCATTGCTTTTAGGCTTCTTTGACTTCTGTTCAAACTGAGAATAAATATATTCTGAAGGAGAGTGAGAGGCGCTCTTGTATAAATAGCATTCCTGGTCTTGAGAGCATTTTCTTCTTGCTCTATTACATGCAGGTTGAATCGAAAGACAGCAAGTTCCATGCCGGTGATATATAATACGGCAGCTTTAATTCTGGGCAGTTATGTCAGAAAGCAGTGAGGGAGCTAATTCCATACCATGCAAAGCAGGTCAATTATAAAGTGGGATTCAGAGGCAAAACCAAATGTTTCCTCTCTTCTACATTTGATGTCATTGTAATTGGAAACCCATTCATTCCCTTCTTCACAGGGGCCAAGTTCAATGGCTCTTGATGTGGAATATATGTGATTGCTGTTTCACATGTTGACGGATCGTGTCACCAGGATATCAGAAGAAAAGTTTCACAGGAAGAAAGACAAAGTCTAGAGAATGTTACCGTGTTTTTCTTTGGTGCTAATACAGAACTTAGTTTCCAAACATGATTGCTTTAAAGAAAAAGATATTGTCTTTTGGTTAAGGAAAAAGGTATTTACCTTATTACGTGGGAACTGGTGATTTGGAAGGAAATATGCATTTGAAAAATGCAAAGTAAAGTATCTGGACAATGTTTTTAACTTAAAGTATAAATGTGACAGAGAGCATCTTAGAGTGAGAATATAGTAGCTGGGAACAATGCCAATAGCCAAGAAAATTAGTGAAATGAAAAAATGTTCTATAAATGCTGATGGTAGGGTAGGCCCAATCTCGGATTATTATGACCTCCACAAGAGCGATGTTTTCAAATGACTCTGAGGCTTTGCTAGTTTGTTTTGATGACTGACATCATTTTTTGGAGTGTTTCTTGAGCATTTACTCATTTTTCTGCTTCAAAAACAGCCCAGAGCATTTTCTTTAGAGCAGAGGTGACTATCACTGATTGAAAAGTAAGCAGTATCTTCTCTTGGCTGTTGCTGTGGGTGGTTTTAGTATAAGACACCAGGATATTTTGGAGGTCTGCAGTTTGGTTTATTACCAAACAAGTATGTTAGTAGAATTTTTTACAAAATCACATACTTCTAGTATTTTTCACTCCTTCACTACATTAGCTTGTCAAAATGAGTAGTGACATTCATTTTTTTATATAACAGCATGTGTAATTACAAGTTATAAAACTTGGACTGAAGCATATAAAGAAAATAAAAAAGCCTAAATAGCATCAAAATGAGTGTGATGTGTATACTGGCCTGGCAGTAAGAAATTTTATATTTCTAGAACCTGATAGTGGCAGACATAAATATTTCTACTTCAAACCATTAGATATTCCCACCTCCTTTTTTTCCCATTTCACTCAGCTGTGAGAACACAAGTATACATTGACAAACACAGAGCCCCTTGAAAAGTTTAAAACAAGGAGTATATTGAAGTTAATTGTTGGCCAACAATCTGTGTAAAATATAGAGATTTCCTTAAATTCAAGCAATATGAGCCAGTCAGTGCCTATTCTCAAGGCAGTGTTAGCTCAAAGTATTTAAACCTCCGTAGAAATTACGCCACTGCTCTAAATGGAGTAGGAAGAAGTTTCCCAAGATCAAAGGTGAAGTTCTTAAAATCCTATTCGAATTTTAAGTTGGTTTATTTAGCTTTGTCTCTGAATTTAGAATAGAACAACGTCTTGTACATTCTTGAACGCTTGATTGTGTAACTTTGGTTTGATCTTTTGGATAGGATCATTTTCCATCTGATCTGATCGTTTGTATCCAATTCTCTGGCAGAGGTTGAAGTTATGTTTCAGCTGCCACATTCCTTTAAAGCAGCTCTAAGTACTTTCACTATAACAAGTGACTGTGAATATAAGCCCAGATCTGACTGTTGTCCTCTGGCTTTTGTGTCTATAAGTTTTGTCTCATTTTTCACCCCATGTAAACCTATATTCTAAATTCCATCATTTTGCTGTTTTGCAAGAACAAAAAATATCCACTCATGTGAAGCTTTTAGTGAATTTGCTGTGATGGCCTGGAGATCTAAGGTCCTAGGGGGATGTCCTGTCATGGTCCCGTTTGCCTCACTTCCTATTTGTTTTTTCCTGTGCCTTACTCTTCCTCTTATTTTGTCCTGGGATTCTCCAAACTCTCTTTCTTTATTATGTACAGTACTCTCCAATTCCTCTAAGCCTTCACTGGTTGACATGCGGGCCCTTAGATACTTAACTTTGACTCTAAGGACCCCTCATAATGTCTTTCCATCAAAAAGAGCTCTCTTCCTCCAAAGAATCACAGCATCAGCTGTCAGCTGTTATAAACTTTAATGGTCTTGTTATGGGTAGTAGCTCAGTAATTTTATTAATTGCTTTTCTCTTACATATCTCTCTTCCTCTTTCTTCTTCCTTCCCATTTTCATTTCATTACTTCTTCTCTTCCTCCTTCCTTTCCTTTTCTTTTTTTCTTTCCTATTTAGTACACCTGGTATGTACCAGATACTCTTCTAGGCACTGTGATAAGGGGATGAATGACATGTCTTTACTTTGAAGAAGCATCAGTACAGAAATGGAAGACAATAAAAAAATCTAAAACGTGGGAGGCAGAGAGGGAGTGGGAAGAACTAAAGGTCATTTCACGGTTGCCAACTTGTAGGATTACTCTGATAGAAATGTCACTAACAGAAAGTACTAGAAAAGGAAATGGTTCTAGGCAGAAATGAGAAGTTTGGTTTTCAACTTCAAGTTTTTTGGACCTGTAGGACACCTGAAATGAGGGAAATTCTGTTTGAAGTTTTGGAAAGACATTAAAGCTGGAATATGATTTTAAAAGTCACCAGTGTGTGCTGGTGAGGTTGCTCAGGAAGGGGAAAGAGAATAAAAATGAAAAAGAGCCAAAAAAGATGTAATCTTAATTGACATCCATCTTTTGCACATAGAGTCAGAGCCACTACAAGTTAAAGTGAAAAGTAAAAGTAAATAACTACAGAGGCTATAAACCAGTCCATTTCCAAATTCTTGCTTCCTCTTTTACCTTGAAACCATGGAGAACATGGATACAAGAAGAATGACTCGAAAGAATAGAGAGTAGAACTTTAGGAAAGAGAAGAGGATCTTCCTAAGGGAGGGAGTGATTGACAGTGTGCAATGTTTCAGAAACACTAAGTCCACTGAAGCTGAAAGAGGGCCGTTGAGTAAGTCTCCCTCTTACTTAACCTACTGTGGTAGACGGTTCTGTCTTGTTCCACTTTAATGAATATGGAGGGCAGATGGTCACCATCTTCCTTACTTTTGTTGCTTACTAGGTTTTCACTATTTTCTATTACGTTCCAGTCTTTTAAGTATTACTTTGTGAGCCTTCTTAGAAACATATTCTAGTTTATTTCTCTATGAAGTCTCTATTAAACCTTTATCTTTATAGAGTCCCACTGGTTGAATTGACTTAATGCTTCATTTGACCTCATTAAGCTTTTATTAATTCATTCCTAGAGAGCACTTGTTTATTTAGAAGCATGCTGAATTCCTGGACCATGTTCAACTTGTGGTGCCTGTGATCTCTGGATTTCTTCTGTTTACATTTCTGCATAGGCCAAAGTTAGTAGATCTTACTATGTCATAACAGCAACTGGTTTCAAAAGATGTGGTTACAGGACACCTGAGTATATTGGCTTCTTTTGTCCTTTTAGCTGGGGTGGAGGGGTAGGATCTGAGTAAACATAATGGAAAAAAATGATATATAGACAATTACTAAAATGATTTTTTCAGTTAACAGAATTTATGCTCAAGGTTTCTAAAAGCATGGCAGTGGTCAGGAGAGTTCTTTCAAACTGACAATAATAAAACGATTTTCCAACCTTCAAGGGCATAATAAGTTGAATGGATTAGATGCTTAAATATAGCAGAAAGTTGTCTTTTTTTAAGTCATAAATTCTTTGGTATTTGACATCTCCCAAAAAGTGATTTTATTCTGCTGTTTTCTATAAAATAGGTGATTGGTTTTATGATCACTTTACATTATTTTATTACTTTTATAAGGATCCTTGTAATAAGTTTCAGTGTATTTTTTACAAGGAGAACAGAAAGATAAAATTGCAATGGGGCTGAAATAATTCTTCTTATGCTAAATGTTCACTATATGAGTTTATGTAAAACTTTGTGATCACAAAGCCAATGAATCTAAAGATAAATTTATATTTCATCATTTTTTGGGAAAAGTAGATTTCTGTTTTTGTTAAAGCTGGAGACCAGGGTTCCTATGACGATAGAGTAATCAGCTATGGGAAAGGAACTGCTGGGGGTCCCGGTGTTGCCTCCAGGGCCGTGAGATCTTTGCTCAGGCTCATCCATCCTGACAAGACATAACTGATGACAAAGGTCTTTAATCCAGTGGGATTTATTTTACCAGGCAGGTTAGGGGCTGAGATGCTGAGTTTTAAAACATTTTAATATGATATTTTTCAAACATATAGAAAAGCTAAAAGAATTTTATAGTGAAACACCACATGATATATAACATCACAAATTCTATCATTTATATAGATGTTTTATCACATTTTATATATATCCCTATGTCCATCTTTTAATCCATTTTGTCTTTTTGATGCATTTCAAAGTAAATTGCAGGTGTCAGTAGACTTCTCTCTAAATATTCAGCATGGATATAATTAACTGGAATTCAATATTGGATTACTGTTTTTCTTTTGATATAAATTTATATGCAGTAAAATGCACAAGTATTACAAGCTTATTCACTGAGTCATATCAAGATATGGCACATCACCACCACCCAAGAACATTCTCTCATGACCCTCCCCAGTCAAATCCTACTTCTATCACCAGTGAAAAATACTCTTCTAATTTTTTTCCACAATAGATTAGCTTTCCCTATTGTAGAATGTCATATAAATGGGGTAGTCCAATACCTAGTCTTTTGTGTCTGGCTTTTTTTTTTCACATAGCATAACGCTTTTGAGATCCAGCCAAGTTGTTGCATGTATTAGTTCATTTTATTGCTGAATAGTAGTCCATTATATAGATATACCAAACATTATTTATTCATTCTTCTATTGATGGACCCTGGGCTTTACTAACTTGGAGTCATTTTGTATAAGAAATGCCATGAATATTGTTGTATAAGTGTTTTATGTAAACATGTTTTCATTTCTGTTAGGTAAATATGTCAAAGTGGAATTGCTGGGTCATGAGTTAGCAGGAGTTTGTTTAGTCTTATAAGAAACTTCCAAACCTTGTTTCAAAGTGTTTTTTATCATTTTACATTCCTATTAACAATATGTGAGATTTCCAGTTGTTTCACGTCCTTACCTACACTTAGTGTTGTCAGTCTCTTTAATTTTAGCCACTATTGTAGGCATAGAACTTCAGGCCTTAGGGGCAAACCCTCCTCTTACTCCCTCTCTCACCTTTTTTCTCTCTCCAGAGAGTTCTTATAGTACTTACTGCTTGATTACTAAAACCATAGAGTCTAGGGAGTTTTGCTAAATTAAATCTTTGATCAAGTGGGACTCTGCCTTATGAGCTTCTTAACCTTGAATAGTTCCATTTTTCTTTAGCCCTGATATAAAATTATATGAAGACTAACCCAGTCTACTCTCAAACTCTTGTCTCCTTTTTATGACCTTGACACAATGGATATCACAATAACTAGCTAGACATAAAAGCAGGGAAAAGGTATGGAAGAATCACTGCCTTGTCTATGAGTGTTTCATGTAAGACAAAATATCTTTGCATTAATTTTAGAGTGTGTCAGGTAAGTTAAGAGAAAATGCAGAGGGAATAGATGAGGGATTTTGTGTTCCTGGTACTTCCACCTCCATGGTATCTGTATTCTCTCTTGAAAGAGTATGAGGAACCCCTCTTGAAATCACTTTTCTCCTTGGTTTCCCAGTAAGCTGGAGGGGAAAAAGTGCATGTACTGAGGTGTACCCGATAGGACACTGAGCATACCTTGTTTCACCCTCTGTGCATCCAGCTATTTTTTTTGTATTCTGGCTCATTCAGATACGAAAAACAGTTGTCTGTAAGCCACAGGGAGTTTGGTGTGCTAATCGAGCAGCATTTTCTGAAGAAGTTTTGATTTTTGAAGAATGCTATTATATATGAACTTTGAGAAATCTGGCATTAGCCCCATATAATGCTCTGAGTCATTGGCTAGATATTTTATTTCTTGTTACCTACTTTTTTAGACTATACTCTGAGCATTTGTTCAATTTTTAGTTATTGTTTGCATTGGTTTTAGTGTTCTGCAGTTGCATATAGCCATTGGATTTAGTATCATAAGATTTTTCTTTATTTTTCTTGTTAGGTCCTTCTCCTTGCCTTCTCTCTTGTTTTGCCTTAAATTTGGGATGTTCAGTGAAGAAAAATGATCTGAGTTCTTCAACTCTATATTTATTGTATGGCTGACTTATTCTACTCCTGGTCTCATACTATCATTCCCTTCCACTCATTACCATTATTGAAGAAATTTTAACCAGTTTCTATCGTCCTCACAAATATGCAACATCTTGATGTTTATCTTAAAGTAATCCTGGGCAGTAGTATCACTAACTGTTACTCTTTTACGGATTCACAGAGAAAGGTCATTCTCATAATTGGCTAAGGCCACGTCTCCAGGAAATAGAGTGGCTGTCACAGTCCTTCAGAAAGGATGGTTGATAGTAAAACAAAGTTTTGGGGTTAGGATGAACAGAAGAAGACTTACTATGCTACTATTAATAGCAGAAGTCCTGTATGATGTTAGTTAAAAATTAAATATATCAAAGAAAGCAGTGTAATTGATACCTACAACTTTTAGGGTAGTAATACCTATAATCTATGCCATCATTTATTCATTCAACAAATATTTACTGATAGCATACTATGTGCCAGACAGCGTTCTAGGGATCAATGGTACACCAGTTAATAAAATAGAAAAAAAAATTCCTTACATTTGGGTGGATGGGGTAGAAAAATAGATGATATTTAATCTGTTATGAGGTGATACGTGGTATGAAGAAAAACAATGCATGGGGTGGGTGAGATTTTAAAGGGAAGGTCTCATGAAGAAGAGAGAATTTTAGAAAAGATTTTTAAAAGGTAAGGGAATCAACCATATGGAAATCTGAGGTGAGATTGTCTCAGATGGAGGTGAACATGCCTGATACTTTGCAGGAAAAGTGAGGAGATGAATGAGGCTGAAGTGAAGTGAATAGGCACAGATAGTAGATGAGAGCAGATAGGCAATGGAGGTACAGAGCCTACGGGGATCTTATCTGCTGTGGTAGGGATTTTGGATTTTATTCTCAGTCAGCTATTTATTCTGTTGGAGGAGTGACATTTGACATGTCTAAATAGATCCCTCTGGCTCCTAGTTGGGAATAAACTGAAGGGAGCAAGAGTGGGGAAACTGCTTGAGCATGAGTAGAACCTTTCCTGTGGTTTGACAGTATTTGGGCATAGTACAGAGAGAATGAACCAGTTAGGGAAGCTACAGTTGAAAAGATGACTTAGAATTTTGTTGTGGAGCCATGATAGTGTGTTTGTGTCTGTCTGAGTTGTTTGTGTTCACTGAGTCGGTAAGTTTGTTTGTATGTTTATGCTGACTAAATCTGCAATTGCGAATTTTTCTTTGCCCCTTGAGATTCTAGTCTTTGAAGTTCTATCTGTAATTCAAAAGTGCTTTTGCTTCAGTTATATCTGGTGGTTTATCTCGATTAATATTTGCCCAACTGTCTCTGAAGAAATATTTTAATTCTGCTTAAGGACAGAAGCCTCCCCTACTAAATAATAATGAATCTGGGAAGGTATTATGTCAGGACTCCTCAGAAGGAATGGACTGGATAATCTCAGGAGTAATATTTAGAAAAGTATGAGTTAATAGAAATTAACTGTTTAAAATAGTAAATATTTTATGTCTAAGACAAATTGGATTTTAAAGTCATCAAAACTATGGAATTTAAGCAAATAATAAGGCAATCCATTCCTTGCTATGAGAGTATAAGAAGAATATCACAAGGTTTCAGGAAAAATGAAACAGGAAAAATTATTCATCAGAGTTAGCTATTCCTGAATTGTGGTATATGAATAATCAAGATGATAAAACCAATAAGAATGAAAGTTTAAGGCACCTCTATAGGTATTAATTTAATTGTCCACAAATTTAGGAGTTCAAAAATATGATTTTATTTTCCTACAATTGAAATTAATTTTTGTCGCATCCCGTTCTGCCTACTGGCACAAATTTAACCATTTTTGCTTTAAAGTAAGCTTAGTCAACTCAAGAATTTCAAAATTCCTTCAGCATTTTCTCTTTTCCCTTCTCTCTCAGACTGTATATACTTGAGGAGCTCTCTCTAGCGCCCAGCACCCGAGGGGCACAGCATCTATTCCTCTGCCATCAGTCGTCCTTACTGGCATCTGTTGCCACCTTCCAGCAGCTGATACTCAGTTGCTGATATCCATTCTCATGCCAAAGCTAAAATTGGACTCTTTTTTTTTATACTTGTAATTCCTCTCCTGAGGCAGTGTATATACACTGACTTCATATGAGGAATGTCTTGGTATACGATGGGGTATGGAAGCCTGTCTCAGCTGGCTGGCGTCACTTCCTTCCCTCCCTGTACATACATACTATTTCCTCCTTATGCAATAGTCTCTTTCGCCTTCCTCCTCTTGAGGCTGGACTGGCCCAGTTGGCTCGCTTGACTAATAGAATGACGATACAGTGATGTTCTGAGACTTCCGAGGCTGGGTCATAGGAAGTCTTGCAGCTTCTACCTGGACCTCCTGGAATGCTCACTTCTGGAACACTGTCTGGGAACCCTGAGCTTCTTTATGAAGCCCAGCTACTCTGAGACTGCCATTTGGAGAGGGAACATGTGAGCATTCTGAGTTTTAGTGGAGGCCAGCTAGCCTTCTGGCATTCCTGGTCAAAGTGTTAGACAGGTGAGTGAAACGGCCTTGGACCCTCCAGGTGAGCCCATTTGCAAGCTGAATACCATCAAGTGACATCTGTTGATGCCACATGGAGCATAAAAAGTGCTCAGCTGAGATTTGCTGAAATTTCTGAACTGCAAAATCATGAGAAAAAAATGACCTGTTTTAAGCCACTAGATTTTGGAGTAGATTGTTATGTAGCAAAAGATAACCTGAACAGTAGTGGTTAGACACATTCTTTCCTTCTAAAATTTTTATCCCACCACTTAGTATAATCAGGTTGAAAATATAACCTTTATCCCACCACTTAGTCAATATAATCAGGTTGAAAATACAACCTTGATTTCACTTTTTTTTTCTAGTTTACCTTTTATATAAGTGCCTTCAAAGTTTTGAAACAGAAAACCATTCAATAAGCATTTTTTGTTTGATATATATGATACAATTTCTGCCAAGGGAGCTAATCACACTGATTGATCCACATTTTGAGGGCGAGGACACCTGAAGAGGAAAGAGGGAGGAGAGCGGAGAAGATGTCATGAGATGCCAGAGAAATTGCTCATTACTTCACACTATTCAACAATGGGAGTAAATTACAAAAGTTAAATAAGATATATAAACTAAAAAAGTCGAGAAGGAACCCAGAGTTTGGCAGGGGGTGGTGTGTGACCCATAGAAGAGGTGACTTCTGGAGTTCCACTGCCCCAGCTCAGGGGCCTGTGCCCCAGTCCACCCACAGGTGTAACACCTTCCTCATAGCTTCTAAGCTCCAGGTGGGTGATGTACTCCTGGACCCAGACCTCACTGGGGTCAGCACAGACCTGTTGGCCCCTTTTGGTTTAGAAGATGACACCAGGCTTGGAGCATTGGCTACTGGTCTCATAATAGTTGCCCACAAATTTCCGTGGAATTTTCTGGGAGATGTAAAAGAAGCAGCAGGCAGTCGGGGTGTTAGCACCAAGTAAGGAAGGCGGGTCTGGAAACAGAAGGCCACGGTGAGAAGCAGGACAGCCAGGGAAGCCACGGGGCCCATGCTGCGGGGCAGCAAGCAGAATGTGAGCATGAGTGGCAGCCAAGTGAAGTTGGGGCTTGGGTGCTCACAGTTGCTTGTCTTCTCCTCACAGGCAGGTGTGCATCATTAGAAGATGGAAACGTCTTTGTCCTCTGCACTGTGGCCCTCTGCTCCATGCACAAGGTGAGTCTGTTGTCCACTTTCTTTTACCAGTTGGTCCACATACACTGACCGGAAGTCAGTCCACATCTTTCAAGTACTGAGATCTGAGAACTCCCCTGTTTTTGCATATCTGATCCTTTCAGGGCTGGAGATCAAGAAGATAGAAAAGGTGAGGCCTTGTGTGATTCCATTTATATTAAATCACCAAAATAGGCAACCCATAGAGCAGAAAGTGGATTAGTGGTTGCCAAGACCTGGTGAGAGATGAAAATGGAAGTGACTGCTGGTGGTTGATTTCACATCTTTTGAACATTGTGACCTGTTGTCAGGGAAATGGTCATTTCCCCAAAGAATACGGTCTGCTCCATGACTCTGTATTTATCATTGTCAGATGCTTTCATGTGTCATTACTGACAGTCTCCAGAAAGACTTTCTTAGGAAACTTTCAGCAGAGGTCTCTCTTGAATTAATATCCATTCTCTCTACTTTGAACCTACCCCTAGTTTCTCTGGATCTTTTAATTGTTAACTATTTTACATAGTTATTTTCACTACCTCTTTTCTTCTATTTCTTTGGGCTCTGAAAAATGTCCAAGTCATGGATCATCAGCATGAGTCAAAGTAACCAGCATTTTGAGGTTTATAACCATAGATTAGTTTTGATTTTATTGAACTTTATGTAAATGGATTCATATAGTATGTGTCCTTTTGTCTGAATTCTTTCATTCAACTTCCTGTTTGCGATAGTCATCTACATATATGTAAAGCAATTGTTTGCTCATTTTAATTGTATAGTAGCTCACTGTAGGAATATGTCATAATTTATTCATCCAGTTATCAGTGGACATTTGAGTTGTTTACAGGTTTTGACTAAGTATTGCCAAATATGACAACTTGAGGATATATATATATATATATTTTTTTTTTTTTCTAGTGTATATATACACATTTTTGTTTGGTTTATACCCTGAAGTGGAATTTGAAGGATCATGGAATGTGTCTCTGTTCAGATCTGGCAGATAACCTCAGGCAATTTGAGAAGCAGTTGTGCCAATTTATACATCCACCAGTGGGGTATGAGATTGTAGTGGTATTGTGTCCACCCTATTTGGTTTAGTTTTTTTTAAATTATAAACTGTTTGCTATTCTTGTGGATGTATAGTGATTTTTTTACTGTGGTTTTAATATCTATTTTCCTGAAAGAATAATGATTTGAAACACCTATTCATGAGTTTATAACCATTTGTTATCCTTTCTGTGAAGTATCTGTTCAAATTTTTTTCCAGTTAAAAAATTGAGTTGTTTATATGTTTCTTACTGATTTATTGGAGGTCCTCATAAATTATGGAATTGATTCCTTTCTTTGGCTATGTGGTTGCAAATATATTCTCACACTTTACAATTTGCTTTTATCCTCTCTTAATGGTGATTTTGGTGAGCAGAGCTCTTAATTTAAGTGAAGTCTACTTTATCAGTCTTTACCTTTGTAGTTAGTGCTTTTTTCTTTAATCTCTCTAGAACTGAATTTTGTATATGGTGTGAAGACAAGACCCACATTAATTTTTCTCCAAATGAATCATCAGCTGTCCTGACATCCTTTATGGAACAAGCCATATGGGATGTATGTATGAGCATCTTAAGGTAGAAAATAAAGATCTTTGAGTTGCCCACAAAGGCATGAAAGTTGACATGAGGTGGATGAGATCTTGAGGGAAGGGAGCAGATAGAGGGAAAGACTGCACATGGCAAACCGCTGAACTTTAGAACATGTGCACCTTTGCAGGGGGAGAGAAAGAAAAGGAGTTAACCAAGCAGTAGGTAGAAGGACTCAGAGTCCTTCTGGAAGTTATGGATTAGGGAAGTTTCAAAATGAGGAAAGGACAGCAGTAACCAGTGG
Organism: Smutsia gigantea; assembly: GCA_032199065.1. NCBI lineage: Eukaryota > Metazoa > Chordata > Mammalia > Pholidota > Manidae > Smutsia > Smutsia gigantea. The sequence goes on along the minus strand of JAVSCE010006863.1, from coordinate 11,697 downwards.
GGAAGCAAGAGTCTATTGTGAAACACGGAAACATTTGATACATTTGAAACACTCGTTAGACAGTTAATTGAATTCTGTGTTACAACTGTGGTATATAACTGGATTTGGATTGTTTAAGAGTATCTATAATTTGTTCCATTGTTTCCACCTATAAACATGGATAATTATTTTTTATTATTTGTTTATTTTCATTGAGGTACATACAAAAATGTCTTACTGTACAACTCAGTTCTGACATATGTGTACATGTAACCATCACTCAGATCAGGATACCAAACATTCTAATTTTTCTCCCTTTACCTATTTTACCCATCCTTCCAACCCCCGTCCCCTATAGCAACCACCAATCTGTTTTCTTTGTCTATGAGTCTGTTTCTGTTTTATTTTTTAGATCTCACATGTAAGTGAAATCATGTGATATCTGACTTATTTCAGTTAACATAATACCCTTGGGTTCATCCATGTTTTTGCAAATGGCAAGATTTCATTCTTTTTTTTATGACTGAGTAGTATTCCTTTGTATATGTGTACCATCTGTTCTTTATTCATCCACTAATGGACACTTAGGTTGCTTTCATATCTTGGCTATTGTAAATAGTGCTGTGATAAATGTAGGAGTCCATATTGATTTTGTTTTCTTTGGTAATTCCAGAAGTGGAATTTACTGTTTCTTATGGTATTTCTGTTTTTACTTTTTTGAAAAACTTTCATACTACTTTCCATAGTGGATGCTGCAATTTACATTTCCACTAGCCGTGTATGAGTCTGCAGTAACTGAAGACATGATCTGTTTCTGCGTAGTAAAGTGAAAAATTTCTAAGCATGTTTTAAAGGGTCATTTAATTAAAATTTTATTTGTATGATGCATTTGAAAAATATTTTCAGTGAAAACCCAGTGAACATATAATGACACAATGTATACAAAAGAGCTTTTGACCTAAATGAGCCTTAAAAATAAAAGATGGGGTTGTGTATGTAACATATGGTCACTGTTCCTCATCTGTTTCATGCAAACATGGAGCATACTTGGCCAGACCTCTAAGCATCCCCTTGTTTGTGAGCACCCATGGTAATGCTATGCAAGACATCTTAAGCTTGCCAATTCCTTGTGTTTATAAATGAGTTATCTCTAACACCTATTTGTTGCTCACTTTTTCCTGTGTTCCTCTTCAAAAAGAGGTGGAGAGAGGCAGTGAACATGTAACGGTTTTTTTGGACATACTGTATGATCAGCCTATTGCTGTGTGATAATCACTATATAAATGCACAGCAACACAGCATCACACTAGCCCTTCCCAGCTGCCCTGGAAAGCAGCCAGTCTCTGCAAATGATGAGGCTTGTGTATGGCTCTGCTTGGCTGCACATGGGCTGTGGATGGATGGCAGCAGGACCTAGAGCAGCTGATCTAGGGCTAGACATGGGAGGAGAGCTCCATCGAGGCATTTGCTGAGCAGCCCATTGGAAATGCTGTCCCAAGGGAGCTGCCGTTGGTGATGAATGAGGGGTACTGTCTATGGGCAGACGTGGCACACGGAAGTGGGACAGAGATGGCTCATTTTGATTCAAGGTATTGAGCAGCTCATGAAAACCAGGAAAATCGTCAAACACTCTGCATGAGTACCTGCAGTCAGAAGGCAGGGCTTGATCAGCTAAGCTCTCTGTTTGGAGCAGTTTGAAGTTTTATTTTTAAAAAATTGTACACATAAATATGGAAAGTAACAATGCCAGCATCACTATAATCATGCATGTAGGAAGCTGATGCGCACCCATAAATCATACCAATGGACGCCAGCTAGTGGTGATGCACTGGATGCTGTGTCCCATAGACGTCTTCCCTCTAGTCATTCTCCCCTGCTTATCCTGCTTCACTTTCTTCACAGCCTTATCTTTGGCAGATATTTCATTGCATATATTTATTTAGTTGTAGATTGTTTCCTTCTAGACCCTACTGTATAGAGCTGGGGCGGGGAGGGGGGCTCTCTGAGTGGTCTTGTTACCTGCTGTGTCCCCAGCACCAAAAACACTGCCCATATACAGTAAGCCCTAAATACATGTTTTTTGCAAAAAATGTTAAAAAATTCAGTTTGGTATATTTCTAGTGATTTCCCACCGTATTAGAGGGGCTATTTAGATTTAGAATAAGAAATGTACTCATTAAGTGAATGGTACTTTTCTTTTTTTTGTAATAATTTATTTTGGATCATTAATCTACAATTACATGTGCAATATTATGATTATTAAACTACCCCTTCATCAAGTCCCCCCCACCAACCCCATTACAGTCACTGTCCATCAGTGTAGTGAGATGCTATAGAATCACTACTTGTCTTCTCTGAGTGGTACTGCCCTCCCCGTGCCCCCCCCAACATTACATCTGCTAATCATAATGCCCGTTTTTCCCTCTTATCCCTCCCTTCCCACCCATCTTCCCCAGTCCCTTTCCCTTTGGTAACTATTAGTCCGTTCTTGGGTTCTGTGAGTCTGCTGCTGTTTTGTTCCTTCAGTTTTTTTCTTTGTTCTTATACTCCACAGATAAGTGAAATCATTTAATACTTGTCTTTCTCTGCCTGGTTTATTTCGCTGAGCATAATACCCTCTAGCTCCATCCATGTTGTTGCAAATGGTAGGATTTGTTTTCTTCTTACGGCTGAATAATATTCCATTGTGTATATGTACCACCTCTTCTTTATCCATTCATCTACTGATGGACACTTAGGTTGCTTCCATTTCTTGGCTATTGTAAATAGTGCTGTGATAAACATAGGGGTGCATCTGTCTTTTTCAAACTGGGCTGCTGTATTCTTAGGGTAAATTCCTAGGAGTGGAATTCCTGGGTCAAATGGTATTTCTTTTGAGTTTTTTGAGGAACATCCATAATGCTTTCCACAAAGGTTGAACTAATTTGCATTCCCACCAGCAGTGTAGGACGGTTCCCTTTTTTCCACATCCTCACCAATATTTGTTGTTGTTTGTGTTTTGGATGTTGGCTATCCTCACTGGTGTGAGGTGGTATCTCATTGTGGTTTTAATCTGCATTTCTCTGATGATTAGTGATGTGGAGCATCTTTTCATGTGCCTGTTGGCCATCTGAATTTCTTCTTTAGAGAAGTGTCTATTCACGTCCTCTGCCCACTTCTTAATTGGATTATTTGATTTTTGTTTCTTAAGGTGCATGAGTTTTTATATATTTTGGATGTCAACCCCTTACCAGATATGTCCTTTATGAACATATTCTCCCATACTGTAGGATGTCTTTTTGTTCTACTGATGGTGTCCTTTGCTGTACAGAAGCTTTTCAGCTTGATATAGTCCCACTTGTTCATTTTTGCTTTTGTTTCCCTTGCCCGGGGAGATATGTTCATGAAGAAGTCGCTCATGTTTATGTCCAAGAGATTTTTGCCTATGTTTTTTTCTAAGAGTTTTATGGTTTCATGACTTACATTCAGGTCTTTGATCCACCTTGAGTTTACCTTTGTGTATGGGGCTAGACAGTAGTCCAGTTTCATTCTCTTACATGTAGCTGTCCAGTTTTTCCAACACCAGCTGCTGAAGAGGCTGTCATCTCCCCATTGTATATCCAAGGCTCCTTTATCAAATATTAATTGACTGTATATGTTTGGGTTAATGTTTGGATTTTCTATTCTGTTCCACTGGTCTGTGGGTCTGTTTTTGTGCCAATACCAAATTGTCTTGATTACTGTGGCTTTGTAGTAGAGCTTGAAGTCAGGGAGCATAATTCCCCCTGTTTTATTCCTCCTTCTCAGGATTGCTTTGGCTATTCAGGGTCTTTTGTGGTGCCATACGAATTTTAGAATTATTTGTTCGAGTTCATTGAAGAAAGCTGTTGGTAGTTTGATAGGGTTTGCACTGAATCTGTAGATTGCTTTGGGTAATATAGCCATTTTACAATATTTATTCTTCCTAGCCAAGAGCATGGGATGCATTTCCACTTGCTAGTATCCTCTTTAATTTCTTTTAGGAATGTCTTGTAGTTTTCAGAGTATAGATCTTTCACTTCCTTCATTAGGTTTATTCCTAGGTATTTTATTCTTTTTGATGCAATTGTGGATGGAATTGTTTTTCTGATTTCTCTTTCTGTTAGTTCATCATTAGTGTATAGGAAGGCAATAGATTTCTGTGTGTTAATTTTGGATCCTGCAACGTTGCTGAATTCAGATATTACTTCTAGTAGTTTTGGAGTGGAGTCTAGGGTTTTTTTATGTACAATATCATGTCATCTGCAAATAGTGACAATTTGACTTCCTCTTTACCAATCTGGATGCCTTGTATGTCTTTGTTTTGTCTGATTGCTGTGACTAGGACCTCCAATACTATGTTGAATAAAAGTGGAGAGTGTGGGCATCCCTGTCTTGTTCCCGATCTTAGATGAAAAGCTTTCAGATTCTCACCATTCAGTATGATGTTTGCTGTGGGTTTGTCATATATGGCCTTTATGCTGTTGAGGTACTTGCCATCTATATCCATTTTGTTGAGAGTTTTAATCATGAATGGATGCTGAATTTTGTCAAATGCTTTTTCAGCATCTATGGAGATGATCATGTGGTTTTTGTTGTTCTTTTTGTTGATGTGGTGGATAATGTTGATGGATTTTCGAATGTTGTACCATCCTCGCATCCCTGGGATGAATCCCACTTGATCATGGTGTATGATCCTCTTGATGTATTTTTGAATTCGGTTTGCTAATATTTTGTTGAGTATTTTTGCATCTACGTTCATCAGGGATATTGGTCTGTAATTTTCTTTTTTGGTGAGGTCTTTGCCCGGTTTTGGTATTAGAGTGATGCTGGCTTCATAGAATGAGTTTGGAAGTATTCCCTCCTCTTCTATTTTTTGGAAAACTTTAAGGAGAATGGGTGTTATTTCTTCTCTATATGTCTGGTAGAATTCAGAGGTGAATCCATCTGGTCCGGGGGTTTTGTTCTTGGGTAGTTTTTTGATTACCGCTTCAATTTCATTGCTGGTGATTCGTCTGTTTAGTTTTTCTGTTTCTTGTTTGGTCAGTTTTGGAAGGTTGTATTTTTCTAAAAAGTTGTCCATTTCTTCTAGGTTTTCCAGCTTGCTAGCATATAGATTCGCATAGTATTCTCTTAAATTCTTTGTATTTCTGTGGGATCCGTCGTGATTTTTCCTTTCTCATTTCTGATTCTGTTTATGTGTGTAGATTCTCTTTTTCTCTTAATGAGTCTCGCTAGGGGTTTATCTATTTTGTTTATTTTTTCAAAGAACCAGCTCTTGGTTTCATTTATTTTTTCTATTGTTTTGTTCTTCTCAATTTTATTTATTTATTCTCTGATCTTTATTATGTCCCTCCTTATGGTGACTTTGGGTTTCATTTGTTCTTTTTCCAATTTCAGTAATTGTGTCTTTAGACTATTCATTTGGGAATGTTCTTCTTTCTTTAGATAGGCCTGGATTGCAATATACTTTCCTTTAGAACTGCCTTTGCTGCATCCCATAGAAGCTGTGACTTTGTGTTTTTGTTGTCATTTGTCTCCATATATTCTTTGATTTCTGTTTTGATTTGGTCATTGACCCATTGATTAATTAGGAGAATGTTAAGTCTCCATGAATTTTTGAGCCTTTTTGTTTTCTTTCTAAAGTTTAATACCTTTATGATCTGAGATGTTGGTTGGTAGAATTTCAATATTTTCGATTTTACTGAGGTTCTTTTTGTGGCCTAGTATGTGTTCTATTCTGGAAAATGTTCCATGTGCACTTGAGAAGAATGTGTGTATCCTGTTGCTTTTGGGTGTAGAGTTCTGTGGATGTTTGTTAGGTCCATCTGTTCTAGTGTGTTGTTCAGTGCCTCTGTGTCTTTACTTATTTTCTCTCTGGTTGATCTGTCCTTTGGAGTGAGTGGTGTGTTGAAGTCACCTAAAATGAATGCATTGCTGTCTATTTCCTCCTTTAATTCTGTTAGTATTTGTTTCACAAATGCTGGTGTTGGGTGCATATATATTTATAATGGTTATATCCTCTTGTTGGATTGACCCTTTTATCATTATGTAATGTCCTTCTTTATCTCTTGCTACTTTCTTTGTTTTGAAGTCTACTTTGTCTGATACAAGTACTGCAACACCTGCTTTTTTCTCCTTGTTATTTGCATGAAATATCTTTTTCCATCCCTTCACTTTTAATCTGGGGATATCTTTGCGTTTGAGGTGAGTTTCTTGTAGGCAGCATATAGATGGGTCTTGCTTTTTTATCCATTCTGTTACTCTGTGTCTTTTGATTGGTGCATTCAGTCCATTTACATTTAGGGTGATTATCGATAGATATGTACTTATTGCCATTGCTGGCTTTAGATTCGTGGTTACCAAAGGTTCAAGCGTTGCTTCTTTACTATCTAACAATCTAACTTAACTTTCTTGTTAAGTTATTGTAAACACAGTCTGATGTTTCTTTATTTCTCTCCCTTCTTATTCCTCCTCCTCCATATTTTATATACTAGGTGTTTTATTCTTTGCCTTTCGTTAGTATTTAAATGGTCGGCTTTCTTGGCTATGATTTTATTTTCTCTGGTGACAGCTTTTTAGCCTTAGGAATGCTTCCCTCTAGAGCAGTTCCTTTAAGATGTCCTGTAGAGGTGGTTTATGGGAGGCAAATTCTCTCAGCTTTTACTTGTCTGGAAATTGTTTAATCCCTCCGTCATATTTAAATGATAATCGTGCTGGATACAGTATTCTTGGTTCGAGGCCGTTCTGTTTCATTGCGTTAAATATATCATGCCATTCTCTTCTAGCCTGTAAGGTTTCTGTTGAGAAGTCTGATGTTAGTCTGATGGGTTTTCCTTTGAAGGTGATCTTTTTTCTTTCTCTAGCTGCATTTGATACTCTGTCCTTATCTTTGATCTTTGCCATTTTAATTATTATGTGTCTTGGTGTTGTCTTCCTGGGGTCCCTTGTGTTAGGAGATCTGTGGGCTTCCATGGACTGCGAGACTATTTCCTTCCCCAGCATGGGGAATTTTTCAGCAATTATTTCTTCAAAGACACTTTCTATCCCTTTTTCTCTCTCTTCTTCCTCTGGTACTCCTATAATGCGAATATTGTTCCGTTTGGATTGGTCACACAGTTCTCTTAATATTCTTTCATTCCTAGAGATCCTTTTATCTCTCTCTGTCTCAGCTGCTCTATGTTCTTCTTCCCTGATTTCTATTGCATTCACAGTCTCTTGCATCTCGTCCAGTCTGCTGCTGAGGCCGTCGATGGCTTTTCTCATTTCTGCATTATCTTTCCTGACTTCCCTCACTTCCTCCCTTAGTTCTTGCATATTTCTCTGTAGATCCATCAGCATGGTTATGACTTACATTCTGAATTCTTTTTCTGGAAGATGCTGCATTTCCATCCCTTCAGGTTCCTTCTCAGAGGCTGTTTGGGTCTTGATTTTTGTCTGTATCATATTCTTCTGTCTTGTCATGTTGATCGTAGTAGTCGCTGGAGTGGATTCTCTAAGTGTGCTGTAGGTGTCACTGTTGCTCCACTAATCCACAGTCGCGGCAATGCTGCTTTTGGCTGGGTTGGGAACGAATGGGAGGCTATTGTTTTCTGTATAAAGTTCCAGCGTGTCTGCTCCCTTCTCTGTGTCACCAGCAATGGGGGCCGAAGTTCCCCAGGACTTCCAGTCTGCAGGGCTGAGCTTGCCGGGGCGATGGTGCTTCTTCACTGTGCCCCCTCCTCTCCGAGACTGCTGCAAATGGCGCGCCCTTTTCTCTTGTCCCTGGGTGCTGGCTGCATGGTCCCGGCGCATTCCCGGCTCTAAACCTGCACCTTCTGCCTCTCCAATGATGGATGCACTGCGCGATGTGTGTCAGCACTCCCAGCACAGACCACCGGGGCTGGTTATTTCATGGACCTGCTCTTCCACTCCCTCCTGGCTCCGAATCCTCTCCTCCCGCCGGCGCGCTGCGGTGGGGGAGTGCTCGGGTCCAGCCGGGTCGCGGCTCCGTATCTTACCCGCCTCTTGGGGTGCCGAGTCCTCTCGGGTGTAGCTGCACGCTGTGTGCTTTCTTGTATATTCTGGTCTTTCTTTTATGAGTGGTTGTATTTGCTGTATTTTCGTAAATAAATATAGTGTTGGGAGGAGATTTCTGCCGCCCTGCTCACGCCGCCATCTTCCCGGAAGTCTCTCCGTGAATGGTACTTTTCTTCAAAGCAGTTTCCAAATAGCCGAATTTTAAAATATTCGATATATAGAATGCCATTTTTCTGCTGGACTTATCAGTTAGCATTAACAATCTAGCCAGTAAACTGTTTTGTTTGCAGGCTACCAAATAACAGGTTTCAACTAAATTTCCCTCCTCCCCTTTCATTTCTCCCACCTTGGCCTGGAGAGATGTTTTCACAGCACAAACAGTTACCTCCAGCTTACTGTGAATATACTGATACCAGGAATCAAATGACCTACTTCCTTTCATAAACTGGCTCTGCCCATGTATAAAAGGAAGTGGAAAAATAGGAGTTTTCCCAGGAAGAGGAAACGAAATGTTTGTAATTACATTGGGCAGAGGTGGTCTGGGCTCTTGGCTTGGAGGTGTTTCAGCAGACAGAGTGTAAACCCTCTCAGGAAAAGTGAAGGCGGAAGATGTTCCTAAACCAACCTGGGCCTCAGCGTCATCTGGGAATATTAATAACAAGCAACGAACCTCTACAAACAAACAAACAGGAGGTGGGAAGACCCATTCTGGAGGTGCATCTGTGGAGCTACTGGATTCCATATTGAAAGCAAAACAGCTCTCCAAGAGATCCTCACTCACATACAGTACTAAGGACCACGTGAGGCTGGGACTTGGATTTCAGATAGGAAGTTGGACCAGATCTCAGATAATCACTGAGAACCCTTGTACCTACTTAGTCAAGGCTTTTCCCACTGGGAATACTAAGTTGTACAGGGTTTGGGGCCCAATAATCTGTTTCCACTTTTTAATTTAGATTCCAGGTGATTCTTATTTTGGGACCCTTTTGGGAAACATTAACTTAGAAGACCTTGAGGCCTGATCCAGTTCTCAAGATTCCACAGTTATTCAAATAATTATCCACTTTATCTGTGTGTAGACTCAGACTTTACTTTTTTTTTCTATTAGGAGTCATATAACTAAACTCATAGACAGTGGTTTACAAATTGGACAGTTTATGCCTGACTTGAAAACACGTGCACAAAGAGGCTTCATTTCGTGCAGACCTCACTGTGGATTGACATGCCCTGTGGATCACTGGGTCCAGTAATGTTTTTCATTGGTTTGTGAGCACGCTCTGTGGTCCTGGCATCTGTGGTGTGCAAAGGCTAAATTTAACAACTAGAAAAATGATGATGGTAACAAAGTTTAAATAACAAAAAAGCATGGTGCATGAAAACCAATCTTCCAACCCTATAAAACTACCAGTACCAATTCTTCATTATATTTTTAACTACATCGTGATTATACAACTTGAACTATCCTACAAGTTGAAAAACAAATAGCCAGGACTTAGTGCAGAGATGGTTCTGCTTTGAATTTTCTTTTTGTTTATTTCTTTTTTTAACTATGTATTTCAAGTGGATAAATAGAGAATTTTAATTAAGAAAACAATATTCAGAGCCCTGTTTGCTTTTCAGTACAGATTCTATGGTCTAATAAGCATTTTAATGAGTTGTAATCCTGCAAGATGTTTCTAGTCCCTCTATATTCTTAATTCCATCAGCATATATTTCTTCCAGGCTTCAGAATGATTTCTACTTTCCCCAAATGGATAATTTTTAACAAAGAGCTTAGTGACAGAATTTATTCCTGTTTGACTTTTTTAAGGTATCTAACTTGGGATATAGTCTCTTCTTAACCCCAGGTAGGATCGAACTAGCTATTTTATATAGATACACTGCAGAAGTCTTTGGATAATTATTTTATCTTAATTTTAGGCTTCCAGACGCTGCAGACAATAATTACAGAAATATGAAATTTTATCATTTGAAAGAACATTCAAGATATTGTATTATAAATGTTCTCAATTTTCAGATGTGAGGAATGACACTCAAAAACACTAAAAGACCAGCTTAAGGCCACTTAATCCAAGGAAAGCCAGTGCTAGTACCTGGGCATCCAGAAGCCAGATTCCAAGTTCTTTCCAACCCATACATTGACTGTAAGTGCCCTCACCTTAATAAGACCTATTGTTCTGAATTATTCTTTTAAGCTATTCAATAAGACAACTATCAGTGATTTTTGAAAACAAAATATTTCTGTTTATATATGCCAGTATATTTTTATGTACACACATAGCAATGTCCACCATAACACACACACACGTAGTAACAAAACCCTCTCAGACGCAGACTCAGGAATGATTTTCTCCAGGCAGTATGTGGCTTTTGTGTTCACTCTGCCCCGCTCCTCCTCCTCTCCTCCCATTTATCCTTATATCTCAGCCTTCGTGTCTCAGCCAAACATCACTTCCTTGGAAAACCTTTCTCTGAAGGCCCTGGTCAGGTCGGAAGTGGTTGTTATATATTCTTCTAGCACTTTTTAACTTTCTAATAACTGTGAATTTATATTTATTTGTGTGATTACTTAGTATCTGGCTCTCCCCCACCCTAGACTCACCCTAGCCATGTGAGGACTGGGCCCCTGGCTCATGATCATCCCGTAGTGCCTGGAACACAGTACCTACTTAGGAAGTGTTTGTGGAATGAGTAAAGAAATGAATGACAGATCTTCTTTCCTAAAATGTATCTAGGCTGGAAGTTATTGCTCTATTTCATTCCTTCCTTCTAGACTCACATTTATGGAAATTAGCTGGCCAAAGGAGTTCCTCTCTTAGCCACCCACACATGTATGGCATGCAGGCACAAAACTTGCCTACTCTTTATCTTTTAAATACCATAAAGATCTCTCTCACCATCCTGTGTCCTTGTCCCTGTATGTTCAGTCATTTCATTCCCTAATGACACCATTTTCTATAAAGCTTTGGATACTTTTCCAGTTTGTTTTATGGTTCCCTGTCTCCTCCTCTTCCTACCTTTCAGATTTTCTGTCTCAGGCACCTGTCCTCCTAGCTCTCGCTTCTGTTCACACTATTTTTGTGTGTCCTTGGTTACTCCCACAGCTTCAGCTACTGCCAGGGTGCCCCCAAATCCAAGTTTTCTCTATTCTCCCACATCTTTTTCATACTCTGGAACTTACTGAAATTTACTAAAAAAGATGTATGAGATGTGGTCTTTTTCCTGAGAAGATATTTTAACTTAGTTGCTATAGGGTTTATATTTTAATAGGAAATATATATTGTCCTTAGGTCTGTGTTTATTCAAATGATCTCAATTTTTAGTTGAATTTAGAATATGATAATAAACATTTTGTAGTTTGTTTAAATCATAATGGTATGTTAGATGTTTAATGTGTACATTTAATTTTTATTGGTAATAAAAATAGTAATACTGAAGTAAGGATTAAAAGCCACTTAGGGGAATATAGAAATATTAATTACTGATATCTTAGTATTTATATTTAATAGAATTATTCTTTGAAATTACTTTGTCTCAAAAATTAAAGCATAAAATGAAGTCATGGGTATTCAGTTTTTAAAGCACTTTTATACATAGAGAAAACTTAGCCATTCACATAGGCACAAACTTTGTTTATGAGGAAAGCAAATGTTTCTTCCATAGCTATCCACACAGAGTTATGGAAAATGAAGAGCTGAACTT
>JAVSCE010006862.1:0-18041 GCA_032199065.1 Smutsia gigantea | reverse complement strand
TTTTTGTGCCAATACCAAATTGTCTTGATTACTGTGGCTCTGTAGTAGAGCTTGAAGTCAGGGAGTGTAATTCCCCCTGTTTTAGTCCTCCTTCTCAGGATTGATTTGGCTATTCGGGGTCTTTTGTGGTTCCATATGAATTTTAGAATTATTTGTTCCAGTTCATTGAAGACAGCTGTTGGTAGTTTGATAGGGATTGCATTGAATCTGTAGATTGCTTTAGGTAGTATAGCCATTTTGACAATATTGATTCTTCCTAGCCAAGAGAATGGGATGCATTTCCATTTGTTAGTGTCCTCTTTAATTTCTCTTAGGAGTGTCTTGTAGTTTTCAGAGTACAGGTCTTTCACTTCCTTCATTAGGTTTCTTCCTAGGTATTTTATTCCTTTTGATGCAATTGTGAAGGGAATTGTTTTTCTGATTTCTCTTTCTGTTAGTTCATCGTTAGTGTATAGGAAAGCAACAGATTTCTGTGTGTTAATTTTGTATCCTGCAACTTTGCTGAATTCAGATATTAATTCTAGTAGTTTTGGAGTGGAGTCTTTAGGGTTTTTTATGTACAATATCATGTCATCTGCAAATAGTGACAATTTGAGTTCTTCTTTACCAATCTAGATGCCTTGTATGTCTTTGTTTTGTCTGATTGCCGTGGCTAGGACCTCCAGTACTATGTTGAATAACAGTGGAGAGAGTGGGCATCCATGTAGTTTTGTGCAATTTTTATAGGAAATATGTCAAGAAGTTATCATTATAAATAAGAACATAAAATATTATAATAACGAAACACTATTCTAAAACACTTTACCAAAATTTGCAAGATAAAATATTAGAAAAAATAGTGTTTCTGCCTCTATTAAGTATTTGAATTTTCAACTAAAGCATTCTAATTGAGGAAGTTCAAGAACTTGTATTGAACTGTAACAAATATTTAAGATAACACAGAACATCTCCATAGAATCTAAAATAATTTAACACAGTTCAGCACTTCCTAATTTTAAAAAATCAGCAAAATAGTAATGCTATGGCCAGCTTTATTCTCATCAACACTAACTATAACAACAAACATCGTTTCCTATATAAATATGAAAAACTGTTTGCTTTTTTTGTGAAATCAAGGACAAGACTGCAATGCTATAACCTAACCTTGCTCTGGATTTCCTAACCAATGCATAAAATATCTAAACTAGTTTTATTTGTAACAAATACTGGATAAAATAATACAAAATATACTTACTGTGCATGTAAAAAGGCTTATCAAAAATATTATTCCACCTCTAAAATGTTGAAAAACATACTATTTGTAACAACATGGGTAAGTCCAGATCACATTATATTAAATGAAATATGTCATTCACAGAAAGTCAAGTGCTATATGATCTCACTTTCATATCAAAAACCATCAATCTCAGAGAAGCAGAGAGCTAAATGGTAGTTTTCCAGGCCTGCAGAAAGGGAGAAATGCGTGGGTGACAAGACTTCGGTGAAATAAGTTCCCAAGATCTACTATACAACATAAAGGGTATAGCTAGCAATATTGTATTGTATTGTATACCTCAAATTTGTTGAGAGTAGATCTTAGGTTAGATGTTCTTACCATAGAAAAATAATAATAAAAGCAGCATTAAGAAACTTTGGGAAGTGATTGATGAGAATGGTCTTGATGGTGGTGATGGTTTTATGGTTATATACTTATCCCAGAGCTAAGTGAGTTGTATACATTAAATTATACAAATTTTATGTGCACCTAATTCAGTAGAGTGATTTTTAAAACTTGTACAAGCCATTAGCATTAATAAAAACCTATGTATTAAAAAGTATGCTATTACAAAAACATGCTATTATAAAATAATTTTAATATTATTCATAAAGAATCAGGAATAAATACAGATAAAGTCCATTAAAAATTTGCAAATCTTTACCCAGTTTTACACAACCAAATAACACCTACTTATGGGAAGGATATCATTTCTCATCGATTCAAAACTTGATTCTGTGTTTGTCATCCAATAATCCCAATGAAGAAGTGTTTATGCTCATCCTAAAGTTTTCATTGAAATTGAAAAGGCCAAGAATAAAGTAGTCTTAAAGCATTCAAAGGGTACAGAAGAAAAGGCTTTTGAAAAAAGCTAGAATTTTTGTATAATTAGATATCAAGATTTCTACACTCAAGTAGTTATAATTTTGGATCAGGGAGAGACCAAACCTTCAGGCAAAACTGAATTCAATAGGTGACCCACTCAAATACTGACAGTCAATGTACGACAAATGTATAACTGCGGAGACATGGGAAAATGACCAGGGAAAATGACCAATTAAATGATGCTGGGACTATCTGATTTAACGGAAGTTCAATTTTTCTTGGCATCTATCACCTGTTATGTTTGAAAAGAAGACCACAGTGAAGGAATATTGAATGTGTAGCGCAAAGCAAAGACCATCTAGAAGATAACATAGGCTTATTATGGTGAGTGGTACAAAGAAAACTCTATGGAATACGTAAGTACCACACATGGAGTGAAGTAGGAAAAGAGTGCCTGTAAAGAGTGCTTCTGACAACAGTGGTGGGTAGGTGGTGTGGACCAGAGGTTGGTGGAGAAGTGAGCTGAGGTGCTGCAGGCTAGGTTGATGGACATTAAACTGTGTCGTTGGATGATAAGCAGAATTTACTTGGTGATGGGCTGGTAAGCCATGCTGGGAATGCATATAGAAAGCCACTAAAACTTACCTTGAAAACAGAAAAGGCATATTTAAAGCCATTACGTCTGAAAACATGGAAAGAGAGATAGATATCCAGATCAATGAGGTGAAAAGATCCAAAAAGGTTGAGCTAAAATAGGGCTACATTGAGAAACATTGCATTTAAATTTTCAAAAATCAAGACAAAGAAATCATTTTAAAGGCAGGAAGAGAAAAGGGAGACATTACATAGAAGTAATTCTCTGAATGTGGATGGGTGGATTCTTCAACAGAAATTTTTCAGGCCAGGAGAGAATGGAATGACTAATACAAAACATTGAAAGAAAATAGCTCTCATCTAAGATTAAAAAAAAATTATAGATAAGATCACAAAACACAGAATGGTAGCATAAATCTCAGTAAAAATCAAGAACAGGAGGAAACTAGAAAATTCATGAATGCATGGAAATTAATCAACATACTACTGAGCATTTAGTGGATCAACTAAGGTATTAAAAGAGAAATAAAAAGGTGCCCTGAGACAAACAAAAAATGGTAAGACAACATTCCAAACTTATGGGATACAGCAAAACAATTCTGATGGAAGTTTATACATGCAAATGCATATGTCAAGAATATCGAAAGGCTGAAAATAAACACCTAACTTTAAAACTTAAAGAATTCACACAAGGGAAAACTTAGTCCAAAGTTTTCAGAAGGAAGTAAATAATAAAGATTGAAGCAGAAACAAATATAGAGAATCGGAATAAAAGACAGGTGATTAACAAGCCTGAGTTGGTTCTTTGAAAGAAAAACATAATTGGCAAAGTCCAGTTAGACTAATTGGGAAAAAATGAAAGAGGACCATAATCAATAAAATTATAAATGAATCAGGACACATTAAAATTGTTACCAAGGAAATAAAAAGAATCACAAGAGACCACATTAAACAACTATATGTCCAAAAGCTACACAATATAGAACAAATGGATAAATTCCTAGAAACATACAAATAATCATGACTGAATTATAAACATAAAATCTGAACATTCCAATTAACAAGTAAGGAGATTAAATCAATAATAAAAGTATCTGCAAAATGAAAAACTCTTGATCAGATGGCTTCAGCACTGAATTCTAAAAAAAAATTTTAAATATGAATGCCAATTCTTTTCAAAATTGGAAAAGATGAACACTCGCAAATTCATTTTAAGGGTCCAATATATCCCTGGTACCAAAGCAAGAGAAGGACTCTAAGAGAAAAGAAACCAATAGGCCAATATCCTGGATAAATATATATTAAAGTATTCTCCAGGAAATAGTGTGACACCAAAGTCAGAAGCATGTGAAAAGGATCTTAAACCACAATAAGAAGACTGGTCTCTTGGATGCCAGGATGATCTAACGTATGCAAATAACAAATGTGATGCAACACATCAATAGAATGAAAGAAAAAATCATAGGGTCATCTCAAAGCTGCAAAAGGTATGTGCCCCAATTCAAATCTGTCCATGATAAAAACTCTCAACAAATTAGGCGTGGAAGACAGAACCTTACACGGTGAATTTCATATATGAAAAGACTACAATTAACATCATACTCAATGGTGAGCATTTCAAAGCTTTTCTTACAAATCAGAACTAAGAAAGGGTGCCCACTGTTACTGCTCCTACTCCACATAGCACGGGAAGTCCTAGTTGAGTAATCAGACCACAAAATGAAAGAAAAGGCATCAGAATTAGAAAGAAAAAATAAAACTAACTCTATTATCAGATGACATGTTCTAATATAGAGAAAATCACAAGCATTCCACCAAAAATAGTTAATCTAATAATCAAATTCACTATGTTGAATGACCCAGATTCAAGATGAAAAATACAGTAGAATTTTTGTTACACAAATGAACATTTTCTAAAAAATAAAACAATCTCAGTTATAATATCAAAAACTGTAAAAGACTTAGAAAAAAATAAACAAGTAGGTGAAAGTTCTCTATACTGTAAATTATAAGATACCATTGGAAGAAATTGAAGAGGACACAAAGGAAAAAAATCTGTGTGCATGGATTGGAAGAATTAACACTATGAAATGTGTATACTCACCAAAGCCATCTATAGATTTTATGCAATCCCTATCAAAATTCCACTGACAATTTTGACAGAAAGAGAAAGAAATTTTAAACTTTGTAAGGAACCACAAAAATTCCTGAATAGCTGAAGTGACCCTGGAACAGAATAGCAGTGATACAGTTATTATACTTATTTCAAGATTATTGCAATGTTATCTTAATAAAAACACCATGGTTCTGGAAATAAAAACAGAATAATAGGGTGGTGGAACAGTATTGTGAGCCTAGAATAAATCCTTGCATACACAGTCAATCACTATTTAGCAAAGGAGCCACACCAAAGAAAATTTGATCAAAGAAAGACAGTCTTTTCAATACATGGCACAGGGATGATTGGATACTTGCATGCAAAACAAGTAAATTGGACCCACCTGACACCACTCTCATAAATTAGCTAAAATAGACCAGAGTTAAACACATGGCCCAAAACTATAAAACTGCAGAAAGAAAATAGGCTGAAATCTTTTTTGCATGGGTCTTTGCAATGAGTTTTTGAATATGAGACATAAAGCACAAGCAACAAAAGCAAAAATAAACAAGTGGGATGATGTCCAATTAAAACCCCTCTGCACAGCAAAATAAACGTTCAACAAAGTGAAAAACAACCTTGGAATGGGAAATAATTACAAACCACATATCTGATATTTACAAACTACATATATTAATATTAATATCCAAAATAGATAAAGAACTCATACAACTCACTAACAAATTAATCACCATCATCATTCTCCAAATAAAAAGGATAAAGGACCCCAATAGACATGTATTCAAAGAAGATACTCACATGGCAAGCAGAGTCATTAAAAGGTATTCAACTCTACTAATCTTTAGGGAAACACAAATCAAATCCAAAATGCAATATCTCCACACGCCGCTTAAAATGGTTATTATCAAATGACAAGAGATAAGTGACTGTGAGAATGAGGAGAAAAGGGAATACATATTCCCTTTCAGTGGGAATACAAATTGGTACAGCCACTATGGAAAACAGTATTGGAATTCCTCAAAACATTAGAAATAGAAATAACATATTACCCAGAAATTCTAATTTGGGGTATATATAAGGAAACTGTCCTGAGGAGATAATCTACTGCCCCATGTTCATTGTAGCATTATTTACAATAGCCAAGAACTTGAAACAGTTCACGCCTGTAAATGGTTGAATGTGTAAATTGAGGTACATGTAAAAAATGGAAATTTCCCAGCCATAAAAATGAAGATGTTACCGTTCACTGCAGTGTGAATAGACCTTGAGAATATTATGCTAAGTGAAATAAATTGGATAAAGACAAAAACTGTGTGATTTAAATTCTATGTGGAATCTATTTTTTTTAAAAAGTCAAACTCAAAATATCAGAATAAACAGAGTATTATGGTGGTTTCCAGAGACTGGGTTGCGGGGCAATAAGGACATATTGGTCAAAGAGTGAAACCTAGTTACAAGATGATAGGTCCTGGGGATCAAATGTACAACATGTTGAATATAATTATCGGTATTGAATTATATAATGGAAAGTTGTTGAGATAGTATATTTTAAATGTCACACAAAAATATGTCATTATGTAGGATAGGACAATGTATGTGTTAACCGTTATTGCTGTTGTCATTCACAGTATATATGGATTGAACATTTTCATGGTGTGCACCCTAAACTTACACAGTTTTACTTTTCTTTTTCTTAATTGAAGTATTGTTGGCATACAATCTTATATTGGTTTAAAGTACACAACACAGTGGTTCAACAGTTACCCATATTGTTTAATCCTCACCTCAATTAAGTAGTTACTATATTTCAACACATGAAGTTGTTGCAGAATCATTGGCTCTATTCTCCATGCTTTACTACCATCCCTGTGAACAGCTTACATTATGATTAAGAATTTTGTGCCCTTTTATCTCCATCAAACTCCCCAGCCCCCACCCCAATCCCCCCATCATGGTACCGCCAGTCACTCCTCAGTGTCTGTGAGCTACTGCTATTTTGTTCATTCTGGTTTGTTTTGTTTTAAGATTCCACAAATAAGTTAAATCATATGGTATTTGTCTTTCTCTACCTGGCTTGTTTCACTTAGCAAAATATCCTCTAGATCCATCCATGTTGTCACAAATGGCAAGATCACTTTCTTTTTATGGCTGAACAGTATTCCATTCTTCTTTATCCATTCATCTCTTGATGGACACTTTGGTTGCGTCCATATCTTGGCTTTCAATTATGACTCAATAAACCTGATAAAAATGTGTGCTAGTTTATGTGTAGAAATAATGTACCATTAGAAATACAGCTTCAAATGTCTACTGATAACACACACAGGGCATCCATGACAATTACCGGTAATATAGCCATGTAGGATTTTCTGTCTCTTTTTTCCTGCTTTTCTCTTCCTGCCCTAAGTCTTTTAAGGCCTAAACAGAACCTAGTAAATAAATAATATTTAGAGTAATAAAAAGTAGCCTAGCTAAACATGTCCCTTTCTCCAACTCTAAATTGCTAAGGACATAGTAGGTACATCTTAGGAAAGGGAAGATTTGATATAGCAATGCATTTTTCAATATGCATAGAATGATTCTATGACCACAGTACCAACATTGATTTATTTAATGAATGGGTCCAAGTGTATCTTTAAAATTAGAAAGATATGAAATCTATACAAATACATATGGATGTGCAGTTATTTTCAGGAAACTTGGATCTACTTTATGGGCAGCCATTAAAATCTATCCCTTGTTTCTATACTTCAGTTTTTCAATTAATATGTATTACTTCCATGCCCAAATATTATGTGAAAAAAAATGACTATGTTACATATTATTTCCAAAATCAGGTTTCCCAGAGTATTCCTGAGATTACTTAACCTGAAAGAGAACAAACATAAATAAAATTAAAGATCCTGCAGTAGTTCTAGGCAGCCAGACTAAAATTATGATGTAGAAGTAAATACATACAGTTAATATAAAGTGCACAGAAATAGGTGTATACATTCAAGGTAAATTTATATTTTAATTAAGGGTTTTCCCAAAGTGAAAGAAAAGTGGATGGGTAGATAGTGACAAGTAATCTGTATCACCATTGGGAGAAAAATTACCTGTATAATTTATTTTCTGCTTTAAAATGCTGGACTATGGATAATTAAAAGACAAAATGTAAGCAATAAAATCAGAGAGAAAATAAAAAAATAGATACTTTATCCTCTTGGGTTGGTAAAAACTTCTAAAATACTGTTGAAACCCAGAAGATTCAGATAAAATAATTTGTTGGTAATCAAAGAGAGAGCATCAAAACTTAATTAGAAATATAAATATAAGAGATTTCTTCTCTTTCTTCAAAGTGAGAAAGGAATGTATATATTATTAACATAAATATATGAACAATATTTTCAAATCGCAGTGATGTGGTCAGAAATACAATAAAATGTGCTAAAGAATAGCTTTACATATTTATAAAATAACTCCCGTACATATTTATAACTACATTTATCATTTCGAAACTATAATTCACTAATATTCTGAAATACAACTGAGATGAAAAATTTTTAGCACAAGAATGACAATAATTGGAAAACTGGGTACCCAATTCCCTAAGGATATGCATAAGCATTACAGGTAGAAGTAGAAATGGTTGGAAATTTAACAAGACACTTTATTACTGGAACTGGACTAATGTAGATATCCATTGGTTAGGATCTCAATCAGGGAAATGTGACGAATCGTATGATGTGCAATGCAGGGTGTAGAACAAATTAAAACAGTTAAACTCAGCAGCCTCAATGATTCCTTCATGTTACAATAAAATATACATGAAATTTATTTCTAGTAATATTTATTAGAATGAATGAACCACACAACATACACAAATGACCATATTTAATATGAATTGACTTATCTAACAACTAAATCCGAGGAAGCTCTCCCTTTGAGTTTGTCAAATTAGGGTGTTAGACCATGACAAGTCATGGTTTGTTCAATTTAAGGTTTAATTTTAGGCTAGATCAAGGATGTCTGTGTATCTGGAAATCATGGAACTCATGTCTTTTTATAAATATAAATTCCTCTCCTCTCCTGATAAAAAATATTTAACTCAACACTGAAATAACAATCATACAATTTCATATGAACTTCTTAAGCTAACTGAAAACAAAAAGTACTTTTTCTCTGATAGGAATCATGCACTGTATTAAGCTGTGTTTTCTCTCCTACATACCATCTTGGCTACCTTCTCCTGAGAGGTTGATACAGAACTGAGTTGCTGGCATTATATATCTAAGAAATCGTGATAAAAATATGGTGACCATATGCCCAATCCTCACTGATACAGGTCCCCTTGCATAGGCATTCTATGACCCTGGTGGTCACTTCAAATGAGAGTTCCAGGGTACCCTCTCGATATTCCCAGACAACTTTCATATTGGAATTGGTCCTTCTGGTGCACACGAACATGTCCTACTTTAATAGTCATGTTCCCATATGAGAGATATGAGAGATACAGGGAATAACAATTTCCATAAGGACAATTTCAATATGAGCATCCCTATAGAGGTCTAGTTTTCAGTTGTTCCTCTGAATCATAATATGACCAGACCCTTAATCCCTGTCCATGAATCAGAAAAAAAGTAGAAAACAGCACTCAATTCTGCTCCTTCAACTTATTTTCTTTTTATGTTCTCCAAACTGTGTGATAGACTTCTAAACTGGATGCTGCCCAGTCACGCGAATAGCCATTGTAATCTAATTATCATTCTTATCAATACAGAATATTTGAAGGGTACTGTCCATTGATAACAGGGACCAATAGCTCATCAGATGTTCCATAGTTGTCCCTAGAAGAAAAGATATCACCTATTTGTGAATGTGATGAGTGCTTTTATTCTCGCATTAACAGATTCCTGCAGAATCATTTCCATTTTATTATGGAACTCATGTGGAAAATGCCCTTCCTATTAGAGTATTTCTCCAGCATCACCCTGGACATTATGACTATGTTAGTTTTCAATATTTGTTTTTTGTCGTTCTATCATAGAGGGACATTCTCATTAAGGTCAGTGGAAAGCTAGGTATTGTCCCTCAAATGAACATTTTCTAGTTTGGATTCCAGTGGTTGCTGGTTTGTTCCCATGTGCTTTTGTCATTATATTTGTTCATCAGGGATATTGGTCTATAATTTTCTTTTTTTGTGGTGTTTTTTCCTGGTCTTGGCATTAGAGTGATGCTGGCCTCATCGAATGGCTTTGGAAGTATTCCCTCTTCATCTTTTTGGAAAACTTTAAGGAGGATGGGTATTAGGTCTTTAATTGTTTGATAAAATTCAGCAGTGATACCATGCAGCCCCGGAGTTTGGTTCTTAGGTAGTTTTTTTTTTATTACTTATTCAATTTCATTGATGGTAATTGGTCTTTTGTGATTTTCTGTTTCTTCCTGGGTCAGTCTTGGAAGGTTGTATTTTTCTAGAACGTTGTCCACTTCTCCTAGGTAATCCAAGTTGTTAGTGTATAATTTTTCATAATATTCTCTAAGAATTCTTTGTATTTCTGTGGTGTCTGTAGTGATTTTTCCTTTTTCATTTCTGTTTATGTGTATACACTGTCTTTTTTTCTTGATAAGTCTGGCTATGGGTTTATTTATTTTGTTTATTTTCTTGAAGAATCAGCTCCTGGTTTCTTTTACTCTTTCTGTTGGTTTATTCTTCCCAATTTTATTTATTTGTGTTCTGATTTTTATCATGTCCCTCCCTCTACTGACTTAGGGCCTCACTTGTTCTTCTTTTACTAGTTTCATTAGTTGTGAGTTTAGACTGTTAATTTGGGATCATTCTTCTTTCTTGCGGTAACCCTATATTACTATATACTTTCCTCTTAGAACTGCCTTCGCTGTGTCCCACAGTGAAAGTGCTGAGTGGTTGATATATTGCTTGATCTCTGTTTTTACTTGCTCATTGATCCATTGATTATTTAGGAGCATGTTGTTAGCCACCGTGTGTTTGGGGGCTTTTTTTGTTTACTTTGCATAATTTAATTCTTGTTTCATACCTATGTGATTGGAGAAGCTGGTTGACACAATTTCAATCTTTTTTAATTTACTGAGTTTATTTTTGTGACCTAGTATGCGATCTAGACTGGAAAACATTCCATGTACACTTGAGAAAAATGTGTATCCTGCTGCTTTTGGGTGTAGTGTACTGTACCATGTCTGTTAGGTCCATCTGTTCTGAGGCGTTTCTCGGTGCTTCTGTCTTCTTACTTATTTTCTGTTTGGTTATTCAGTCCTTTGGAGTAAGTGCTATGTTGAAGTCTCCTAAAATGAATGTGTTGCAATCTATTTCCTCCTTTAATTCTGTTAGTATTTGTTTCACATATGTAGGTGCTCATGTGTTGGTTGCATACATATTTATAATGGCTATATCCTCTTGTTGGACTGACCACTGTATCATTATGGAATGTCCTTCTTTGTCTCTTGTTACTGTCTTTGTTTTGAAATCTCTTTTGTCTGATACATGTACTGCAACTCCTGCTCTTTCCTCCCTATTATTGCATGAAATATCTTTTTCGATCCTTTCAGTTTTTATCTGTGTATGTCTTTGGGTTTGAAATGAGTCTCTTGGAGGCAGAAATAGATGGGTCTTGTTTTTTTATCCAGTCTGTAACACTATTTCTTTTGATTGGTGCATTCAGTCCATTTACATTTAGGCTGATTATTGATAGATATGTACTTATTGTCCTTATAGGCTTTAGATGTGTAGTTACCAAAGGTTCAAGGTCAGCTTCCTTATTATGTAACAGTCTAACTTAACACCCTTTTTATACTATTTCAAACACAATCTAAAGGTTACTTTTTTTGTCTTCTTCTTCCTCTTTCACTCTTTATATATTAGGTGTCATATTCTGTATTCTTTGTGTATCCCTTGACTGACTTGTGGGTAGCTGTTTAATTTTGCATTTGCTTATTAATTAATTGATCTACTTCCTTTACACTGGTTTTATTTTCTCTGGTGACAGCTATTTAGCCTTAAGAGCACTTATATCCATAGGTACCTTTAAAATACACTGTAGAGATTGTTTGTGGGAGGTAAATTCCCTCAACTTTTGCTTATCTGAAAGTTGTTTAATCACTGATTCAAATTCAAATGATAATTTTGTCAGGTAGAGTATTCTGCATTCAAGGCCTTTCTGTTTCATTGCTTTAAGTCTATCATGCCAATCCCTTCTGACCTGCTTGGTTTCTGCTGAGAAATCTGCTGTTAGCCTGATGGGATTTCCATTATACATGATCTTTTTTCTCTCTCTGGCTGCTTTCAACACTCTTCCTAGGGTCCCTTGTGTTGGGAGAGCTCTGCACTGACATGACCTGAGAGACTATTTCCTTCCCAAGACTGGAGAAGTTTTCACCAAATATTTCCTCAAAGAGACTTTCTATCCCTTTTTTTCTCTCTTCTTCTGGTACCCCTATAATGCGAATATTGTTCCGTTTGGATTGGTCACACAGTTCAATCAGTATTCTTTCATTCCTAGAGATCCTTTTTTTCACTGTGCCTCAGCTTCTTTGCGGTCCTGTTCTCTAATTTCTATTTCATTTACCATCTCCTCTACCACATCTAATCTACTTTTAAACCCCTCCATTGTGTGTTTAATTTCAGATACTATATTTTTCAAAGTTTCTATCTTCTTGTTGAAGTCCCCCCTGAGATTTTGAATATTTTTCTGTATCTCTGTGAGCATATTTATGTGATATGTTTATCAAGAAGATTGGCGATTTCAGGTTCACTTAGCCCTGTTTTTACCATTTGAATTTTGTTTGTACAATTTTTTTTTTTTGCCATTTCATTCTAGTGATTCCTATGGAGTAATAACTTTGTGTAGATGGCACCCTCCAGTGCCCAGAAGCTCTCCTCTCTGGAGCTGCCCGGCAC
This sequence comes from Smutsia gigantea, assembly GCA_032199065.1. Taxonomy (NCBI): domain Eukaryota; kingdom Metazoa; phylum Chordata; class Mammalia; order Pholidota; family Manidae; genus Smutsia; species Smutsia gigantea. The sequence continues at coordinate 5,336 of JAVSCE010006862.1, read as the reverse complement.
CTGGAGCAATGGCATGGGTCACAGGCACATGATACTGGCACCTGCCAGGAGGAAAGAGCTCCTTCCTGATTCCCAGATGCAGTGCCTGTCTCCACTGCCAGGTCCAATGGTCTGTGCATGCGGGGAGGAGCCAATGTATTAATCTCCTCTGGCTGCCATAGGCAGGGCCACCGTCCGACTGGCCTGGCATGACTGCAGTGTCAACAGGCATGTAGACCATTGCTTGCCAGGATGAAGGAGTGTCACCTGCGTATTGTAGTGGGGTGCCTTGTTGCTGCATTGCCAGCCAGGCGGATGGAGTGTCTGAAGCTCCTGAAAGTTCCCAACCTGCTGGGTGAGTGTGCTGGGATGATTTTGTTCACCTGTCCTTTCTCCTGAGCAGCAAGCTATGTAATCTTCGTCCCTTTAGCACCCATCTTGCTGTTGAGAAGCCCTTCCAAGTGTCTGCTTTTCTTTTGTTCCAGAGCAGCGAGTTGTGGGTACCTGTTCTCCACAAGCAGCTGAAATCTCAGTCTCTCTGAGTTTTCTGCCTGTCTTTGCTTTCCAACCCCACTAATCTCCAGAACACCATGTACTGTGGGTTTGTGCTCCTGGAGCAGATTTCTAGGTCTGGGTGTTTAGCCATCCTGGACTTCTACTCCCTCCTGACTCCATTTATCTCCCTCCCACCTTTGAGCTAGGGTGGGGGAAGAGCTTGGGTTCCACCATATCATGTCTTTGCTACTGTATCCTTTTCTGTGAGGTCTTCTCTTTTCCACAGATGTAGGAAGTCTGTTCTGCAGTCTTTGGGTCACTCTTTCAGGATGAGGTGTATTTGCTGTATTTTCATGTTACATGTGGTTTTGGGAGGAGGTTTCTGCCTCGCTTCTCATGTCGCCACCTTTTTCTCCAGTAATATACTTATTCTTTTTCATGAATATTTTTGTTTTAAAAGTGGGAAATGTGAACACATTGACTCTGCCAAACAAACTCACATTTTATTTTTATCACTAACAATTACTTAAAATAATCCAGTTCACCTCTTGTTCAAACCTTCCAAACTCTCATATAGTAGAACAATATAAAAAAGGTACTGTGTTTATCCTAGCCAAATTGTTATCTATTTAAAAAATTCCAGACTGCATACATGATTCAATTATTATGCCAACTTCCTTTTCTCTTTAATAGTCACATATTATCTTAAAATACATTAATAATTAAACTTACATGACCACAATAAAGATCTTCAGTACAATAGATTTTTACCTTGAAGTTAAAAAACATAAATACCTAAAAAATGAACACATTTCGAAATCTCTTTCATCTAATATATGATGAAAGTAGAATGTTTTCAGTAAGAAAAATAATAAAATGTATTTTCTGCATTATTTCTAAGTACACACCAAAAATATTTCAAATGTCACAAATTAAAATCATGATATATCAACTTTGTATAACATTTCAGGGTAATTATTAATCTATTATCCAAAAAATTTCAAATTTTCAGAAACATATAAATAACACTGAGAAAATTCTACATTCAGAGGTAAGACTAAAACACCATTATTGAAAGCTTCACTCAGAAGCATTAATAAATTAAATGAAATGACGTTACGGCAGTTAATTTCTTTGGAACGGAAGAATTTCATTCTAAATTAAATGTTCATTATGTTATTTTGGTCTTATAAAATATTCAGTTATTGAAATATATAATTGCAAAAATCATTACATTAATATTATTAAATACTTCATAAATAATACAGTACAATTTCTCATACAGAAGTAAATAAAGAGACATAAAAGAGTCCTCACAAATAAGTAAGTATATTCGTGATAATTTAATATCTTGATAAAGGGTTTTCCCAAAGAAAAAGGGAAGTGAATTGTTTTATAGGTCACGACAGGATCGCTAAATCCAAAAAGGAGGGAAAACCACCTACTTTCTTTATGTCTTAAAATGGTGAATGAATATGTTAAAAGTCGATATTTAAATGATAAACTTACATAAATCATAGAAAAGAATTTCATAACCTGGAATTCTTTTAAACTCCCAAAACAACATCTAAAATCTAAAAGGTACAGTTAAAAGACTAGGCTGGTATTAAAATTAAATTTATGTCTTCAAAAGGCAATAAGTGGTATGGTTAAGTACAAGTAGGAAAATAAGAGTTTTCTTTTGCTTCTTATTAACAAAGGATATATAGAATGTATGTATATAGAATATGTATATACATTCTAAAGAATAGAATAATGACATTTTCACATCAAAGGTAATGGCCAGAGACTTAATAAATGGAGGCAAAGAAGAGCACTTATCAATTATGAGATGCTCTAGTCACTAACAATTATAAAAATACTTATCAGACAAAAATGGTACACAGGTTTGTAAATGCACCATGAAAATGACTGGAAAGCTAGGCTAGACCATAGTTTAGCAAGATATAAAGAAAGAATCATGCTGGTGCTTGGTGATGAGAGTCAAATGGGTACAGCTCTATTTTGAACAAAACCATTTCATCATCTGAAAGTTAAAACAGCTTAGACATTCATGAATCACAGAGTTAATAAATGCAATGTGGTTAAGGCTATCAGGTATAAAGCGCTGTTTATTTTATTTTATTTTTTATTTTGGAATCACACAATTCTACAATTGTTAATCTACAATTACATTGGTAATCTACAATTACATGCGCAACATTGTGGTTACTAAACTCCCCACTTCATTAAGTCCCACCCACATACCCCATTACAGTCACTGTCCATCAGCATAGTGAGATGATATAGAATCACTACTTGTCTTCTCTGAGTTGTACAGCCCTCCCCAGGCTGCCCCTACATTATGTCTGCTAATCGTAAGGCCCCTTTTTCCCCCTTGTCCCTCCCTTTCCACCCATCCTCCCCAGTCCTTTACCCTTTGGTAACTGTTAGTCCATTCTTGGGTTCTGTGAGTCTGCTGCTGTTCTGTTCCTTCAGTTTCTTTCTTTGTTCTTATAGTCCACATATGAGTGAAATCATTTGATACTTGTCTTTTTCTGCCTGACTTATTTCACTGAGCATAATACCCTCTAGCTCCATCCATGTTGTTGCAAATGTATGGATTTGTTCTCTTCTTATGGCTGAACAGTATTCCATTGTGGATATGTATCACAACTTCTTTTTCCATTCATCTACTGATGGACACTTAGGTTGCTTCCATTTCTTGGCTATTGTGAATAGTGCTGTGATAAACATAGGGGTGCATATGTCTTTTTCAAACTGGGCTGCTGCATTCTTAGGGTAAATTCCTAGGAGTGGAATTCCTGGGTCAAATGGGATTTCTATTTTGAGTTTTTTGAGGAACCTCCATACTGCTTTCCACAATGGTTGAACTAATTTGCAGTCCCACCAGCAGTGTAGGAGGGTTCCCTTTTCTCCACATCCTCGCCAACATTTGTTGTTGTTTGTGTTTTGGATGTTGGCCATCCTCACTGGTGTGAGGTGATATCTCATTGTGGTTTTAATTTGCATTTCTCTGATGATAAGCGATGTGGAGCATCTCTTCATGTCCCTGTTGGCCATCTGAATTTCTTCTTTGGAGAAGTGTCTATTCGTATCCTCTGCCCATTTTTTAATTGGATTATTTGCTTTTTGTTTGTTGAGGTGCGTGAGTTCTTTATATATTTTGGATGTCAACCCCTTATCAGATACGTCATTTATGAATATATTCTCCCATACTGTAGGATGTCCTTTTGTTCTACTGATGGTGTCCTTTGCTGTACAGAAGCTTTTCAGCTTCATATAGTCCCACTTGTTCATTTTTGCTTTTGTTTCCCTTGCCCGGGAGATATGTTCATGAAGAAGTTGCTCATGTTTATGTCCAAGAGATTTTTGCCTATGTTTTTTTTCTAAGAGTTTTATGGTTTCATGACTTACATTCAGGTCTTTGATCCACCTTGAGTTTACCTTTGTGTATGGGGCTAGACAGTAGTCCAGTTTCATTCTCTTACATGTAGCTGTCAAGTTTTTCCAACACCAGCTGCTGAAGAGGCTGTCATCTCCCCATTGTATATCCAAGGCTCTTTATCAAATATTAATTGACTGTATATATTTGGGTTAATGTTTGGATTTTCTATTCTGTTCCACTGGTCTGTGGTCTGTTTTTGTGCCAATACCAAATTGTCTTGATTACTGTGGCTTTGTAGTAGAGCTTGAAGTCAGGGAGTGTAATTCCCCTGTTTTATTCCTCCTTCTCAGGATTGCTTTGGCTATTCGGGGTCTTTTGTGGTTCCATATGAATTTTAGAATTATTTGTTCCAGTTCATTGAAGAAAGCTGTTGGTAGTTTGATAGGGATTGCATTGAATCTGTAGATTGCTTTAGGTAGTATAGCCATTTTGACAGTATTTATTCTTCCTAGCCAAGAGCATGGGATGCATTTCCATTTGTTAGTGTCCTCTTTAATTTCTCTTAGGAGTGTCTTGTAGTTTTCAGAGTACAGGTCTTTCACTTCCTTCGTTAGGTTTATTCCTAGGTATTTTATTCTTTTTGATGCAATTGTGAATGGAATTGTTTTTCTGATTTCTCTTTCTGTTAGTTCATCATTAGTGTATAGGAAAGCAACAGATTTCTGTGTGTTAATTTTGTATCCTGCAACTTTGCTGAATTCAGATATTAGTTCTAGTAGTTTTGGAATGGAATCTTTAGGGTTTTTTATGTACAGTATCATGTCATCTGCAAATAGTGACAATTTGACTTCTTCTTTACCAATCTGGATGCCTTGTATGTCTTTGTTTTGTCTGATTGCTGTGGCTAGGACCTCCAGTACTATGTTGAATAACAGTGGAGAGAGTGGGCATCCCTGTCTTGTTCCCGATCTTAGATGAAAAGCTTTCAGCGTCTCGCCGTTAAGTATGATGTTAGCTGTGGGTTTGTCATATATAGCCTTTATGATGTTGAGGTACTTGCCCTCTATACCCATTTTGTTGAGAGTTTTAATCAGGAATGGATGCTGAATTTTGTCAAATGCTTTTTCAGCATCTATGGAGATGATCATGTGGTTTTTGTTCTTCTTTTTGTTGATGTGGTGGATGATGTTGATGGATTTTCGAATGTTGTACCATCCTTGCATCCCTGGGATGAATCCCACTTGATCATGGTGTATGATCCTCTTGATGTATTTTTGAATTCGGTTTGCTAATATTTTGTTGAGTATTTTTGCATCTACGTTCATCAGGGATATTGGTCTGTAATTTTCTTTTTTGGTGAGGTCTTTGCCCTGTTTTGGTATTAGAGTGATGCTGGCTTCATAGAATGGGTTTGGAAGTATTCCTCCTCTTCTATTTTTTGGAAAAAGGAGAATAGGTGTTATTTTTTTCTCTA
>JAVSCE010006861.1:0-120432 GCA_032199065.1 Smutsia gigantea | reverse complement strand
TCTAAGAGGAAAGTATATTGCAATCCAGGCCTGTTTAAAGAAGGAAGAACATTCCCAAATGAATAGTCTAAAGACACAATTACTGAAATTGGAAAGAAGAACAAATGAGGCCCAAAGTCACCAGAAGGAGGGACATAATAAAGATTAGAGAAGAAATAAATAAAATTGAGAAGAATAAAACAATAGAAAAAATCAATAAAACCAAGAGCTTGTTCTTTGAAAAAATAAACAAAATAGATAAACCCCTAGCCAGACTCATTAAGAGAAAAGAGAATCTACACACATAAACACAATCAGAAATGAGAAAGGAAAAATCACGACGGACCCCACAGAAATACAAAGAATCATAAGAGAATATTATGAGAATCTATATGCTAACAAGTTGGAAAACATAGAAGAAATGGACAACTTCTTAGAAAAATACAACCTTCCAAGACTGACCAAGCAAGAAACAGAAAAACTAAACAGAGCAATCACCAGAAACGAAATTGAACTGGTAATCAAAAAGCTACCCCAAACAAAACCCCCGAACCAGATGGATTCACCCTGAATTCTACCAGACATATAGAGAAGAAATAACACTGATTCTTAAAGTTTTCCAAAAATAGAAGAGGAGGGAATACTTCCAAACTCATTCTATGAGCTCAGAACCCTAATACCAAAAAAAAAAAAAAAAAAAATCTGGCAAAGACCTCACCTCAAAAGAAAATTACACCAATATCCTGATGAACGATGCAAAATATCAAATAAAATATTAGCAAACCACCCAAAATACATCAAGAAGATCATACACCATGATCAAGTGGATTCATCCCAGGGATGCAAGGATGGTACAACATTCGAAAATCCATCAACATCATCCACCACATCAACAAAAAGAAGAACAAAAACCACATGATCATCTCCATAGATGCTGAAAAGCATTTGACAAAATTCAGCATCCATTCCTGATTAAAACTCTCAACAAAATGGGTATAGACGGCAAGTACCTCAACATCATAAAGGCTATATATGACAAACCCACAGCTAACATCATACTTAACGGCGAGACGCTGAAAGCTTTTCATCTAAGATCGGGAACAAGACAGGGATGCCCACTCTCTCCACTGTTATTCAACATAGTACTGGAGGTCCTAGCCACAGCAATCAGACAAAACAAAGACATACAAGGCATCCAGATTGGTAAAGAAGAAGTCAAATTGTCACTATTTGCAGATGACATGATACTGTACATAAAAAACCCTAAAGATTCCATTCCAAAACTACTAGAACTAATATCTGAATTCAGCAAAGTTGCAGGATACAAAATTAACACACAGAAATCTGTTGCTTTCCTATACACTAATGATGAACTAACAGAAAGAGAAATCAGAAAAACAATTCCATTCACAATTGCATCAAAAAGAATAAAATACCTAGGAATAAACCTAACGAAGGAAGTGAAAGACCTGTACTCTGAAAACTACAAGACACTCCTAAGAGAAATTAAAGAGGACACTAACAAATGGAAATGCATCCCATGCTCTTGGCTAGGAAGAATAAATATTGTCAAAATGGCTATACTACCTAAAGCAATCTACAGATTCAATGCAATCCCTATCAAACTACCAACAGCTTTCTTCAATGAACTGGAACAAATAATTCTAAAATTCATATGGAACCACAAAAGACCCCGAATAGCCAAATCAATCCTGAGAAGGAGGAATAAAACAGGGGGAATTACACTCCCTGACTTTAAGCTCTACTACAAAGCCACAGTAATCAAGACAATTTGTTATTGGCACAAAAACAGACCCACAGACCAGTGGAACAGAATAGAAAATCCAAACATTAACCCAAACATATACAGTCAATTAATATTTGATAAAAGTGCCTTGGATATACAATGGGGAGATGACAGTCTCTTTAGCAGCTGGTGTTGGAAAAACTGGACAGCTACATGTAAGAGAATGAAACTGGACTACTGTCTAGCCCCATACACAAATGTAAACTCAAGGTGGATCAAAGACTTGAATGTAGGTCATGAAACCATAAAACGCTTAGAAAAAAACATAGGCAAAAATCTCCTGGACATAAACATGAGCAACTTCTTCATGAACATATCTCCCCGGGCAAGGGAAACAAAAGCAAAAATGAACAAGTGGGACTATATCAAGCTGAAAAGCTTCTGTACAGCAAAGGACACCATCAGTAGAACAAAAAGACATCCTACAGTATGGGAGAATATATTCATAAAAAACGTATCTGATAAAGGGTTGACATCCAAAATATATAAAGAACTCATGCACCTTAACAAACAGAAAGCAAATAATCCAATTAAGAAATGGGCAGAGGACATGAATAGACACTTCTCCAAAGAAGAAATTCAGATGGCCAACAGGCACATGAAAAGATGCTCCACATCGCTAATCATCAGAGAAATGCAGATTAAAACCACAATGAGATATCACCTCACACCAGTGAGGATGGCCAACATCCAAAACACAAACAACAACAAATGTTGGCGAGGATGTGGAGAAAAGGGAACCCTCCTACACTGCTGGTGGGACTGCAAATTAGTTCAACCATTGTGGAAAGCAGTATGGAGGTTCCTCAAAAAACTCAAAATAGAAATACCATTTGACCCAGGAATTCCACTCCTAGGAATTTACCCTAAGAATGCAGCAGCCCAATTTGAAAAGGACAGATGCACCCCTATGTTTATTGCAGCACTATTTACAATAGCCAAGAAATGGAAGCAACCTAAGTGTCCATCAGTAGATGAATGGATAAAGAAGATGTGGTACATATACACAATGGAATATTATTCAGCCATAAGAAGAAAACAAATCCTACCATTTGCAACAACATGGATGGAGCTAGAGGGTATTATGCTCAGTGAAATAAGCCAAGCCGAAAAAGACAAGTATCAAATGATTTCACTCATATGTGGAGTATAAGAACAAAGAAAAAATACTGAAGGAACAAAACAGCAGCAGACTCACAGAACCCAAGAACGGACTAATAGTTACCAAAGGGAAAGGGACTGGGGAAAATGGGCGGGAAGGGAGGGATAAGAGGGAAAAAGGGGCATTACGATTAGCAGATGTAATGTTGGGGGGGCACGGGGAGGGCAGTACAACTCAGAGAAGACAAGTAGTGATTCTATAGCATCTCACTACGCTGATGGACAGTGACTGTAATGGGGTTGGTGGGGGGGAACTGATGAAGGGGTAGTTTAATATTCCTAATATTGCACATGTAATTGTAAATTAATGATAATAAAATAAATTATATTTTAAAAAAAAGAAAAAAAAAGACTTCCACATGTACCTAAGACAAAGGTAATTAACATGACTCTTCAAAATCTTCTTCCCAGCCCCACCCCTTATTTCTAAGGCAGAAGTATATTACCTGACTGGGTCAGTTCCTGTGCCTCCTTTCTCAGAAAGATCCAAGAAATTGGTAACATGTAGCTAAAACTAAGGAGAGCACAGAAGTTCAGTTTAGATAAGAATAGCTAAGAGAAAGCAAGGAGGGGGCAGAGAGACTGCTTGGAGCACCGGTGTTGGGGGTGATTGGAAGTCGCAAGAGGAATTGTTGCAGAGGTGGCTGTCAGCTGGGTGGAGAATGTTGAGAGGGCCTTGAAAGAGTTGAACATGTTTGCTGTGCATTAAAGCACTTCTTAATGCATGTCATCCAGAATTTAAGTCTTAAGTTCTGATTATCAGCCTATTTTTCTTCGATTGTGACACCATGTCAGGAACCCTACACTTCTCCGGTTATGCATAGATTGCCTAGACATTCCATACAATTCTGGCACTGCTTTCAGCATCCAAGAAGAGTTGTCTTTCTCCTAACTTATCATACTATTTCCTGTATCCATATGGAGGCCAGATTTGGTGGTGGAGGTCGACGGTGTCGGGACTTTCTATTGCAATACTTTAGTGATGATGAAAAGAAGAGGTAATGTCCTGTATTTTGTAACTATTGTGTGTTAGTTAATTGGCGTCATTTTTAGTGTTCCGACAATCTAAGATGCATAATTTAATCAGAAGCAGCAAAACAAAATAAAAATCAAACAAATCCGTCTAATTTAGCAAGATGCCGCATTTTGAACACCTGTTATGGAAGTTTCAAGAGGCCAAAGGGATGCCTGCCATCTTTCCAACATCCTGGCAGATGTAATAAATGATGAAATTTGCCAACTAGGTGCAAGAAAAGGAATTTTAAGACGATATTTGGCATCATCATGAATCACAAGCCGTCAGAAAAAAAGGAACAGATTTAGGTGACTCATTAGACAAAGAAATACTCTTAGATGAGCAGGTTAACTCCAGAGACTGAATAACTTAAATGCTGATGCAAAAGTATGCGTCAACTTCACAATTCCAATTCCATTCCATTTCTTGGAGCCAAAGCAAAGTTCTTCCCAATTATGATTTTGGCTTATTTTAAATATTTTATATTTTCACGATCGTCTTAGTTCTTTGAATATTTGTACAAGGTTCACCGCTTGCGTGTATGTTTCATCGTTGCCGCAACCTGCCAGTTCAATGGCCCCGGGAGCACGACTTCGTTCACGCGGGATTTGGTTCCTATAGGCTTCCGTAGCGTCCCTTGGCAACTTCCACTTCTGACGGGCCGTCTCGGTGAGTGCACTTCCGGCAGCAGCCACTGGAGCGGCCGCAGCAAGATGGTGAGTGACTAAGGATTTCGGCTGATGGTCGCGGTGCGACGGAGTCGGAGCGGCGCGAGGCGAGAGAACGAGGCAGCTGCCGAGGCACTTGGTCTGCTCGCTTCCCCACTCGCCGGCCCGGTCTTCTTGCGGGGACGGGGAGCCCCAGAGGCGGTGCTCAGGTCCACCGCGGGCCGGGGCCGACCGGCGGGCCTTGGCCTGGGCATCTGGGGCCGAGACTCGGCGCGAGGGGCTTCCCGGGTGGGCTGGGGGGCTGCGGAGCGGGCCGGGTCGCCCGGCTGCGCCTCTCCGCCGACCCGGGCTCCGCCGAGCTGCGCGGGAAGTTCCTGGCGCGAGTGCTTGCTGAGCGGCCCGGGTGAACAAGCGGCCCGGGTGAAGGGATGCGCCGCTCCAGAGGGCGAGGTTCGTGCAGCTGAGGACTCGGCTGCCGTCGCGGAAGACCGCTCGCGTGGGGCATTTGGACGAAGCGTTAGAGACGGACGCTTTTGTGACAGGTGGAACTCGGAAGGAAAGCTCTCGTGAGTCGTTAGTAAAGTCAACTAGCGTTTATTCGTTAGTTCGCTAGCAAGTATTCATTGAGCGACAGCACTTTTTTTTTTTCTTTTTTGGCCAGGCTGTGCTCTGGGCACAGAGGATACAGGGGATGAACATGATTGGCGAAATCTATGCCTTCAGGAGCTTACGTTCTAGAGCAGGCAGACACAAAATAGTGAAAGAAATACGTAGTACGATGTCGGAATGCGGGACAGAGGTGTGTGGGGTGGCCACTGTTATATAGGGGTTCTGTAGAGAGGGATAAGATGGGGCGGGATAACTATTTTACATAGGGTGTCGGCGAAGCCTCTTAGGAGGTGGGGTTTGAGCTGAGACCTAACTGGGAGAGTAGCCTTTGCAAATATCTGAGGGAAACGTGGTCCTGGCAGAAGGAACAGCAAGCGCCGAGCGCCTGACGTGGGAATGTGTTCAGCCTCTCTTGAACAGCAAAGCGGCCAGACCAAATAATTTTATAGGTCTTACAAAACTTTCGAGTAATAAGCTAGGCATGGTAAGCATGTGCCGGGTACTTTTCCAGCATTTTCTTATTCTTCACAAGTCTATTGACGTAAGTATTATCCTCACTTTACCAAAGAGAAAACTGAGATACAGTTAAGGGGCTGTGCTGGAACACAAACCCGTCAGTCTTTTCTAGAATCCTTGCTGTGATGTACTAGATACCCATGCAGTAGAGAAACACACAGATACTAGAGTCCAAGAGGTCTGAGTGATTCCTGACTATATCTATGGCAAGCTTTATGGCAATAGGCAAGTTACTTAATTTTGCTGGCTTCAGTTTACTTATCTGTAAATTAGTGGTAATCGTAGTACCAATCTCATAATCTCTGTAAAAACTAGATGATATCCTGAGAATGTTTGGCACACTGATTGACATTATAGTAAGGGCTCAAAAATGGGTACACTTGATGACTGCAATGGGGTTGGTGGGGGGGACCTGATGAAGGGGGTTGTGTAATCACCATAATATTGCTCATTTAATTGTAGATTAATGATATCAAAATAAACTTTAAAAAATGGGTACACTTGTTAATGCTATTTGAGACAGAGAAACATCATGTAAAAAGCCCCAGACATGAAGAAGTTTGCACCCTATTCACGAAAATGTTCTTCAATGGGGCCAGATTTGCAGGATCATGAGAAAGGTAAATGATGGGTACGGTAAATAGGGAAGGTTAGTTGCAGCCAGATTGGCAAGGGCCAGGCATGCCATGCTGAAGTTTGGACATTAAGTACAAATGCTAGGGAGCAGTTGAAGGTTTCTGAAGAGAATTAAAGGATCAGCTCTTTGTTTTAGAAGATAATAGCTGGATTGGTGAGGGGAGAAACTAGACCTGGGAATCTCTGTTGGGAAGCTAGAATTCAAATAAGATATGATGGCCTGGACAAAAACAGAGATAGGGGATAGACAAAAGAGAGTGAAGAGCTGAATGGATTTGTTTGGAGCCCAGATTTTGTAACCAGACTGACAATCAAAATCCTGACTCTAACATTTCCTATTCACCAGTAATGCTGTATCGGTGAATAGTTACTATGAGCCATGCAAGTGCTAGTGGTTTACTTCATTCTCAGCAACAGATAGGAGTTGGTATCAACCCCGTTTTCCAGTCAGGGACCCCAGGCTTAGGGAGGTGACCTGACTTAACCATTCAGAGTTATCACCAGTTGGAATTCAAACCTGGATGCATCTAGTTCCACAGCCCACGTTCTTAGGCCCATCTAGGAAGTGGGAATAATGAACCCTACCTTGAAGGACGGTGTGTAATGACACAGAAAAGGAAAATGTCTAGCACAAACTTAGGCACACAGTAAACATCTCACAAACATTAGCTGCCCCAACCAACAGATTTCCTTACGAAGTATAAGTAATTATTAAAGGCCTATAATTTGAACAGCCTTTTGCAATATAACAGTTTCCCAAAATTTCTCAGAGCCTTTTATTACCTTCTTCAGATTAAAGCACAGTTTTAAGAATCTTGCAGGTAGGGAAGTATATTTGACCTTAACTCTTATAGATAACCATGATATATTATTTTGTCTTGATAATGAAGCTTTTAGTATATTCATTTAGAGGTGCCTACATGAAAGTGATTTGAGGGGACTGAGAGGGTTCTGATCAAGTACACTATTACCTGTTTAAATGCCATCATTTCTGAGACATTGCTCTGGGTTAAGCATTGTCCTGTAACAGAAGGGTCTTATCTTTAAATCAGAAATCCCACTGAGCTTAATACACTTAAGTTCTTGATACTTAAGGTGCTTCAGTTTTTCGGTTGGAAAGAAAGACCTGCCCAAGGGCCCCATGCTTTCTGGATATAAGTTGCTTTTGAAAGTCCCCAGGATCTTGGTGTGATCCTACTAAGGAGCAAATGACTGACAAATGATTGTTGAATAGGTAAAATGATTGAATTTTTATGGCTTAAATTCATGAAATACATTCTTGGTGGCCTCAGTCAGGTAGTTTTCTATTGAAGAATGTCAAGCTCTATACCTTCCCCACCAGAAAGAGTGGTCTTAGAATTTCAGCTTCATTATGATACACCTGTTATATCTGTTTCTTAATAGAGTTGTCCTTGATTTAAGATGCAGTCACTTGCAAGGTACATGATTGATCTAACAGCTTTTCAGGAAAAAAATTCTACCATGTTAAGTAGCTTCAGAATCACAGGAAAATAATAAGGATGTTCTTTTGAAGTGATCGTATTCTGAATTTATACCTCTTTTTTTTTTTTCAGGGTCAAAGTCAGAGTGGTGGTCATGGTCCTGGAGGTGGCAAGAAGGATGACAAGGTAAATAAGAAGCCAGATATCTCTGTGATGTGAGTAAATTGTGGAGAAATACAGCTCTCAGCTGAGCTCTCTGGGGATGCATGAATTGAAAAATGTAAAATAAACTATCCCATGCTTATGTAACCAGCTTGGCCTACAGATACAATAGTACCCTTTTCATGTTTTTAGGACAGATTATTAACCTAACTCTCAAGTAGATGATTGTGAATTAATGATTTTTAAATGTGTAAAAGTAATTAACATTACAGAGTGTTAAAATAAATTGCCTGTAATTTTAGTGTTTAATATCCTGAGATGTGAAGAATTGTCTCAGATTTCTTCAGCTTAAGCTTTTGGTATATAATTCTGAATTCTTTTCCTTATTGAATAATTTATATTGTGTATTGTAAAAAGAAAGATCAGTTATATTCACCTGTTAAAATTTCAGGAATATAAAACCTAGGTTTTTTAAAATGAGTTTTTAATGGGATCCTAAAAGATAAGCAAAATTATACCACCTGGAAATAGGTGATAGTCCCACAGAAATGTTTTTGTTTTGATACTATTTCCATGTGACTTTTTCCTGCTCTTCTAAAAACCTAAGGACAAGAAAAAGAAATATGAACCTCCTGTACCAACTAGAGTGGGGAAAAAGAAGAAGAAAACAAAAGGACCGGATGCTGCCAGCAAACTGCCACTGGGTAATGACATGGTTCCTCTTTGCTGTCTCCTGATTCCTAGGGGAACCAGCTCTGTATATAACCTAGGGCTCTGAATTTGGACACGGGAAATGGGGTTGTTGAGGCTCTAACTCTGACTGCATTCTCTAACTCTTGTGTGGGGCATTCCTCTAGGCTGGAACAAAAGCTCTATTTTGGTTTTAACAGTACACAGTATATGACTGTGTCTCACTTTAAGAAGTTCCATTAATTTCCTTTAAAAACCACGTCCTCATGTGTCTTAAAAGAGTTTATATTAGAAAACTCAGATTGAGCTTGAATAACTTAGAAACATATTTATGTCATGAGGAAATGGTATGCTACTTCATTGGAATTCACATCATGCAATGCCTGAACATAAACATTTTCAGTGGATTTCTACTGATCACAAAATAAAACTCATCCAGGTGACCTGACGTAGCTCACCTACCTCTCCACCCTCAGCACCTACCACTCTCCTTTCTTATCATTTACATTGCCCTGCCTCGTGTTCTTCTGACTCTTCTACACATTACAGCCTTTGCCCTTTGCTTCCCTCTACTTAAAAATGTTCTTTACCCAGTCCTTCCCGTGGCTGCCTGCTTCTCATCCCTTCGGGCTTCAGCTCTGTACCTCCCCATCCCCAGCTAAATAAATCCCTTCCTGCTTAGGTGAAATAAATTTTAAAATATTACTTAGTTAAGGATGAAAGGAGTCAGACAGTAAAAAAGGTGCCATTAATCTACCATTATGAATCAGTATTATACCAGTAAAGAATAGATCATCAGGTTGCCAGAAGAGCATAGAAAGTCCAAAACCAGAGTCAAGTTACATGGAGTAAATATACGGTTAAGGTGACATTTCAGTTCTGTGGGAAGAAGATAGGTCAATTAATATAATTGCTGTTGAGAGAAAATATTAGACCCCTTTTTGCCAGATGGATTACAGATATACATATGAAGATAAGTAAATAAATGAAAATTCAGGAATATATTTAGCCTTACCAGAGAGACTTTTTGAAGCCAGGAAACCCAGAAGCCACAAATGATTGACAGATTTGCCTACATTAATATTAAAATTCCTATGTTGGATCAGACTTCAAGCCAAAAAAAAAAGACACAAAAGAGAGTGGAAAAAATGTTCAAGGCATGTTAATAATCCTAATATTTCACAATCCTTCAACAAATGGATGTGTTACCACGAGCCTGCAACAGTGTATTAGGGCTGAAAAGCACTACCTTTTGGATCAGTGGGGTTTTTTTCTTTATATATACACGGGTCAATTAACACGTCATTTTGTATTAGCTGTTTGTCATAGACCTCATCCCCATTTTTACATGCTCACTTAGAACTGCCAAAATCCCTTTTCCTTTTGCATTTGGGCACCTGCACCAAACTTTGAAATTTTTAGTCTGTCCAAGTAAAATAATCTTAACTTTTTTTCACTAAAGAATGAACTGAATTAATTGCAAACTTCAAACTCCAAGTATAATGAAACTTTTTAAAATTACAGTGACACCTCACACTCAGTGCCGGTTAAAATTACTGAAGTTAGAGAGAATTAAAGACTACCTTCTCATGGAGGAAGAATTCATTAGAAATCAGGAACAAATGAAGCCTTTAGAAGAAAAACAAGAGGTAAATTGAGAAATTACTGTAACGTTCATTTTGAAAAATAATTCTTAGTACCTAAAACTGTCAGAGAATAAATGCAATTCAAATAGTTGATCCTTTCAGGCTCTTACAGATCATTATTAGCTGCCTTTTAAAAGTACCAGCTACTTTGTAGATCTAATGAACTGTCAGCATCATCTACTTTTTAGGCCTAATCTGCTTTTCTTGCATGGCATACTCTTATGTTAGGAGGAGAGATCAAAGGTGGATGATCTGAGGGGAACCCCGATGTCAGTAGGAACCTTGGAAGAGATCATTGATGACAATCATGCTATCGTGTCTACATCTGTGGGCTCAGAACACTACGTCAGCATTCTTTCGTTTGTAGACAAGGATCTGCTGGAACCAGGCTGCTCGGTCCTGCTCAACCACAAGGTAAGGAGATGGTCTCTAAGAAAGCCTGTAGGAGTACATTTTCCTTCCTTTTAGACTTGCCCATTTGGCCGGTAAAGGAAATTGTATGACTGGCATTGCTTTGTTGTAACCAGATTGTATGAACCTCACCTTCGTGCATCAAAGCTTACTGTTCCGTGTTAGGTGCATGCTGTGATAGGGGTGCTGATGGATGACACAGATCCCTTGGTCACAGTGATGAAGGTGGAAAAGGCCCCCCAGGAGACCTATGCTGATATTGGTGGGTTGGACAACCAAATCCAGGAAATTAAGGTATGTCTAGGAAACAGTTGTAGGTTTTTAGGCTTTTGGTGTCCTACTGCTCTTATTTAGGGTGCTCGGAGTGGTTTTGCATGTTTTGCTTTTTCTTTATTGACAGACCAGTAACTGAGAGCCTGCCAGTTGTGGTGTCTGTATTTGTTAATACTCAGTTAGGTATGAGAAAGAACAATAAATTGTATGCAGCCTACTTTTTATATGTAATGTTTCCAGTTGACTTCAGCAGTGGCTATCTGGAAATGTCCCGTGTTGAATGGGGGTAGGGTGAGTGGCGTGCACACGCACAGTGGTGAGGTTCACAACATAATCCCAACCCTGGGGACCGGGGAGCAGTGGGTCAGGCTTCTGCGCACTTGTTCATCTGTAGGAAAACCATTCAGAGTTATCACCAGTCTCCACTGGTGACCTCTCAGACATCTGGGAAAAAGCCATCATGTTCCTCAGTGGTAACAGTCAAAATCTTCCTAGCTCTTGTTTGTAGTTTAATTGAAAAGGGTGAATTCCAGCTTTCTTAAGTTCCTTTGCTCAGGAAGAACTTAAATGTTGCTCAAGGCCAACTTCTGGAAAGTGAAAGGGAAATGGGGATGGTTGCAGGGAGCTCAAGCAGACAGACGTCCTCTTTAGTGTGTCCTTGCCTCTAGCTGAAGTCAAGCACATTGCCTCTAATAAGAGTAATTTAAATTTTAGCTTATTGTTGAAAGTGAGATGTACTCAGGGTGCCATAATGATAATTTCAGTAAGAAAGTCTTTCATTTTTACCAAGTGTTTATTTTCTCTAGGAATCTGTGGAGCTTCCTCTCACTCATCCAGAATATTATGAAGAGATGGGTATAAAGCCCCCTAAGGGGGTCATTCTTTATGGTCCACCTGGTACAGGTACGTATGCTCTGTGTTTGACACTTCCTGACATTCAGCTTCTCTCTCAGCAGCATTTGTCTGGTCCTATTCTAGAAGATTCTGACACAGTTACCTGAGAGTGTGGCCAAGCATCAGAGGCATGGTGGACAACCACTGATGTAAAAGCTGTTCTGTGCTGTTCAGATTTGGTTCATTGTTTGGTTCACTGGTAGTGAGTGAACCTAATATTGGATAAATAGATGAAGATAAAACATGTACATATTTGGGTCATCATGCAGTAAGTTGACCTAATTGTTCAGCCCAGGACTTAGCAGTTCATTGCCATGTAAATTCCAAAGGAAGAGCAGTTGTTTGAATTAAAACTGTGTTCCCAAGAGAATCTTGGGATAACAGGATTGCCCACATCGGAGGGACCAGGAGACAGCTGTACTCAGAGCACATTGTTCTTGCAGCTCATCTTTTTACGGCTCAGGAAATTAAGTTTCAGGGAGGCTAGTGACTAACCTAATGCCCCTGTGGCTCTGGGATTTGTGCTGGTAACAGGACTGGAGCTAGAATGCTGGCCTTCTGACCTGCAGCTGTGGGCTGTCTTTGGGGCATGTGCACTGGAATAGTAGAAGCTGGGGTGAAGCACGGGATGGCAGGCTCACCAGGAGGAGGAAGAGCTAGATTCAGTGATCCCTCTGGCCATTGAAGTCTCCAAGCAGCTGGACTTGGTTTTTTTATACCTTAAGAACTCATCCACAAAGAAAGTCCTTTTTGTCGTCTCTTTACCATCCTTAAGTGATGCCCTCAGGGAACAGTCCAGCCTTCTGAGTCTTTGCACCTGCCCATCTGCCTGCCCGGCAAAAGGGAACATCATTGCCCCATCTTGTTGGAAAACTTAGCACCCTGTCCTTCTCCCTGCTCGTACAGTCCTGTAAGGCACTCACCGGCAGCCTCCTCCCTCTCCCCTGCAGGCCTTAGGTTGGTCCTTTACCAGCTCTGCCTCTGTCCTGAGGCAACTCCCACCCCTTTGCCCACATCCTCACTCACCAACAAAGGGGCCATGGTCTTTCAGCTGTAAAGTTCTCAAATTGGGTGCCCTTTGCTGACTCTTGTTTTTGATCTTCCCCAAGGTCAGTGAGAGGCACTGCCCTATAAGGGCACACCAGCGACTGAGCAGTCAGCAGCCTAGCTGTGGGGCATTTGGAGCTGGGCCTGTCTCAGTCCTCAGTCTGTCGTAAGCCTGCCCAAAAGCTCCTCTTTGGTAGCCCTGTGGGCTACTGCGGCCCGCCGCTCAGCACACTGAGTTAATTAGGTCAAACCTGGGATTCCCAAACCCTTTAGCATCACCAATAGTTTCGTAGGAGTTGAGGTTTGTTCTCTAACTCTGGCTGCATAAGTCAGGTTAATATTGTATGCAACTTTGAATAACCCAACAAAAAGTATTTTCTGATATCATGATGAATCTAGGAAATTAGATTTTTCCAAATTTCCTCTTACCTGCTTTGGAAAACAGAACACCAAGACATCTGGTGGCATACCTTTTCGTCATAGGGATCTGTCCTTTTAGATGTCCATTTAAGTGGCAGTGACAGTTTTTAAGTTAAAACTTGAAGTGTTTTCTTTTTCTTTCTTAATCTAAAATAGGTAAAACCTTATTAGCCAAAGCAGTAGCAAACCAAACGTCAGCCACTTTCTTGAGAGTGGTTGGCTCTGAACTTATTCAGAAGTACCTAGGCGATGGGCCCAAACTTGTTCGGGAATTGTTTCGAGTTGCTGAGGAACACGCACCCTCCATCGTGTTTATTGATGAAATTGATGCAATTGGAACAAAAAGGTAAACTTTCTCTTACCTATTATGTGTCCTTTAAAGGTAAAGACCATATAGCTTTTCTCTGAGAATGTTCATTGGGCACTTCCTGTATGGTGTGCACATTGGCTTGCCAGTTTCTACTATACGTGGCTTCTCTGTGGCTGCTTTAGGCTCTCTCCTCCCAAACTGCAGGGTAGCAGCTACCCAGAAGTTGTGAATTTCTGGAGCCTTGAGGTCTCACTGTGAGCCAGGCACCATCTGGACTCTGGGGACACATCGGGGGACAGGAGTGTCTCCCCTCACAGAGCTCAGTCAAGTTGGATCAGACACCAAATATGGAGACTTCATGCCTGAAATCCTATCATTTATTCAGACTGTGAAGAAAATAATGTGATGTGTATCTTGGCCATGGGGAGGGTATACTGATTTTTTTGCTAGAATAGTTGAGAGTGTAACATGAGTTGAGATAGAGGTGTTTTTTTCCAATTCTTCTTGAGCAGGAGGGGATCAGTTGGGTCTTCATTCCTTCTCTTTCTCTTTTCCAAAGGTATGACTCAAATTCTGGTGGTGAGAGAGAAATTCAGCGAACAATGTTGGAACTGTTGAACCAACTGGATGGATTTGATTCAAGGGGAGATGTGAAAGTTATCATGGCCACAAACAGAATAGAAACTTTGGATCCAGCACTAATCAGACCAGGTCAAATTTGCTTTTGTTTCATCACAGAGAATTAATGTGCTTGTATGTACTTGTGTTAAGTCATTTTTGGAGGGGGGGATTATAAAACGATACACATGAAGACAAATACTATATTGAAACTTAGAATAAGTAAACTTCCTTCTGATGTAGTCTGTGCAGTTTTGAATTCCAATCTTACATCATGATCTTTGTTTCCCATAACGAACATTCGGTTTTTAGCCTTAAGAGCTTTGTTTTTTTAAAGAAATGATTCATTATGATAGCTCAGGTTCATTTTTTACATTTGAGGTGACACCAAAAGAAGCAGTAGCTAATCTTTTTACTTTTAACACAACTGACCTGTTCCACTAACCATGCCAGTCAGGAACTACTTTCATTTGTTTCTGAAGGTACCAGCATAGAGGATTTTAAGTGAGATGAACTCAAATGTAGAAATTTATGAACTACAAAGATGAATGCCCACTTTTTAAGATTTGGACAACCTTCCCACAGGATACTGTCTGACTGAAACAGCATGTATGAAGAGAGGGGCTAAGTAAGGCCTTTTCCTGAGCCAGGGCAGAGTCGGGGGGCTGCATGAGGTGTGACTGACAGACCTTTTACACCCGCAGGCCGCATTGACAGGAAGATCGAGTTCCCCCTGCCTGATGAAAAGACCAAGAAGCGCATCTTTCAGATCCACACAAGCAGGATGACGCTGGCCGATGATGTAACCCTGGACGACTTGATCATGGCTAAAGATGATCTTTCAGGTGCTGACATCAAGGTGAGAACCTGGGGCTGGATTGTACCTCCTGCTGTCATCACATTTGTGTATGATTAGGATGTTTCTTCTCAGATGACCAGACTTTAGAGCAGGGCGCACAGCACTGAGTATGGTATAACCTTTTCATGGGAAGCCCTGAGTTTTCAGGCGTAAATGCTATCGTTAGGAAGGGAAAGGACATGCTGAGCCTTTTCATCCTGGTACCTGCACTGAAGTACATGTTGTTGGCATCTAAAGAACTAGGTTAGTATCTTAGTTGGTGAGTAAAATCGCTGTTCAAAATTGAAATTATTTTTAAATTTTGCTCCAGTTTTTGAAAATTTTCAAGACTTTACAAAAGTTGCATATACCCATCACCTCGGTTTACAAAATTTGCCATTTTACCTGACCTCTGTATGCACACACACACTTTATTTTCTACTAAACCATTTGAAATAAGTATCATGAGGGCTATGACCAGATAGACACTTCAGTACCAGAATTCGTTTTTAATGTTTTTATCATATCATGTTCCATAGGTTGTTTTACTTTTGCAAGTAATCGTTGAGAAAATAAATACTGTACCGAAACTTAAAATAGTACATGTTCTCCTATGACTATAGGTAAATGAAATGGATGTCAGTGTTGCCTTAAATTTCTGAATTTCGTCTATTTCCTGGGAATACTACTCCCTTAAATGAAAGTAGAGCTGTGAGAACTTACTGACCTGCCAGGACACGAGAGCCTCAATTCCGGGGCCAGTCTTCTTTCTTAATCACTCCCAGTTTAAGCCACCTCACATCCTTTGAGAAAATAATTAGAATGCTTAAAAATTATAAAAAGTACCACCTTTTCCCAGTTTAAGTAATTGGTGTTTAGTCTGGGTGTTTTATACCTTATTTCAAAATAGCCTGCTCTGAGTTAGTAAAAAAGTAAAAATTACTTCACTTTCTGAACATACTGTTCTTACAGGCAATCTGTACAGAAGCTGGTCTGATGGCCTTGAGGGAACGAAGAATGAAAGTAACAAATGAAGACTTCAAAAAATCTAAAGAAAATGTTCTTTATAAAAAACAAGAAGGCACCCCTGAGGGGCTCTATCTCTAGTGGACCACAGTTGTCTATAAGGAAATGGTTGAGAGTCTCCTGACCCCTCAGAGAGATGAGATCGGAGAAATTGCCTGGAGTAATCCACGTTTCAGTCGATCTTTTTTAACAGAACATCCCATGTACCCTTTTGAGCATGATGGTAGGGTGCCCGCTGGGCTGCCCTGGTCTGTGGGTCACTGCAGTGCTCTCTTCCCAGTAAAGCATGCTCCTTCTCAAACTGTTCAGCTTGTTTCTGGAGCATTCACATTTGCTGCTCAGCATTAACTAGCAGCTAGATCTGGGTGTTGGGAAGTTCTGGGTGATCACAAGGAGTGCAGAATTCAATGCCTGTTGCCCCCTACCCCCCCATCCCCCCACCCAACCCCAGAGCAAGCGGTAGATTCGTATCAGCAACTGATGGGGAAAAGACGGTCATGACCACAAAGCCTTAAGCAACAAAGACTGTTTCCCTTTGGAAGGTCTGTGGAACATGGGGTTCTCTGCACTCTGGGAGTGGTAAAGAAGTGCTGGTGTTGCTAGAGATTAACAGTTCCTAAGAAGTCTCAGAGGGTCAGGGCTGGAGACTGCAGCCAGCCTGCTGCCCCTGTCCTCAGCTCAGAAACCTCATCCCTCTCACACATGTCAGAGGTGTCAGAGCTTCCTCTTCTCTCCATCTCCTGGCTTCCCTTTCCTTCCTGAATAGTACAGTCTTAAAGCCAGTGAGTGGACAGATCATGGTCAGTGTCCACCTGGTTGGCTGGCCAGCTCCCTGGGTGCTCTGAGGTGCCGCCCCAGGAAGTACAGTAGCTCTGTTGCCCTCCCTGCTTTTTTCCAACCAGTGTCTGGTTTCTAGCCAAAAATTCTATTCCACAACACAGGCTTTTCTGGATGAAGTGCCAAAGAAAATGTCTTCAGCAATTAGACAATTTTTTTAAAAGCCAGAGCAGGTTTTTTTTTTTTAGAGCAGGACCGCAAAGAAGCACAGGCTGGGACACCAAATTTTAAATGACTCCTCACTGCTGTTTTGAAGGGCAAAATCTGTCATTAACAGCCCAGGGGAGGAGGTTTTAGTGCTGAGTGACAAGAGCTTTCTTATTGTGATGGCAAGACCCAGAAGACTTGGCAGGACCCAGGATGTAAAATGGGGTACATATGGCTGGGGCTGGCTGGGCAGAGGAAGAACAGAGCAGATGACGCACACACCAAGCACGATGGGTTTAGTTACTGCCTGGCATGATTATTTTCTGTCCATATAAGCATTTACATATATAATATGTAGAATGATAGCTTTTGTGTCATTTGCACATCAAAAAAAATGTGCAAGAGGTGAGAGACTGATAACCCAGTCACAAATTACCAAGGGAACCTTCAAAAGCAGAGGGCTCAACACACTCGAATGCGTGTGTCGCAGTCTCTTCTCATCCATCCTGGCTCTTGGCAGTCCGTGGTGAGGCCTCAGTGGCATGGCCCCAGCCCCCCTCCTGGTCTCTAGTCCTCAAGCAGAAGCTCCAGTTCCTCCAGCGGCAGGCGCACCCGGAGCTCCTTCTCAGTCATCAGGTCCAGGATCTCGTGCATCTCATCAGGGAAATAGTCCACAGCATCCATGTACAGCACCTAGGGCAGGGGGCCGCCACCCGTCAGCCAGCCGCTTCCTAGAGAGCCCGCCCTCCTGCCACTGCCTCCACAGCTGTCCCAGCTCAGCAGCTTCAGGAAGGACGCGATTCGCCGCTGCAGGGCACAGCGAGGGGAACGCCAAGGCCTTTCTTCCCAGAGTGGGGCCAGAAGTTGTTGGCAAACATGGCAGTCACCATCAACTTGGTTCCTGACCTGGACCCTGCAAGGCAGAGTTGGGACACCAATCCCAATGCTTTTAGCATCTGGGCCGAGCTTTGGGCAACTGCTGGGGAACCAGCTGCCCTCAGCAAGTCACCCATGAACTACCAGCTCCAGTGCAGGGAAAAGAAACACGCCCATCAGGCCCAAACTCCCTAGGGGCCAGTCTCACTACGAAAAGGCTGGGACGTGCTCTGGCCCTAATGACACAGGTGGCCCAGGCAGACCCTGGTGGATGGAGGCTTGGCAGAACGTCCTTGAGAATCTGGGAGCACCAGGGTCTTTACAACTTACCTTTGCCCAAGGACAATTCTGAAGTGCTTTGTAGAACACACCTTTGCTTCTTTCTTTATTTCCTAAGGAAACCTGAAGTGAGGAAAAACACAAAAATAACTAACCGAAACAAAGTCTAAGCCTACAGAAGCCCACCCCTATACTAGTCCACAGTGGGGGTCTCCTGAGCTGCAGTCAGATGGCCAGAGGGGATGGCCCGGCCCGCCACAGTGGCTGCTGGTATGCACCTGTGTACCTGGGGCAGCTCAGGGCTCCCCTCCAGTGGGCCCAGAGCGCTGATCTGCCCTGCCTGTCTCCTCCTTTACCGTGGGCCATCATGCCTTGAGTTGCTTACAGTGTCTAGAGCTAGACTGTGTGTGAGATGAACCTGATGACTATACAAAACCCATTTTCTGAAAACTATCTTAGAGAAACGAGATAACCAGGATTGCTGGATCAGTAACCTCATCAAGTTTATTTTCAGTCAGGAATTTCAGTCTGCAACATACAGGTAGCCAGCAGGGTCTCTCTCTAGGTATAGAACCCTTAGTCTCCACTCACACGCGCCGGCTCCCAGACCTGCTGTGGAGACCACAGCCAGTGTGCCTCCCCCACCCGCTGGGCTCCACCCACATCCCAGGATTTGTCCCCCGGGAGCTCCTCCAGGGCACTGTAGACCAGCGGGCAGCTCGCCAGGCCAGGGTGCCTGCACCTCCAAGTGGGCATGAGCTGACTCCTGGGCGTTCCACCCACCCCTCCTCCAGACATCCATGCCGCAGGAGAGCCTTCCACAGACAGTGTCAGGCGCGGACCAGCTTCCCACAGACCTGAGTGATGGCTCAGGAGCGCCGTCCCCCGAGGACGGCCTCACTGCCTTTCCTGTTCCTCAGGTTAACTCACACACAAATGGCCGGGGCCCCACATCTGTGATGACCTCGCTCATCACAAAGCAGGCAAAGCTCAGGCTTTCCCCAGCCCCTCCAAGTGTCGCCCAGAGCCAGCCGCATGGCCTATGGTCCCGTCTTCCCTCCCGGGCCCAAGCCTCAGCCATTCTGAAGCTGGACCTCTAAACTCATACCTGAGGAGCAGTGTGGACTGTCCTTCCTTCACATGCCAAAATACTGGAATGTCCTCTCTTAAAATACTGACTAAACTTAAGACCTGGGCTCTGCAAGGCAGAGTTGGGACATGGATCCTAATGCTGTTAAGACATTGTTGCCTTGCTTTTAAAGAAGGGAAAAAAAATTTATCACTGTACTTTCTCAACCACTGTATTTGTGAGATTCATAGATAATCCTGGAACCCAGTAAATCCAGATATACAATTGGCTACTCTTAACATGAGAATTGCTACCTGCTGCAATTTCCTTCATCAAGAAGCCACTGGAAAATGCCTTTGCTGCAGCAGATATGGAAAGGTTCAGTCCCAGGTGCTTGCGTGGGGGTGACTGCTCGTCTTTCCCACTAGGATTTCATAATCTAGGACATGGTCTTGTACTATCTTTCCCCACTCCCTAGAGCAGAGCCTCAAAGGGAAGAAAAGTTCATGAGTGCTACGCTGGCTCTCTATGTCCTCTCTCACCTACATTTCCTCATCTTAACATAAAGCCCCCACGTCAGGGCTGAACTATAACAGCTGGGGGACTGGCATGCCCGCCCCTCGCCCTGCAGAATCATGGCTCCTCGGGCAGACTGGGAACACTGAGCACCAACCGGGCCCATGCACAGAACTGGGGACAGTCTCCAGAGAGAAGCAGGAGTGGACATTTCAGAGGCCACTCTTTTGTCGGGAACCAAGCCCCAGGAACCAAGTCTCTCAGGCACCACGTGCAGGACTCAGCACACAAGCCCCTCGTGAATGGAGGAGTCATCTCTGGAGAGCCCTCGTGCTGTGCCCAGGGCTGAGCTGGGTTAGTGACTCTGCCAACACAGGTGGGGTGGGGTGGGGAGAGTCTCGCAGTGTGGAGCGCAGTGGCCCACCTTCCGTAACAGAACAAGTGTTCCAGGCTCTCCAGTTAGAGGAGCTGTTTGGTGCTTAGTAATCACTTGCTCTGTGTCTTCTTATCTGATGTGTGCCACCTCCACATGGGGGAAGCATTATCTCTAAGAAAGCACAGCTGAAGGTCTCTGGGCTTTTGCAAGATCTGATTCTCTGTGCCCACAGAGATACCTCAGGGGCTGCTGGGGAAGCCACTGTTCTAATTACTCCTTGATCCAGGGCTATCTAACCTTTCCAAAAAGACAGGGCTCTGATCTTCTCCATTTCAACAAGAAATTTTCTGTCTACAACCCATACAGACTGCAGTAGAAATGCTCTAAGTCTGCACTTGACCCTGTCCATCTCTATCTACAGAACACTGGAGCAGTTAAACTGGCAAATCTGCGTGCTCTCCCTTTTTGCCTTCAAAGGATTTCATTTGCTTAGGAAGACGGCAGAACATCAGCACTAGAAATATTGGGGGAACTGTGATCTGCTCTGCTGGATGAACGGCCTAACAACCGGAGTGGAGGGCCAACCAACTCCGCCTCTGGCTGCCGCCCCAGCTGCCGCCGCTGACAGACTGGCAGCAGCTACTGATGAGCGGTGAACGCGCTTCCGCACACCAGCGCTGGGCTTCTGCATTTCCATCTCACACAGGGAGTCAAGACATGAAATCTGAGCTTCTGGGTCTGAAGAATAAAGGTTAAAAACATACGAACTTTTGTGGTAATTCATCTTGATGCCAGTTTGTGCCCAGA
Source organism: Smutsia gigantea (assembly GCA_032199065.1). Taxonomy (NCBI): domain Eukaryota; kingdom Metazoa; phylum Chordata; class Mammalia; order Pholidota; family Manidae; genus Smutsia; species Smutsia gigantea. Next base: position 99,357 of record JAVSCE010006861.1, on the reverse strand, counting down.
AGGATATGCCGTTTGTCCTGAGGGTGCCTGTTTGAGCTGCTGTCCTGAGATAACGCCCCCTCTGCCACGCAGGCGCCCCAGAGGTCCAGGAAGCTCACCAATTCTGGGATCTAAGAGAGAGAGGCAGCCCAACCTCTCCTGGCCCCGAACTTACTCTCTCTATCTCTTTACACCCGACTCTGTCACATGCTAGCTGGAAATTTTCAAATACTCTGATTGACTTTTGAGAATTTATCCTATGGAAATAACCAGATATACATAAGATTTATGTACAAGGAAGGGCGCTCCTGCCTTCTGAAAGGCACAATATTCACTGGAGGTCATTTATATGACTCAGCAGCTTTGGGCTAAAACATTCAAGTGGCCCAGCAGACTGTGTTTCTAAAAAACAGACTCCGAGCAGCCCAAGAACCACCTTTCAACCAGCACGTGCATGTTAACAAAATGCAGGGTCATCTCACCACATTCAATATCTATGGCACTTTCAAGAGAAAACAGGTGCTTTGGAAATGTCTATTTTAAAAACCAGAAGATTCTAGATCAAATCTTCTCTTTGTAGTAACAAAACAGAATCAGGACCCATATATTTTTATAAGTAGAATGGCAAAGAATTCAGGTCTTTTTCAAATGAAAGCGGTTAGCCCACTTCCAAGTTGTTGACAGGATGCAGGCCCCTGGGGACACCCACAAGGGAGCTCTGCCACACCCTACAGGCCGGCAGTCACTCCTCACTGTCACTCTGCCAAGCCCCGAGTGGAGGGCAACAGGAGACCCATCCCCACGGCCTGAGAGAGCTGGCATTAACCCACGGGTTCCCCGAGGGCTGACCAAGACCAAGAAGGTGTGAGGGGAAGCCAGCCCCTCCCAGCTTTCCCCGCAGTGGCCACGGGACACCTGCGCTTCCCCACTTACCAGGGAAGAAACAGAGCTCTGCATGAAGACAAAAACTTGATATTCTTACCAAAAAATTCAGATACATCCTCCATAGTAAGGGGCACTGGCTGCCGCTGTCACTCCGCATTGCATTTTCAAACAGGGCTTTGATCCGGTGTGTCAAGCCGGTCTCAGGAATTGTGGCGTGGACCTCTCTACCATTTACCCTGCAAGACAAAGGCTCACGTAACTCCGAGACCAGTTTGCACACCCTCCATCGAGGCAGGACGAGGTACGTTAGTGGTAACAAACATCAGCAATGACTGGATCAGCGTTTGGCAGGGGCAGAGCTCTCCCTCGGGGCTGGGTGCGCTGGGGTGGGAGTACAGGTATAATGTGGTTCCTCCAAGGCCAGAGAAAGGCAGTGCCTGGGGTTCTGTGGTTTTTACAAACTCCTTTCACACACAAACTCCTTGCCTCTCAAGTTTGCTAAAGAAAGCCTACTCTTTAATCAGAAGAATGCAAATTCTACTTTATGAGAAGGAAAGACTTTCCAATTTAAAGTAGAAAAAGTAGAGTGAATAAAATCCCAATGCAAGAAGTAAAAACCAAGTAATGTGAAATACTATTCAGAGGCAATTCTGAACAATCAGTTTATAAAGTCAGCCTGCAACAAAGATCTGGAAGGAACAATGATGCCTAGGCTTACATGTTTCTGAGACTATCATTTAACCTTCACATATAAAATACTGTACCAAAAGATGACATTTACAACATGACACATCAGCAGTAACAACAGAAGCTACTAATTATTTCACATTCTTGGTACTCAGCACTCACCACACTGAGCTGTCTGATCAACTCTCTGTGGCAGGTTCTTTACTATTTTTATTTTACAGAAGTGGAACCTATTACTAAGGTAAAGTGACTTGCCCAAGGTCATGCTGATAAGGGGAAGACCTGGGATTTGAACACAGAGTCCAGCTCGAGAGCCTGTGTCCTTCTCTATTATGCATTCCCTACAACTTCTCAGGTACCTGAAGGCTGGAGAGTCAGCACGCATGCACCAGGGGCAACATTCTGGATCCCCAAAACCATGGCCCAGGAATTTAGTGACAAAAGCCTCTAATGAAAGTTGTGGCTACTTCCAAGTCTCTCATTCCTTTCAATGTTATTCTGTATTTAGAACCCACAGCAGATGTTCTAGGCACTGGCCCATATTCATTTCTGTATTCTTGAGGCCTAGCAAGGTGGTGGGAACACGGCAAACACTCCATAAAGGTTTGTGGACACATGAACAAGACGATCTGTAATTACCTCTGGACACTTTCCACCAGTCTTTTCCTCATTTTCTCAGCTTCAACTGCAAACAACCAAGGCTCCAAGGGTTTGGCAGACCTGGTGATTGCATCAAAGAATCTTCTGGTCTTACTGGCATTGTGGGACTTATTCTGAATCTGTACATATGACCTCCAAAGAACCTGGTTGCCTGGGTATAACTTTAAAGCCTCAGAGAGTGCCTCTCTCAGAGGAGCCAGCGGGTAAACACTGACATTCATGTGGAACCTGAACAGGCTCGTGTGCATCAAGGTGATGGCCTCGAGGACACTGCTCAGACCCAGGGAGCTGGCACTGTCCTCCAGGCTGGCACCTTCGGGGGGAACAGAGCCCTTCAGTCTTGCAAACACCTGCTCATATATCTGCATGGCAGCATTGATGCCTATAGTCAGATACTGGAAAAGCATAAAGCATTTAACTAGGCTTATCAGGCACTTCCAAGAGTCGGTGGGAGCCGTATCGGAGACACAGCTCTCACCCAAACAGTCCTGCAATGCATGCTCATAAACCTTCCGAGCTTTCAAAATGTGAACAGCTGAGACCTGCCCGGTGTAGGGCCCACAGGGACCGCTGTCCGTCAGTCTGGTTAATATGTGAACTGCTCGGGCTGTGGTGGCCCCTCCCAAATCTGGCGACAGCTCCGCCTCCAGTGCAGCATACAGGACACTGAGCTCACAGAGTTCATGATCCTTCAGTTCTCTGCTCCCGGCCATGCTGAGCGCTGTATCGAAAACTTTCCTGGCATCCTCTGTGTTGCCAAGCAACCACTCCAGATGTGCATACTGCTTCCACAGGCAAAAGTTGTTGCGGTTTTCTGGCTCTTTGAGAAGATTCTTAGCTAGTTTTTTGCAGTTCTTTCCTTGTGACTTCAATCTCTTCTTGTTTTTAGTGTGTAGACCCCAAATGACCTAGAGGTAAAAAGAAAAGAATGAATCTCAAGTGCTCTGGGATTTTAAAGCAATCCCTGTGTACTATCAACTTTCAAATCACACAAGCATCTACACAGCCTTCCTTCATCACACATCTGGTAAGCATATAGGCTCTCTGAGCCAGGAAGCAAATCAGGATTTTAACAAGCCACAGGTGCCCCCAAATGACCATAATCCAGATTTTCATTGGAACCCTCTATAAGCAAGGCTTACATACTCCAAAATTCTTCTCCAAAGAGAGGTGGCCACCAACTGTTCTCAGACATTATTTAGTAACACAACCTGGTGTGTGTTATCTGCAGTTTTAAGTGTCACAACTTTGGAGGTTAGGACGCAATACTAACTGCTGGCCAACAGAGGGCAGAAGAGTCAATCCTTGATGAATTCTAGCAGATACATAGAAAGAGCAGGGTAAGTAGCTTATCTATTTTAGTAAGCCCTCAAATCCACTAGCCCAGCTTATTTAAGCTCAGTTCTTAAAACTAACTGCTCATACAATCACAGACATCTGGTACTACAAGAATGAATACAGTAAACAGATCCAAGTCACTGAAGCTGGACCCAGTTCTGCTTTCCTCCTCTCCACCGTGGCCCCTCAGGAGGGTCAGCCACATACCAGGGGCCTTTAGGGTCCCTGAAGAAGGAGGTGCTGTGGCCCAGTGTCCTGAAGGACACCAAGAGCTTTGGGAACCCATTTATAAACACTAAAAGGAATTGAGGTCCCCACACAGGGTGGTGGGGAGGCCAGACTTACCTTTGTGATCTCGTACTGTAACCAGGAGAAGCAGAGCTGAGACCGCTCCCTGCCTGAGAACAGAGGCAGCACAAGGTGAAAGACATTGCGGATGAACTCCTCGCCCTCCCGATTGTGACCCCTGGCCCAGTGCCGACAGCCCAACGGGTCCATGCGGCCAATACAGCTGATGCCAGAAAATGAAAGGTTGAGAGAAGTCAATGGCTTTTCATCATAGAGTCCGTTATCGAAGATGCTGTTTTCATCCATGGCCAGATAGAGGCAGGAATCTGGAAAGCTGAGGCCAGAAGGCACACCCAAGAACTGCAGGAAGGCCGCAATCAGCTGAAACTGCAGATCTTGGCTGGAAAGCCGAATCAGAGACTGTGCAATGTCATCAAACAACACCTGCCATGAAACAAAAATCAAACCGCTGACTCAGAAGTTTCGTTTTTTTAGCAACAAACAAAAACCTTGCTATTTTCCCCGCAACTTCGTTTGGTGCGCTAATGAGTCAATATTATTTTAATTAAATTTTAGACAAAAGCTGGGTTTTCTGCAAGATGCAAAAGAGCTAGAGGCCTCACAAGGCAACTGGGAGCAGGATATCTGCACTCCTTATGAATTCTTGGAAGGAGGGAGTACCGTGAGCAGGTTTAAGCCAGAACACTTTCAAAGTAGCCTAATGGATACACAGAAAATCTAGAAGCCTATTCATAAAGCACACATACCTGCTTTTGCAACTTTAATTAAGTTATAATCATGAAAACTGTTCAAGATAGAAAATAAGGACTTTACTATTTTGTGGTTTCTTTGCACAAAATTGCTTCAGGAAATGAAAAATATGCTGAAAATTAGATACACAGCAGCAAGGTAAGAAGGAAACACAGGAGCAACAGAGTAGAAGCAATTATAAGAGCCTAATACCAACTATAAATGTTTGTAGCTGGTTTCATGCAATAACTTTAAAACCTAAGGCCCCAAAGACTACCTTCCGTCTCAAGGTGCTGCTTATCTGACTGGTCTTTGTGGCTCTCAGCAAAGAGGAAATCAAAACATGAGCACAACAAAATGGGCTACTTGTGATTCAACTCATCAACACCATCAATTAATCAGGAAGGTTTTCTCCTCCAGGCTTTGATTAGAGAAAGAGTGACAAGAAACCACTCACAGCAGTTAGCTCCAGAAACCGGCTTCCAGGAGATAGCCAAAATTCTGAGCCTTGAGAACTAGCTATTCGAAGGGTGACAGCGAACTCTGTAAAATCCTAAAAGACCAAAGAACACGCCACTCTTCCCTAAAAAACATTCAGCTTCAGCCAGGAAAGGGACCTCACGTGTACACTCACCTCACTACAGTCCCTCACCAGGCATTCCAGGCAGCTGAGTTTTCCCAGGAAGCTGGCTCCTCCTTCCTGCCCAGGGATCACCTCTTTCTCTACTCCCAATTTTCTTGTCCTAAGTCCAGTCTGGCCACCCCATTCACCACTCTTCAAATGTTCCAGGAACTCTGGGGCCTTCACCCATGCTTATCCTTCTGCTTAGAGCAGAAGCTCTGGCATCAGCTACTCATCCAGCATCCAGGAGTAGGAAATGAGCCCTCACGAAAGGACAAGCACTGTCTGGGCACTGCAATTCGGCCATGAAGAAGCAGGCGAAAATCTTCACCTTCAAGATACATGACTTGTAGGGAGGGTCACAGACGACAAACCATGCCAGAGCTAGCAAGGCTCGCTGCTATGAAAAACTCTAGGTCTGTATCTGCAACATGCTGCATGCCAAGCAATATACATGGTATCTTGTGAAACTGGGTCAATTCCAGATATCAAAATAGAATCTCCTCTTTTATTTAATGTAAAGCTGCTGGCCAGAGTAGCACACACCGAGTCACACAATAGCAGTAAATAAGATATGTGGTGCCTAAGCACACTACAGGGTTCAATAACTATGAGTTCCTTCCCCAGCATGACAAGCCGTATACTGGCTGTCCCAATGTGGCCTCTACATCCAGTCACTCTTGTCTTCCGGAGCCAAACCTGTCTGCTACATATGTGAGGATCCAAGAGTGGGGCAGGAAAGTGGACACAGTCAAAGAATTTAAGACAGTGATTCTGTATTTTTTAATCCTGAGCCCTCAGGCTTCCATGTGAAAAACTAACTGAATGACCTGGAAGACCATCTCCATAGGGATAACCATGGGAGCCTACCTCCTACACGGGGGCAGGAAGATCAGGCCAAGTGCCTCTGCTCCATATCACCAGCGGCCAATGAAATCCTACCTGGTTTTCAGGAAGGGTGAAGTTTCCATAGACAGGAATAGGCTAGCATCTCCTGAGCCAGGCAAGTGCTCAGAGAGTCCACTGGCCTTTTGGGTAACCAAAACCCAAAGGGAATGGGGAGAAGGCAAAGTCCCCATGGCCAGTGTCCCTCCTGGGGTGGGGTACTTGCCTGTCTCTCTGGGTCCTCACAGTCTTCCTCAGTTTGCTTCTTAGTCTTATCAGGGCGCCACGGCCGCCAGTGCCTCTGGTCTCGGGAGCGCTCAGCAGCGAGCCAGACCTGCCACCTAGGCAGAGTCTTATCTCTCACTTCCTGGTCGTCGCCTTCTGGCTCATCGTCATCATCATCTAGACATGAACAACACCTGAGCTCACTCAGCCAGCAAACCGAACCACCACTGTCACCCAGCCAGGGGTGGCACTGCCCGCTGCTGTGGTGGCCCCTGGGCTGCCAAGATGAGAGACCCAGGCCCAGCGTTCTGGGACACTCAGTGGCATTTAGGGGCTCCTATAATAAGTCAAGTTCCCAGGAAAAAATGGCAGATTAGCTGATGAAATCAGATATTTAATGCTATCCCAGCAATTAAAATGAGAATGAAACATACTGTAGAATAGCATTATCCAACACAACTTTCTGTGATAAAGAGAATGTTCTGTGTCTGTGCTCATATGGCAGCCACCAGCCAAATGGGATTTACTGGGCACTTGAGAGGTAGCCGGTAGAGGAACTGAAGTTTTATTTTAATTTTAATTAAAATAGTTATATGTGGCTAGAGCTTACTATATTAGACAACACAATTCTAAAATGCTAAATAATGTAATGATGGTATTGGTTTAGATTTTCTTAAGGCATTAGAATTTTTAACTAGTGGCCTTACTATTATGGCCTATATTCATTAAAAAAAAAAAGTGCCAATTCAAACAGCCTTTACTTTATTTCAGTTTGTTTCCTAAACTCTGAACATGGAGCATGGAAGTTGAGAAAAGTCCTGAGTCTTCTGTAAAGTTTAGTATTTAAAAATAAACAAACAGAAAAGATGGTGGCGTGAGAGTTGAGACAGAAACCTCCTCCCAAAACCACATATAAAATGAAAATACAGCAAATACATCTAACTAATCCTGAAAGAGCAGCAGGAAAGAAGGTTGCAGCACACTGCCTACACCTGGGAAAACAGGAGACCTCACAGAAAAGGGTAAAGTAACAAACCCATGATCCAGCGAGACCCAAGCCCTTCCCCCACCCCAGCTCACTGGTGGGAGGAAGAGAAACGGAGCAGGGAAGGGGTGGAGGCCTAAGACTGCTGAACACCCAGCCCTGAGATCTCCTCTGGGAGCACAAACCCACATTACATGGTGCTCTGGAGATTAGTGGGGTTAGAAAGCTAAGACAGATGGAATACTTGGGGACACTGAGATTCCAGCCACTTGTGGACAACAGGTACCCACAACCGACTGCTCTGGGACAAAAGAAAGGTGGACACTCTGAGAGACCTCCTAACAGTGACAGGGCTGCTAAAGGGGCAAGGACTGCACAGAGCTTGCTGGTCAGGAGAAAGGTCAGGTGGACAAAACTGTCGCTGAACACTCTGCCCAGCAGGTTGGGAACCTTCAGGAGATTCAGGTGATCCATCCCCCTGGTTGGCAACATAGCTATAAGGCCCCCCACTGCCATACGCAGCCTGTGGCTCCTTCCTACTAGGCGGCACCTGCTTGCAAGCCAGCTGCCCCACCATTGCACCAGGCCAGCCAGAGGGCAGCTCCACCTACAGCAGCTACAAGTGCATAGCATAGAGGCTCCTCCTTGCGTGTTCGGCCCACTGGCCCTGGCAGTGGAGGCAGGCGCTGCAGCCAGGAGCAGTAAAGAGCTCTTCCCTCCTGACAGGCACCAACGCTGCTCGCCTGCAACCCCCACCATCACTCCAGTGGCCTAGCAACTCCAGAGAGTGGAGCTTCTGGGCACTAGAGGGTGCAACCTACAAATATAAAATGTCAAAGGAACCTGATTCAAACCAAAATCCCACAAGCACCAGAAAGAGGGCCAAGTGAAACTGAACTCACCAATCTTCCTGAAAGAGATTTCAAAATAAAAATCATAAACATGATCATAGAGCTACAGAAAAATATTCAAGAACTCAGGGAGAAATTCAAGAATCAGAGAGAAACTGAAAAATACAGTATCTGAAATGAAAAATACAATGAAGGGATTTAAAAGAAGACTAGATGAAGAAGAAGAGATGGTAAATGAAATAGAAATTAGAGAACAAGATTACAAAGAAACTGAGGCACAAAGAGAAAAGATCTCTAGGAATGAAAGAATATTGACCGAACTGTGTGACCAATCCAAACAGAACAATATTCGCATTATAGGGGTACCAGAAGAAGAAGAGAGAGAAAAAGGGAAAGTGTCTTTGAGGAGGTAATTGCTGAAAATTTCCCCAATCTGGGAAAGGAGATAGTCGTTTCTCAGGCCATGGGGGTGCACAGATCTCCCAACACAACAGACCCAAGAAAGACAACACCAAGACATATAATAATTAAAATGGCAAAGATCAAGGATAAGGACAGAGTATTAAAAGCAGTCAGAGAGAGAAAAAAGATCACATACAAAGGAAAACATACAAAGGAAAACCAATCAGACTTTCATCAGACTTCTCAACAGAACCCTAACAGGCCAAAAGGGAGTGGCATGCATGATGTATTTAATGCAATGAAGCAGAAGGGCCTAGAACCAAGAATATTCTACCCAGAAAATTTTTCATTTAATTTTGAAGGAGGGATTAAACAATTTCCAGATAAGCAAAAGTTGAGAGAATTTACCTCCCACAAACCAGCTCTACAGTATATTTTGGAGGAACTGCTATAGATGGAAGTGTTCCTAAGGCTAAATAACTGTCACCAGAGAAAATAAAACCACAGTAAAGAAAGCAGACCAATTAATTACTAAACAAATGCAAAATTAAATCAACTACCCCCAAAGTCAGTTAAGGGATAGACAAAAGAGTACACAATATGAAAGCTAATATATAAAGAATGGAGGAGGAAAAGAAGGAAAAAAAAAGAACCATTAGATTGTGTTTGTAATAGCATACTGAGTTAAGTTAGACTGTTAGATAGTAAAGGGTAACCACGAATCTAAAGTATGCAAAGGCAATAAGTACATTTCTATCTATAATCAACCTAAATGTAAATGGTCTGAGTGCACCAATCAAAAGACACAGAATCACTGAATGGATAAAAAAACAAGACCTGTCTATATGGTGCCTACAAGAGACTCACTTCAAACCCAAAGACATACACAGACTAAAAGTGAAGGGATGGAAAAAGATATTTCATGGTACTAAAGGGAGAAAACGAGCTGCAGTACTTGTATCGGACAAAACAGACTACAAAACAAAGACAGTAACAAGAGACAAAAAAGAATATTACATAATGATAAAGGGTCAGTTCAACAAGAAGATATAATCATTATAAATATCTATGCACCCAACACAGGAGCACCTAAATATGTGAAATAAATACTAACAGAATGAAAGAGGGTAATAGAATGCAATGTATTCATTTTAGGAGATTTCAACACACCAGTCACTCCAAAGGACTGATCAACCAGACAAAAAATAAGTAAGGAAAAGGAGGCATTGAACAACATATTAGAACAGATGGACCTAACAGACATCTACAGAACTCTACACCCAAAAGCAGCAGGATACACATTCTTCTCAAGTGCACATGGAACATTTTCAAGAATAGATCATACACTAGGCCACAAAAAGAGCCTCAGTAAATTAAAAAAGATTGAAATTGTACCAACCAGTTTCTCATACCACAAAGGTATGAAACTAGAAATAAATTATGCAAAGAAAACAAAAAAGCCCACAAACACATGGAAGCTTAACAACATGCTCCTAAATAATGGATCAATGACCAAAGAAACACAAGGATCAAGCAATATATGGAGACAAATGACAATTATTCAGCACCGCAAAATCTATGGGATGCACCAAAGGCCGTGCTAAGAGGAAGTATATTGCAATACAGGCCTACCTCAGGAAAGAAGAACAATCCCATATGAGCAGTCTAAACTCACAACTAACAAAAATAGAAAAAGAAGAACAAATGAGGCCAAAAGTCAGTAGAAGGAGGGACATAATAAAGATTAGAGCATAAATAAATAAAATCGAGAAGAATAAAACAATATAAAGAATCAATGAAAGCAAGAGCTGGTTCTTCAAGAAAATAAACAAAATAGGTAAGCCCCTAGCCAGACTTAGCAAGAAAAAAGGAGAGTCTATTCACATAAACAGAATCAGAAATGAGAAAGGAAAAATCACTATGGACACCACAGAAATACAAAGAATTATTAGAGAATACTATGAAAAATTACATGCTAACAAACTGGGTAACATAGAAGAAATGGACAACTTTCTAGAAAAATACAACCTTCCAAAGCTGACCCAGGAAGAAACACAAAATCTGAACAGACCAATCACCAGTAACGAAATTGAACTGGTAATCAAAAAACTACCTAAGAACAAAACTCCTGCACCAGATGGCTTCACTGCTGAATTTTATCAAACATTTAGTGAAGCCTCATACCCATTCTCCTAAAAGTTTTTTAGAAAGTAGAAGAGGAGGGAATACTTTCAAACTCATTCTATGAAGCCAGCATCACTCTAATACCAAAACCACACCAGGTAAAGACAGCACAAAAAAAGAAAATTATAGACCAATATCCCTGATGAACACAGATGCAAAAATACTCAACAAAATGTTAGCAAACCGAATTAAAAATACATCAAAAAGATCATCCATCACCATCAAGTAGGATTTATTCCAGGGATGCAAGGATGGTACAATATTAGAAAATCCATCAACATCATCCACCACATCAACAAAAAGAAGGACAAAAACCACACGATCATTTCCATAGATGCCGAAAAAGTATTGGACAAAATTCAATATCCATTCATGATAAAAACTCTCAACAAAATTGGTATAGAAGGCAAGTACCTCAACATAATAAAGGTCATATATGACAAACCGACAGCCAACATCATACTTAACAGCGAGAGAAGCTGAAAGCTTTTCCTTTAAGATTGGGAACAAGACAAGGATGCCCACTCTCCCCACTTCTATTCAACATAGTACTGGAGGTCCTAGCCATGGCAATCAGACAACACAAAGAAATAAAAGCCATTCAGACTGGTAAGGAATAAGTTAAACTGTCACTGTTTGCAGATGACATGATACTGTACATTAAAAAAGCCCTAAAGAATCTATCTGAAAACTACTAGAATAACTGAATTCAGCAAAGTTGGAGGATACAAAATTAATACACAGAAATCTGTTGCACTCCTATACACTAATGATGAACAGAAAGAGAAATCAGGAAAACAGTTCCATTCACAATTGCATCAAAAAGAATAAAATACCTAGGAATAAACCTAACCAAGGAGATGAAAGACCTAGAACCTGAAAACTACAAGACACTCTTAAGGGAAATTTAAAAAGACACCAATAAACCGAAATACATCCCATGCTCATGGATAGGAAGAATACTGTCAAAATGGCCATCCTGCCTACAGCAACCTACAGATTCAATGCAATCCCTATCAAAATGCCAATGACATCCTTCAACGAACTAGAGCAAATATTTCTAAAATTCATATGGAACCACAAAAGACCTCGAATAGTCAAAGCAATCCTGAGAAGGAAGAATAAAGCTGGGGGGCCTAAGCTCCCCGAATTCAAGCTCTACTACAAAGCCACAGTAATCAAGACAATTTGGTACTGGCACAAGAACAGACCCATAGATCAATGAAACAGAACAGAGGGCCCAGATATAAACCCACACATATATGGTCAATTAATATATGATAAAGGAGCCATGATTATACAGTGAGGAAAAGACAACCTCTTCAACAACTGGTGTTGGCAAAACTGGCCAGGTACATGTAAGAGAATGAAACTGGATTACTGTCTAACTCCACACACAAAATTAAACTAGAAATGGATCAAAGGCCTGAATGTAAGTCATGAAACCATAAAACTCTTAGAAAATGTAGGCAAAAATGTCCTGAATATAAACATGGGCAACTTTTTCCTGAACACATCTTCTCAGGCAAGGGAAACAAAAGCAAAAATGAACAAATGGGACTACATCAAACTAAAAAGCTTCTGTACAGCAAAAGACACCATCAGTAGAACAAAAAGGCATCCTACAGTATGGGAGAATATATTCCTAAACATATCCCACAAGGGGTTAACATCCAAAATATTTGAAGAACTCACATGCCTCAACACCCAAAAAGCAAATAACCTGATAAAAAATGGGCAGAGGATCTGAACAGACACTTCTCCAAAGAAGAAATTCAGATGGCCAACAGGCACATGAAAAGATGCTCCACATCACTAATTATCAATAAATGCAAATTAAAATCACAATGAGCTATCACCTCACACCAGTTAGGATGGCCAACATTCAAAAGACAAACAACAACAAATGCTGGTAAGGATGTGGAGAAAGAGGAATCCTCAATCCTCCTACACTGCTGGTGTGAATGTAAATTAGTTCAACCATTGTAGAAAGCAATATTGGGGTTCCCCAAAAAACTCAAAATAGAAATACCATTTGACCCAGGAATTCCACTCCTAGGAATTTACCCTAAGAATGCAGCAGCCCAGTTTGAAAAAGACATATGCACCCCTATGTTTATCGCAGCACTATTTACAATAGCCAAGAAATGGAAGCAACCTAAGTGTCCATCAGTAGATGAATGGATAAAGAAGATGTGGTACATATACACAATGGAATATTATTCAGCCATAAGAAGAAAACAAATCCTACCATTTGCAACAACATGGATGGAGCTAGAGGGTATTATGCTCAGTGAAATAAGCCAGGCAGAGAAAGACAGGCATCAAATGATTTCACTCATCTGTGAAGTATAAGAACAAAGAAAAAAACTGAAGGAACAAAACAGCAGCAGACTCACAGAACCCAAGAATGGACTAACAGTTACTAAAGGGAAAGGGACTGGGGAGGACGGGTGGGAAGGGAGGGAGAAAGGGAAAAAGGGGCATTACAATTAGCAAACGTAATGCAATGGGGGAGGCAGTATTTATAGAGAAGACAAGTAATGATTCTATAGCATCTTACTATACTGATGGACAGTGAGTGTCGTGGGGTATGTGGGGGGGACTTGATAATAGGGCGTCTAGTAGCCATAATGTTGTTCAAGTGATTGTACATTAACGATGTCAAAATAAAGAATAAATAAATAAAATAGCGCTTTAGCCAGATTGAAACACTTTTACCATAAAGAAATTACCCCTGTAAGTCATAAATAATACTTAGACACCTTGATTTATTACATTAGGAATTCAAAAGATCACATGGTTTTGGAGAAATCATTCCAAATCCATGATAAATACTAACTATTCTCTAAATGCCAACCTTGTAAGGATGAACTTAAAAACGAGTGACAGTTAATTAACTAGTTTTCTGGAAATAAGAAACTTTCAACCTTTCTTCTGCTGGGTTTTTGGGGGACTCCCATTAAATTCATTAGAAAGAAATTCATTAAATTCAGTAGAAGATTCTCTATAGTGGAAATGTCTGGAAAGCTTGCAGGGAATATAAGCACCAACATACATTCCCCTAACTTGATATTAAAAATCAAGGTCTCAATGCTTGCACCAAAAAACTAACTTTACATCTGATTATGAGTGACTATTAGATATCTGAACACTTAATCTGAGAAATAATGTTAACTTGGCCTCTGGACACTGCTGTAAGAACTCTATCCTCACAGACATGAAGAATATGGTAAAATTTAGAACGTAAGTACTATGCTTTGAAAGAGTCTTTCTCACTAACAAACATGTTACAAACAGAACCACTTGAAAACTGAACCATGTTGGGTGGTCACTCAGAGAAAGAAGAGCTACTGCCAAAAAGACTTCTTCATGTGGTCTTGCAGACCCAGGGCCTAAAAATGCAGTACCTACTTGTGTTTTGCACCACAGGTTATGTTTCTTCATCCTTCACTACTAGTCAGCCTGAAGAACAGTTCCAGTTCTTTTTAGTACAGAACACTCAAAGGAAGTAAAATCATCTGACCCTTGCACAGCCCTGGTGACGAATGACCATCGCCCGACAGTGCTGCCGGAACAAAGTCACCCTGAAGCCCGGAAGGCTCCTGCCTCCGTGGTGACAGAGCTGACGCAGTCGAGAGCTCTGCACTGTCACGTGGTGCACAGCTAACCCAAAGTTCACTCCTCAGGTGGAGAGAACAAGGCCCAGGAAGGTCACACCTGTGAGAAGAGCCCAGGCCTCTGCCCCCTCACACATTCAACAAGGCCACGGAAGGAAGCAATTCCTGAGTGGGAAAGAGCCGGGCTGCCCTCAGCGGCAGCCGCTAATATGTGGCTGTCAAGCCCTTGAAAGGGGCTGGTCTGAATTGAGAAGTGCTGTAAGTACCAGATTTCAGAGAGTTCATATGAAAACAAAAGAATGCAAAATCTCTCATTAATTTAACAGTGATTACTTGTTGAAATGTTCATGTTTTGATATACTAGGTTAAACAAAATACATTACCAAAATTAATTTCACCTGTCTTTTCACTTTAATGTGGTACTAGGAAATGTGAAGAAGTCACATACTTGAATTATATTTCCAACTGGACAGCTCTGTCTTAGAGTGTAAATCTGGAAAGTACTTTGGGATCATTTAGAGTGACAGCTATATAAATGCTAGTTAATAATTATTTTATAGGCTTCCTAAAAAGGCAAGAATTTTCCAATGGATCTGTTAGTCGGTACATTGCCAGGGAAACAAAAAGATTGTCTTAAGTACACACTAAAATGAGGGGGCAGGGGATTAGAAACAAGACTTCTCCTTCAGAAGCAACCTATAAAAGGACAAACAAGAAGTACTTCCTCTGGAATGAAACCCAAACCCTCAAAGCTTTGGGTACAGAAGGAATGAAGGGTCAACAACTTTAAAGATTAAGGGGAAGAAAGTCTATTCTCCCAGGACATCCACTTAATATATTTTTGACATTTTTTGTGCAATGTTGTTAAGCTACTAATAACAGCTCATATATATAAACAAATAATCATTAAGATGTAAAAACAAGTTCCAGAAGGAAAAGGCACACACATCCTGACTGAGAGGTACCCTACCTGGACTGACGACCACCCAGCCACCGCGCTCCTGCTGGTGCATCCACGCTCGCCAGCCCCTAGCCCCCTTCTCCCCGGGCCGGGGCTCTCCACTGTCCCAAAAGGGCTCAAAGAATTCCACCTGTTCAGGGTTAGAATACGGAGGTTAGCCTAACTTGTAACAAAACTGCTTAACCACTAGGCAGAGTGAGTGCTCACTGGCAAAAGAGGAGCTTATGATTCTTGAGATCTTGTCATCAGTCTTTAAAGTAGATATGATACACACCCCAAAACAGAAAACATAATTATCTAGCGGGGTAGGCAGCATCCAAGACAGCCCCCCAATATCCTACCCCTGCCTGTGGTATTCACACCTTTGAGTATGGGCAGGACCTAGGGCCTTCCAACAAAAAATATGGCAGAAAGCAATGGTATGACACCTCTGAGAGCAGGCTACAAAAAGACAGGCCCAGTCAGCAAGGGGGGCCCAAAGCTCAGCTGGAGAGGAATGGACTCCCAGTTCTGACCCTGGCAGGCCAGACTGACCTGGGACGGTGGCATGCCCAGTTCCCACAGACACTGGGCCCCCAACTAATACTTGAAGTCATGTTGCTTTCAAGACCTTTCGAGCAAAAGGGGATTCAGAGTTTTGACAGGACAGACTGAGACTTAAGGGTATGACCATACCTCAACTAAATGTATGCTCCTAACATGTGGCACAGTGCCCAAAACACAGTAGAGACTCAATTAATGCTTGTTGGCACCGAGCTGAGCATGGCAGACATCTAGTGAGCAGAGATGTCTGCCTGTTACAGCCTGGCCCTGCAGTCACGCCCCTGTCCTCGTTCACTTGGGCATTAGGCTTGCAGCGTGTGGGTAACCAGCTCAGTGGCAATAAATCATTCCCTTCGGGACAGAATGTGAACATAACACTGAACAGGAAAGTGATTGTGTTAACCACTAATAAGGACTTTAAAAGTGAGCCAAGAGCTTGCTCAATGAAAGCGTTTGTTAAGAAACCTTTTGAAAAGGACAAGCAGGCTTCCATCCTGGGCCAGGAGCCACAGGGTCATTCGGCCGGAGCCCCCAGGGCTGCTGCACACACCAGGCAGGGGCTGCGTCCAGGACAGCCTAGAGAGGGCCAGGCGAATGTCCTGGTGGGGGTCCTGTACTCAGAGTGAATGTCAGACCTCAGGAAGGGCAGCTGGGAAGACCACACTCCCCCTTCCCAGGTCCTGCTCTTATAAGAAAGAAGGAAGAAATGCACTCAAGAAAAAGGGTAGTTTTTTAAAGTGCGAGAAATGGCTATAATCAATTTGCTTAATCCACAGATCAATGATACCAGATTCCGTTTGTTGTCAAACAACTATGTTTATGGTAACAATGTCTCTCAGCTGTAAAGATATAGAATGTTATTAAGTAAAAAGCTTCATTTCAAAGTTTTCATGTGAATGCTTTGAAATTACATGTGCTGTTAGCATTTAAAACTCTGAGTGTGCATCAGATGCCCTCGACACTTCAGAGGAGTGGTTCCCAGTGCTCACGGTCCTGCCTGTGACCCCTCCATCACAGACAGCGAGTGGCAGCCAGAAGGGCTGAGGGCCAGGCTGACCCTGAGCCCCAGCCACACGCCCAGGGCTCCACAGTCCACCAAGCATCACTTCTGTGGTACAGCACGTGTTGACATAACCTCGCTGCCCGGCCTACTATGCTGATGGTCAGTTACACCAACACTGACCAGTATTCCTTAAGCCGACCTTGTCTACAAAGAACATATATCTATATAAATAATGACAACAAAAATAGTTTTTACAGGCAGTTCATGGAAATGCCACAAGATGGAGACCTCAGCCGCTCAAGAAAGACCTTTGCAAATTTACCATAAATTCAGACAGACAACTCATCTTCCACCAGGCCCTCTTTGCAGAATACCCTTTTTCAGTGGAAAAAGGGGAAAGAACATTTTCTTATATGGATGGCTCTAAGGCAAGAATTTTTTTATTGCTTCTGTCACAAATATTGGCAATGTTCATCTGTCATGTAAATGATTAACCCCTTCCCAATAAGGGGATGTGACAAAATGCCAACACGTAATTTCATCTGCAACTCCCACAAAGATTTTAGGTACTGGAAAGGTTAACTGGGGAAGTGACCCAAGACCCAGACAAGAATGCAGAGGTAGAAGAGTGCCACACAGATTAAGGTGTGACAATTGCTTCCCTGGCTGGTGGGGATAACTAGCATTTAAACAAGACTCTAAGTAAGAAACAAAGGGGGATGTGAGTGAGTTCCTATACCTGGGGAGGAAAAGGGAGAATCTTTCATCTCTCCATGTTTCCTCCTTTCATTACGGGAATTTTCCTTGAGGCACCAGAATATTCTGAGAAACGTTACTCAGCAGGACTGATAAAAGGAGCATGTGGTATTTAAATACTTACTACCTCCTCCCATCATCCACACCTCCTCCCCGAGAGAGAGAGAGAAGGGCAGGGAGGGTGCGAGGGGCAGGTGGAGAGAGAATGAGCCATCACACAAGCACAACTTGTACCTGTCCTTTGGTGGGCAGCTCCATCACGCTGTCAGGTTTGAAGAAGGTGAAGTCAACCATGGCCTGGAACAAAGAGACAGCCTTCTCAGAGTGACCAGCCTGCCGCAGGAAGTGGCACTGCTGGAGGAAGAGTGCTGCAAACAGGGAGGCCAAGGGGATGAATCCTGGTTACCACCATTAAAGTGAAAGAAAGCATCTTCTAAAAACATACAGTTAAATGCCAAGAACATCTTTCCCCGAAGCCAGTTACTGCTATATTTTCAAAGCTGTAATACCTACATGTCCTGATTTAAAAGCACTCATGACAGTACTGTAATCAAAGTATATTTATTCTAGTTTTTATATGAAACTATCAAAGAATTTAAGTATTACCATAAAAACTATGTTACGTAAAAACAGGGGAGAGAGGTTGTTCTGAATATTGGTTATCAAATACTCAAAGCCCATGGTAAGAAAAGTTCTAGGAAAAGGATGGACATAGTGGCTTTTTATCAGAAGGCAAACATCTGTACCCAAATGATCACTAGAAGGCATTATGCATCACCAATTTCCATCATATGCTCTGGGTCTGCTGTCAACAAATCAAAGTTCCATGTTTGAAAATATCAGTTTGTTTCAACTGTGGTACAATCCCATTTACTAAATACCATTAAGCTATTTGAGCATATCACAAATAATCAAACTTGAGACTTTTTATGGCAATGTGGTGAATGCTTATTATTTCTAGACCGGTATTATCTTCAGAATAGTAATAGTGGGGTTTTGATCAGCTAAATGCCTGCTGTGTGCCACACACAAGGTACTATCCCAGTTAATGTGCACAATGACACTATAAAACAGGTATTACACTACTGCCACTGGGAGAAACTGGAGCTCAAACAGGTTAAGGAACCCGTCCAAGGTCACAGGAGTTCCAGTGAAGGGCACACCCAGGGTTCAAGTCAAGAGAGAGACTCTCTAGTCTTGCTCATTCTGCCTCCTGTATTCCTGCATTTCATTCTGGATACAAGTTAAATTCTAGGCTCTTTCGGGACACACCAAAAATGTCAACAGTGCAACATCAATAACCTGCATCTATGCACTGATGTCCAGTCAGCTGGGGCTTCCCATGCTTATTACTGCCTGAGATCCTACAGCCGGGTCAAGTGAGTAGTATAGGAACCTCAGCTATAAGGCCATCAACAGCCAAAACCGTTAAGAAACGAGACTGTTTTCTTGGTTAATAAGTAGAAAAGTTGAACTTCTAGTCCAGTAACAACTAACTCTACTGGCTCCAATGCCCACCCCCTACACCCACCAAGAAGCTGGGAGACAGAATCTGTTATCAAAAGGAATCATGATACTTTTTTTTAAATCAGTTTTATCAATTAGGTTTTCCTAAAACAAACCAAACAAATCTTCATTTTCAACTAAAGCTGAAGGAAAGTAAAACCTCCCCATGAAAATGGATCAGATCATCATCTTACCAAACATGGCCTCTTCGGTGCCAGGCAAAGCAGGGTGAGATAAGATGCTGCCATCCTTAACAGCAGACAAAGTACTCAAGCATTTTCCATAAAGATTATGAATTTTTGATACTGAAAAGGTGCTAAACTGGCTTTGGCAAAATAAAAGGTATTTCTGCCAAAGGGCTGTGTTGTTGGGATGTAAAAATATCAGCTTCTGCCACTCTTTGACCAGAGTGGAAGGCTCCCAGAACTCTGTGCAGAGCTTCAGCTTGGCGAGCTTCAGTTCGACACTGCTTTGGTTGCTCTCAATGGCCCGCTCCAGAATAGCCAGCTTCTTCTCCAGAGTGAGCTTCAGGGACCGCTTCCGCTTTTCCTGCTCTCCTTCCTCAATGGCATACAGCCCAGGACTTTTCATGACCTCGTCCTCAACAACAAAAACACCAATTTACAAATGCAAATGGAACTAGGGGGTCCTCAGAATTTCAACACTGTTATAGAGTTACTTACAAGCTAATGGCTTTCTCACCTCAAAATGAATCGTTATTCACTTTGATAACCACTTCCTTGTCACAATTTCTCTAAATGAAAAAAACTCAGTTCCTAAAGTGCCTCTGTCACCTACTACATTTGATCTTGTGTTTACTTCACCTGCTACACCTGCTACTCTCTCCCATTTTAGATTTATGTATCAATGACTAGCATAAAATGCCTTGAAAACCTTTTCTGAAGAGCCAATTTTATCCATAAAACAGCCAAATATGGGACAAAATGGTATAACTGGCTCAAAAAAGGTAAGTGGGACAAAGACCAATCCGTATGTATTAGCCAGGGAGCACAGAGCTCTTAGTGGGGGACTTGGTGAGAAGCACCTTCTCTTGCAATCCAGTGCATTTTGCATGTTCTGCTTGTACGTCAGGAATAGCTCTCCTTGCCTGGTGAGCGGCTACTCTTCTTTTCAGATTCTGTTCAAATTTCGCCTTCTCTTGCCTTTTCTTACTCCCTAGTAACAGGCCACTACCTTGTTCCATCCCTGAGTTACACAGTACAGCATTTACTACCCAGAGAGCATTAGTCTTCACGCCAGTCCTCTTCACTGGACTCTGAACAAACTCAGGGCAAGGGCTATATTCTGATAATCTTTCTCACAGAAACTCAAAAAGTGATGCAGAGTAAATTGGTTGACCCAAAATTAGGACTGTCATTCTAAGGTAAGAGAATTGGGACGGTGACACTTACCTGAAAAGCAACGAATGCCATCCACAGCTGAATATCCCGAGGATTTTCTCGAACTCTCCTGTTAAACTCCTCCACCTTGGCTTTGAGAAGTGCATTCTCTCTGTCTGGCTGTGAGTCTGGCTGCTTGGATTCTTGCTCCAAAGGACCCTGGCCTTGTAACCACTGTGTGGTGGATGGATCATAAATCCCCAGAGGGTTCAACCAGGTTGTAACAGGAGGAACCACATCATCTGAGCCCTTCACTGGAATAAAGGAGATTGGCTCAGATGACAGAGGTTCAGGTTTACTGGTAACGGCATCTCCATCGATGTTCATTAATCCCACGTTCTTCTTTGTAAAATAACGTTCGATGTGCTTGTGTGAATGTTTCTTTTCTGTGGAAGCCCCTTCCCAGGAAATACACTGCTTTTTAGGGTTAATTCCAAGGCAGGAGTCTCCTTTCCTCCTGTATCTTATATTTGAAAAAGGAAAAAGTTACTGAGAGGGTATGTGCACCAGCTATGAATGAGTGAAGAAGGCTCATTAGACTTGTACTCTTGTTATGAAAGTTAACTGCATCCACTCAAATTACCCTTTACCTCAAATTGTTTCTATTTAGAGAAATACGAGGATTAGCAATTAACTTTCTGCCCTTTTGACTTTTCCTCTGAACACTTCAACTCTTTGTTCTCGCATCAAGAATTTAAGATCAGGCTTGTCTTCCAGGCATAGCAATTTCTACTTTCCTGAAGCTTTGCAAAGTACTGTCACATACATTATACCATTGATCATCACAGTCATGTGACAGGCAAGGTGAAAATCATCAGCCCCACTCACACTATTCCTAAATAAGGACACTGAGACCTTAGGTGACACTACGCCATCTGTCTCCTAGGCTGGGCCCTTTTCCTCAATGTCCTGTGTCCCCACATAAAATGGTAACAAATAGGTCAAAGATTCCTTTTTTAAGGAAAAAGGCTACAGGATGCACAAAAGCTAAGGAAACGCACTTTTCTGTATGGATGTTACAGAAACCACCAGATTAAAAATCAGCAAAAGAGCTGAACAGAATCCACACGAATCCATAAAAGGCATGAATGGCCAATAGCAGAAATGCTCAACATCATTAGTCATCCAGTAAATGCAAATTAAAGCCTCAGACAGATACACCACACGCCCACTGGGGCAGCTAAAATTAAGAAGATTGACAATACCAAATACTGGTGAGTAGACAGAGTGACTGGGACTCTGAGATGCTGTTGACAGGAACATAAACTGGTACAATGACTTTGGAAAAAGGTCTGGCAGTTTCTTTAAAAAAAACTATAGACCTACCCCATGACCGAGCAATTCTATTCCTAGGTATTTATCCAAGAAAAAGGAAACTCGATGTCTACACAAAGACTTGTGCACAAATGTTCTCAGCAGCTTTATTCATAACATAATATTAAAAAGGGTCCAGATGTTTATCAGAAGAAGAATAAACAAGCAGTGGTACAGCCACACAATGGGATACTACTAGTGACAAAGAATGACTGATAAATGCCACAATGTGGACAAAACTCAAAAACATTACACTGAGAGACGCCAGACACCAAAGGGCACACACTATATGGTTCCATTTATAAGAAATTACAGAACAGACAAAATTAATTTATGGTGGAAAAAAATTAGAACAGAAATGCCCCGGGAGGTGGGGTGTAGACCGGAAAGAACATGAAGACACTTCTGGGGGTCATAGTAATGTTCTATTTTCATAGAGGTCTGGGTTACACAGGCATATGCATTTGTCAAAACTCAGCAAGTGAAGATTTCCATGTTACATTGTAGGGAAATTTTACATTAAACAAAAAAACTACACAAATCTTTAACCACAGTTAATGACATGCATGCTGAAATATTTAGGGGGTAGTAAACTGTTGTTAGCAATGTACTTTGAAATGCATCAAAAAAATAAGATGGGTTGATGGATGGATGAACAGAAAGATGTGATAAATATAGTAAAACATTAATGGCAGTTAGAATATGGGGGACAGATATGAGTGTTCAATGTAAAATTATTTTAACTGATGCTGTATTTTTTAAATTTTTCATAATAAAATGCTGTGGGGGAAAAAAGGGCAGAGAGAACCACCACCACCCTCTGTCAGCTCAGAGAAAGCACTGCCTCCACCTCACCTCCAGCCCCATCATTTCCTGCTTCCCACAGTCAACAGGTCCCAGAAGTCCTCTGCTGGCCTGGAAGAATTTCTCAGCAATTCTCAGTAGGAGATTACTTCAGCAATCTTCCTCTAGTCCGTTTATGAGTCAGGAACTTTATAGCAAAGGGGTAAGGAGACAGACTAGTGCTACAATAGCTCTAAGTAAGCCTGTCAGTCCCTAAGGAACAGATTTTAAGTAAAAACTGGTTTTGTTCTCCTTAATTACTAGTTTATTTTCACTAAAAATGAATAGCATTTTGGATATTCATATAATCTTAAAAAATGTTTACTGAGTTTCCTGACTTCAAAACTGCATTCTGTAAACTGATGTTAACAGCTGCGTTTGTAACAAATTAGATGAAAATGATAAAGGAGAAAAAAATCTTACTGATCAATATTATTGTACCTTCTTTCAGGTATGTGTATATGTAGACAGTTAGATGTGGTACACACACAGCTTTTTTTAAATAATTGATATATAGCTTCAGGCTTTCCTCCCTACTTTTAAGCACTTCCCAATACCATTAATTTTAGAAAATGTTATATTTTTTGGCTTCAAACTGATCCACTGGAGGGGTGTGACATAATTTATTTAACTATTTACCTATTGTTGGACATTTAATTTGTATCCAACGTACCACAGAATCTTAGTAACTGGACAGAACCTAGGATGTAATTTGTCCCTAAATGAAGGCACTTTTCCTGTACGTCCTTATTAAATGATCAGCTAGTCTTCACTTGAATAATTCCAGAAGTAGGAACCCCACTCTGGAGGTTCAGTGAATGATAATATGGACATTTATTTTAAATGAATTCAGCTACAGGCACTTTGCCATGGAAAAGAAAAGAAAGAGGGAGACGGTATGGGAAGAGAATATATTTAAACTGAGCATACAATTCTGCTCTGAACCCACCCCATGGGTCTGGGCCCCAGATCGAGCCAGACTAGGCAACATAAACATGCCTTCTCCTTCACTGACTTTAGCTCGCACATGCTCCTCACCATGAATCTGCCTGGATCCAAATTCCAACTCCACTATCTACTAACCAGCTAACCTTGATCAAGTTATTAAAAAAAAAAAACCTGCCTGTGCCTGTTTCCTCATCTGTAAAATGGGGATAATAACAGTACCAATGTCATAGAATTACTGGGATGATCAAAAAGGTTTTATATATATGAAGTCTTCAGCCATAAAGTAAGGGCTAAAAAGTTTAAATTATTATTATTATTTTATAAAACTTGGCTCCTAAACATACACCAACTATTTCACCTGGTGCATAACCAAAAAAACAACAATCTATTCCAAAAACGGAGAGAAACTGAGCTAAACTTCACTGACAGTACATTAGTCCTAAGGAATTTTTGAAGTGTAATTTTGACTCTGTTAAACCATAACATTAGAAATGAACCCGTTTACTACAAAACTCTCAGACACACTGTGTCATTGCTGGGACAGTCACACTATTAGAAGATCTGCTTTTATACGAAGCCAAACATGAATTCCTGGCACATCCACTCATTGGTCTCGCTTCTGCCTTTCCAAGTTACACGGAACATTGGCAATCTACCTTCCAAAAGGCAGTCCAACAAAGCTTCAAAGACAGTGGCCATATCCCCGTTACAGGGCAAATGTCTGTAAGCCCGCATCTCGTTCTCACATGACAGTGCTCACCTTCCTCTCAGTGCTCTTGGTTGGTATGGGTCCCCCTTAAAGTGTGAAAATTCAGCCCTGACACTATTCCCACTGTCCTCCGACCGGCTCAAGGTGCCATGGAATCAGTGTCTTCCTAGATCTGGACACTAACAGTTGTACGGCTATTAATCCATGCAAGCAAGACTTACCTCGCCTAAGCTCTAGTAAATTACTAGGAAATCACACCAATGCCCTAAGCCCTTTACATTGACATCTCTGCAGTTTAGATTAATAAGGTTGTCTCTAATTACTCTCTCCTTAAAGTCTAGGCCATTCATTAGCAAAGGGAAGACACTCGTTAACATTTTTTTCTTCTTTTATCTATTAATAGTAATCCATTATCTTTGCACACTGATTCTATTTGGTATCATATATATCTGATTGGAGTGTAAGGCACAGCAGGAGCTAACAAATGAGGAAATGGAGGCCCAGGTTAAGTGACACACATGGGATTACATAACTATTAAAGCAGAATGAGGCGAAGTCAGAATGAGGAACCAGAGTCTGTTTCCCAACCTAGAAAAGATTCTACTGTACCACCTGGCTCATCTTCAGTTGTAGGCAGTGAAAGAAAGCTTTGAAGTCAGAGACAAACAGATTAAAAAAAAAAAGCTGCTTCATGGCAATGTGATTTTGAGAAGTTACTTAACCTTTCCTCATTCATAAAATAAGAGTACTCTCTACTCACAGAGCAGCTGCAAGGACAGGTTGACTCAAGGACAGGACCATGTACACACTTCATGACCAATCAATGTCTGTGGGCCTCCCCATTCTCTACTGGGTTTCTACTCCTCTACGGCACATACTGTGAGGGCACAGGAAACATAACAAGATTTCAGGGGGTATTAAAGTAATAAAAAAGAATACATGAATAGATTTTAAATATGTAATGTTAAAATTAAATGACAGTCATTTACTTTTAGCTGTGATATTTCAGTAGACACTCTGTGAATACAAATATGCCCTAAAAAATAACTGACACAAACTCATCATAAAGGAAATCTTAGTTGGAACTGCTTCTGTGGTGAAGAACAATGATCAATCATATTATGAAAACCTGGAGGTGCCGGGGGGGCTCAATATGGCGACGTGAGCAGGGCGGCGGAAATCTCCTCCCAAAACCATATATATTTTTGAAAATACAACAAATACAACTATTCCTAAAAGAGAGACCAGAAGATACAGTACAACAGCCAGGCTACATCTGCATCTGCGAGAACTCGGCATCTCACGAAGGGGATAAGATACAAGCCGTGACCCAGCAGGACCCCAGCTCACCAGCGGGAGGAAAAGAGTCAGAGTGGAGAGGGAGTGAAAGCACAGGACTACTAAATAACCAGCCCTAGTAATCTGCACCAGGAGCACAGACACACATTGCACGGTGTACTAGATATTAGAGAAATGGAAGGGCAGGATCCGAGATGGAGACTGCGAGGGGGTCCCCACAGCTGGCTCCCCTGGGACAAAAGAAAAGCGGGTGCTTTTTAAAAGTCTTCAAGGGACAAGGACCCAACAGCTGAACAAAATTGTCCCAGCACACTCAGCCCAGTGGGCTGGGAGTCTTGAGCAACTTCGGGGCCCCCTAACCCCTGCCGGGTAAAGCACCCCCAAAGACCCTCACGGCGATAAGCAGCCTGCCATTCGTTCCCCCGGGCCAGTGCCACAAACAGACCAGCTGACCCGTCACAGCTGCAGAGCAGCCAGAGAGTGGCCCCACCCACACCAACCACACAGTCTCCTCCCAGCACGCAGCAAACCAGGACAGGGAGCGGAAGCCGGAGCAAGGTCTGGAAGGCACGAAGGGGCACCATGCTCACAGGAGAACACACCCGGCGATGCTGCCACCCCCAGCAGTGCTCCAGGCTAACCTGAGGGCAGCCCCGCCCACAGCAGCTCAGGGGATTATCCCAGAGACTGATTCTCGGTGTGCGGGTAACTGGTACAGGCAGGGGAATCCAGAGCTAGGTTTGGAAGGCACAAAGGGGTGCCACCCTTGCAGGAGAACACACCCGCTGTGGCTGCCATCCCCTGCAGTGCTCTAGGCTAGTCTGAGGGCAGCCCCGCCCACAGCAGCTCAGGGGATTATCCCAGAGACTGCTTCTCGGTGTGCGGGTAACTGGTACAGGCAGGGGAATCCAGAGCTAGGTTTGGAAGGCACAAAGGGGTGCCACCCTCGAAGGAGAACACACCCGCTGTGGCTGCCACCCCCTGCAGTGCTCTAGGCTAGTCTGAGGGCAGCCCCACCCATGGCAGCTCAGGGGATTACCCCAGAGACTGACTCCCGGTGTGCGGGTAACCGGCACAGGCAGCAGAAGCCAGAGCAAGGTCCTGAAGGCACGAAGGGGCGCCGTCCTCACAGTAGAACACACCGGCGTGGCTGCCACACCCCTGCAGTGTTCTAGGCTAGCCTGAGGGCGGCCCCACCCATGGCAACTCAGGGGATTATCCCAGAGATTGACTCGTGGTGTGTGGGTAACCGGCACAGGCTGCGGAGAAGGGCAAGGCGAACAACAACCAGGTAGGGACTTTGTTCTCCCAGCTAACACACGTGCCACCTGCCTGCAACCACTTCTATCGCCATGAAAAGGCAGAAGAATCCGGTCCAGTCAAAAAAAACTCAGACAACCCCAGACAGAGGGCCTGGTGAGATAGATATAACAAATCTTCCTGAAAAAGAATTCAAAATAAAAGCCATAACCATGCTGATGGACCTACAGAGAAATATGCAAGAGCTAAGGGATTAAGTCCAGAGGGAGATAACAGAAATGAAACAACCGACAGAAGGGCTTAAAAGCAGACTGGACGAGGTGCAAAAGACTGTTAATGGAATAGAAATCAGAGAACAGGAATACAGAGAAGCTAAGGCAGAGAGAGATAAAAGGACCTCTAGGAATGAAAGAATATTAAGAGAACTGTGTGACCAATCCAAAGGGGACAATATTCGCATTCAGGGGTGCCAGAAGAAGAAGACAGAGAAAAAGGGAGAGAAAGTGTCTTGAAGAAATACTTGCCGAAAACTTCCCCAAGCTGGGGAAGGAAATAGTCTCTCAGACCATGGAAGCCCACAGATCTCCCAACACAAGGAACCCAAGGAGGACAACACCAAGACATATAATAATTAAAATAGCAAAGATCAAAGACAAGGAGAGTATTAAAGGCACCCAGGGAGAGAAAAAAGATCACCTACAAAGGAAAACCCATCAGGCTATCATCAGACTTCTCAACAGAAACCTTACAGGCCAGAAGAGAATGGCATGATATATTTAACGCAATGAAACAGAAGGGCCCTGAACCAGAATACTGTATCCAGCATGATTATCATTTACATTTCAGGGAGGAATTTAAACAATTCCCAGACAAGCAGAAGTTGAGGGAATTCGCCTCCCACAAACCACCTGTACAGGATATTTTAAAGGGACTGCTCTAGATGGAAGCACTCCTACGGATAAATAGATGTCACCAGAGAAAATAAATTCACAGCAAAGAAAGCAGACCATCCAAATACCAACTACAGGCAAAAAATAAAATCAACTATACAAAAAAACAGTCAAAGGAAACCAAAAGAGTACAGAATAAAACACCGAACATATAAAGAACAGAGGAGGAAGAATAAGAAGGGAGAGAAATAAAGAATCATCAGACGGTGTTTATAATAGCTTAATAAGAGAGTTAAGTTAGACTGTTAGTAAAGAAGCTACCCTTGAACCTTTGGTAACCACGAGTCCAAAGCCTGCAATGACAATAAGTACATATCTTGCGATAATCACCCTAAATGTAAATGGACTGAATGAATCAATCAAAAGACACAGAGTAATAGAATGGATAAAAAAGCAAGACCCATCTATATGTTGCTTACAAGAGTCTCACCTCAAACCCAAAGATACACAGACTAAACGTGAAGGGATGGAAAAAGGTATTTCATGCAAACAACAGGGAGAAAAAAGCAGGTGTTGCAGTACTTGTATCAGACAAAATAGACTTCAAAACAAAGAAAGTAACAAGAGATAAAAAAGGACATTACATAATGACAAAGGGGGCAGTCCAACAAGAGGATATAACCATTATAAATATATATGCACCCAACACAGGAGCACCAGCATATGTGAAACAAATACTAACAGAATTAAAGGAGGAAATAGACAGCAATGCATTCATTTTAGGAGACTTCAACACACCACTCACTCCAAAGGATAGATCAACCAGACAGAAAACAAGTAAAGACACAGAGGCACTGAACAACACACCAGAACAGATGGACCTAACAGACATCTACAGAACTCTACACCCAAAAGCAACAGGATACACATTCTTCTCAAGTGCACATGGAACATTTTCCAGAATAGACCACATACTAGGCCACAAAAAGAACCTCAGTAAAGTCAAAAACATTGAAATTCTACCAACCAACTTCAGATCACAAAGGTATAAAACTAGAAATAAATTGTACAAAGAAAACAAAAGGCTTCACAAACACATGGAGACTTAACAACATGCTCCTAAATAATCAATGGATCAACAACCAAATTAAAACAGAGATCAAGCAATATATGGAGACAAATGACAACAACAGCACAAACCCCAACTTCTGTGGGACGCAGCAAAGGCAGTTCTAAGAGAACAGTATATTGCAATCCAGGCCAATTAAAGAAGGAAGAACAATCCCAAATGAATAGTCTAAAGTCACAATTATTGAAATTGGAAAAAGAAGAACAAATGAGGCCCAAAGTCACCAGAAGGAGGGACATAATAAAGATCAGAGAAGAAATAAACAAAATTGAAAATAAAACAATAGAAAAAAATCAATGAAACCAAGAGCTGGTTCTTTGAAAAAATAAACAAAATAGATAAACCCCTAGCCAGACTTATTAAGAGAAAAAGAGGATCTACACACATAAACAGAATCAGAAATGAGAAAGGAAAAATCACGACAGACCCCACAGAAAAACAAAGAATTATTAGAGAATACAATGAAATCTATATGCTAACAAGCTGGAAAACCAAGAAGAAATGGATAACTTCTTAGAAAAATACAACCTTCCAAGACTAACCAAGCAAGAAACAGAAAATCTAAACAGACCAATTACCAGCAAAGAAACTGAATCGGTAATCAAAAAACTAAGAACAAAACTGCCGGGCCAGATGGATTCACTGCTGAATTTTATCAGACATATAGAGAAGACATAATACCCATTCTCCTTAAAGTTCTCCAAAAAATAGACGAGGAGGGAATACTTCCAAACTCATTCTATGAAGCCAGCATCACTCTAATACCAAAACCAGGCAAAGACCCCACCAAAGAAATTACAGACCAATATCCCTGATGAACATAGATGCAAAAATACTCAACAAAACATTAGCAAACCGAATTCAAAAATACATCAAGAGGATTATACACCATGATCAAGTGGGATTCATCTCAGGGACGCAAGGATGGTACAACATTCAAAAATTCATCAACATCATCCACCACATCAACAAAAAGAAGAACAAAAAACACATGATCATCTCCATAGATGCTGAAAAAGCATTCGACAAAATTCAACATCCATTCATGATAAAAACTCTCAACAAAATGGGTAGAGAGGGCAAAAACCTCAACACAATAAAGGCCATGCAAACCCAGAGCCAACATCATACTTAACAGTGGGAAGCTGAAAGCTTTTCATCTAAGATCAGGAACAAGACAGGGATGCCCACTCTCCCCACTGTTATTCAACATAGTACTGGAGGTCCTAGCCATGGCAATCAGACAAAACAAAGAAATACAAGGCATCCAGATTGGTAAAGACAAAGTCAAACTGTCACTATCTGCAGATGACATGATATTATACATAAAAAACCCTAAAGACTCCACTCCAAAACTACTAGAACTAATATCTGAATTCAGCAAAGTTGCAGGATACAAAATTAATACACAGAAATCTGTTGCTTTCCTATACACTAACGATGAGCTAACAGAAAAAGAATCAGGAAAACAATTCCATTCACATGTGCATCAAAAAGAATAAAATACCTAGGAATAAACCTAACGAAGGAAATGCAAGGCCTATACTTTGAAAAGTACAAGACATTCCTAAGAAAAATTAAAGAGGACACTAACAAATGGAAATTCATCCCATGCTCTTGGCTAGGAAGAATAAATATTGTCAAAATGGCTATCCTACCTAAAGCAATCTACAGATTCAATGCAATCCCTATCAAAATACCAAGAGCATTCTTCAATGAACTGGAAAAAATAATTCTAAAATTCATATGGAACCACAAAAGACCCCGAATAGCCAAAGCCATCCTGAGAAGGAAGAATAAAGCAGGGGGGATCTCGCTTCCCAACTTCAAGCTCCACTGCAAAGCCATAGTAATCAAGACAATTTGATACTGGCACAAGAACAGACCCACAGACCAGTGGAACAGAATAAAGTCCAGATATTAACCCAAACATATACGGTCAATTAATATACGATAAAGGAGCCATGGATATACAATGGGGAAATGATAGCCTCTTCACAGCTGGTATTGGCAAAACTGGACAGCGACATGTAAGAGAATGAAACTGGATCATTGTCTAACCCCATATACAAAAGTAAATTCAAAATGGATCAGAGACCTGAATGTAAGTCATGAAACCATAAAACTCTTAGAAAAAAACATAGGCAAAAATCTCTTGGACATAAACATGAGCAACTTCCTCATGAACATATCTCCCTGGGCAAGGGAAACAAAAGCAAAAATGAACAAGTGGGACTTTATCACGCCGAAAAGCTTCTGTACAGCAAAGGACACCATCAGTAGAACAAAAAGGCATCCCACAGTATGGGAGAACATATTCATAAATGACATATCTGATAAAGGATTGACATCCAAAATACATAAAGAGCTCATGCACCTCAACAAAGAAAAAGTAAATAATCCAATTAAAAATGGACAGAGGATCTGAACAGATACCTCTCCAAAGAAGAAATTCAGATGGCCAACAGGCACATGAAAAGATGCTCCACATTGCTAATCATCAGAGAAATGAAAATTAAAACCAGAATAAGCTATCACCTCATACCAGTAAGGATGGCCACCATCCAAAACAACAACAAATGTTGGCGAGGATGTGGAGAAAGGGGAACCCTCCTACACTGCTGGTGGGAATGCAAATTAGTTCAACCATTGTAGAAAGCAGTATGGAGGTTCCTCAAAAAACTAATAAAAATACCATTTGATCCAGGAATTCCACTCCTAGGAATTTACCCTAAGAATGCAGCAGCCCAGTTTGAAAAAGACAGATGCACCCCTATGTTTATTGCAGTGCTATTTACAATTGTTTATTGCAGTGCTATTTACAATAGCCAAGAAATGGAGGCATCTAAGTGTCCATCAGTAGATGAATGGATAAAGAAGATGTGGTACATATATACAATGCAATATTAATTCAACCGTAAGAAGAAAACAAATCCTACCACTTGCAACAACATGGATGGATCTAGAGGGTATTATGCTCCGTGAAATAAGCCAGGAGGAAAAAGACAATACCAAATGATTTCACTCATATGTGGAGTATAAGAACAAAGAAAAAAACTGAAGGAACAAAACAGCAGCAGACTCACAGAACCCAATAACTGACTAACAGTTACCAAAGAGAAAGGGACTAGGGAGGATGGGTGGGGAAGGAGGGTCAAGGGGGAAAAAGGGGCATTATGATTAGCAGACATAAGGTAGGGGGGGTGCACAGGGAGGGCTGTACAACACAGAGAAGACAAGTAGTGATTCTATAGCATCTCACTATGTTGATGGACAGTGACTGTAATGGGGTATATGGTGGGAACTTGATGATGGGGGGAGTCTAGTAACCATAATGTTCCACATGTAATTGTAGATAAATGATACCAAAAAAAAAAAAAAACCTGGAGGTGCCAAAAAGGGACACTGAAATTCACTTAAAAAAGCAATTAGCCTACAGGAATATAATGATCTTCAAGGTTGCCTCTTGGTCTCATAGTCTGTGATTGTCTACCTTCATTTTCCTTACCTGCAAGCTGATTGTTGCTGTTCTTATGTTCTCACCAGCATCTTAACAAAGCACTAAGTGTCTAAAGGATTTAACAGGTATTCAAATATTTCTGATGGACAGAGTAGAAACGTTTAAACTCATTACTGAAGCAAACACCATCACCTTTTTTTATGATTATCTGATGATGAATACAGAAACATTTTGAAGAATTCATTTCCATTTAATGTCATTTTTTGAATGGCATATTCGGGGAATGGATTAATAAAAGGCTTTTATAACTTTTTATAATGGCATACAGATTAGACCAATGGTTTTCAGATAGTCTGTCATTATTAACTACTTCCAGGTATTGTTTGATTCATTCATTCAACAAATATTTATTGAACACCAACTTTTCCAGATGATATATGCCAAAAGCCATGGATAAATGAGATTAATCCAACCTGAATCTTGATCTCAAGGTTTAAGTTTTCATTTTAGAATGTGAGGTAAGACAATGTGCCTAAACAACTTACAAATGGATAAAACCCAACAGAATCTATAAGGGAAGGAGGGGGTCAGACAGACACAGACAGTGCTGGCAGAGTTCAGAGAAGAAAGAAGTTACTTCCCATCAGCAAAAACCAGGCAAAGACCTGGCGATGGATACCTCGCTATATCTCCTCGGTAGAGAGACTTATATTCCCAGTTTGCAGGATCCGGTTTCTTATCTGTTCTGAAGGTTTCTCCTGTCACAGCCTGAATGTCCTCCAGCCAAACAAAGCGATGCCCAGGATCAACAGCAGCATTATTTTCTTGACTGTGGAACAAAGGAAGGTGAAGAAGAAAATGGAAGTAGCACTTAGAAATCTCCCAGTTATGTATTTCACTTTTTCAGAAATATGTAAGTTCAACATTTCAAACTCCACTCAGGATCAAACTTAGGACATGAAATATCTAAGTGCCATAGAGATGAGGACTCCTGCTCTAGGAAAAGTTTTAAAATTTAAAGCAAAAACTTTCAACACTAGGGTCATTTTACCAAAAAAAAAAATCTTATCTCAGAAATTAAACTGATATAAGTGTTCTTTTAAAATATTTTACTTAATTGTCACCTGGACTTCAAATGTATTTACAAACAAGTTTTCTTTTTAAAAAACATGGTGGGATGCCCTTACTTAATTTATGTGAAGGAGTTCACATAACTTATTCCAACTCGAACAACAAATGCCACAGCTCTGACTGGTTTAGGCTTGGTCTATGCCTCATTTTTACAGTTTGGGCTTTGTGTACAGTGCTTCGCCTATATGTACCGCCTCCTACATAAAGGGCAGAGGGAGTCCTCTAAGACAAGACCTTTATTTATCCCTTTGAACCAATGTGAGTCAGCAGACTTTCAGCTCAGATACAAATGGAACCATTTCCCTAGGAGTTGAGTGAGAGGGAGGGTAAGTTTTTTTGCCATCTAATATCTTTCTTCTAAAGAAAATCAGTTCATAATGCTGCTGACACAAGAAGCTGATGAAGTAGTCAAACAGCCATTAACTGTTGTCCCATTCTTTGCTTTTTGCCTCTGCCCAGATGGAAATAAAGATTCTGGAGACTTCTAAATCATTCCTGGCTTGGAATACAAGGGAGTGGTATTTCAGGGACACAAAGTAGCTACTCAATAAATATTGGCTGAATTACGTCTCAGGTTAAAATATATGGTGATTTTAACACATTTGCCTTCAGAATTGTGGAAGGCTTTATGTTAACAAAAATCATAAGGGGCAGCAAAGGGAGGAGAGATTGATGCATTCCAGAAAGAAATGCAAAGATGGGGAAAAACAGAGGGAAGGTCAGCTGCAGACCACCCTGGGGGAGGAAACAAGCCCTTCCCCCTCCCTTGCTGGGCAGTCAGGTCAAGAAGCAGGATGTAGTCTGAGGCTGTGTGCAAGCAAGGATCTGCCTCCCTCTGAAGGTGAAGAAGAGTTCACCTGAGGAAATGAAGGTCAATGAGGAGCTGTAGCCTCTGGGGACGTCATCCCTTGATCGCCCTGAAGGAGTCCCACATGGTGCCCCCCTGACCCCCATGGACTCTCTTTCCTGATATCATGGAAAGACTCGCACAACTCGCAAACATCTTAGTCTTTTGTTTATACGAAAACAAGCAATTCCTCCATGTCACCTTCCCAGAAGAGACTACAGAAGTTCATAATAAGGAAGTAAAACAGGACTAGAACCATCCATTTTGATCTTAATAGAGACAGTCCGCAAAATATCAACAAACTTAAAAATGCTGTCTGGATCATAAACCTACCAAGAGGCTGAAAAGATTGCCTCTGATGTGGTTATAAGCATAGGCTGAAAATAACTCTCAAGTTCTAATGGTAATTCCTCTGTGGGTTAATAAGGAAATCCTTTAAAATTCATTTTCCTCAGCTATAAAGAAAGGACAAGTAGCTAAAGGTGAGTTTTCAGAAGATAAAATGATTACTGTATTTTGCTTTGAAGATATGCTTAAAAAGCAAGATTTTGATAATCTATTCACTCGTTCACATAACAAAAATGTATTGAATGCTTACTATGTATTAGGCCCTATGCCAACCACTGGGGACATACAAGGGCAAGGAGGGGTTCCTGACCACACACAGTCAGGTCACCTCCAGAACCTTTTCACTTGGCTCATTTTTCCTCCTAGAGCAAGTTTAGGTTACAGGTGTAGCCCCTGAGACCCAGAGGGGGCTAAATAAACCTGGGTCCCGAGACACAGAGCCCCCAGTGCTCTCCCCGGAAGACCATGGTAGACCCCAGACATGCTGCAATGACGATCACTGACATCAATGGCCCTGTTAAGCGCACAACAAAAGCAAACAGTCCATGAAAATTCACAAAAATCTTTATAGTACTAATTTTTTTTAAATGCTTTGGATAGGTATCTAAATTTTCTTTCTTCTAGACCATATGAACAAAGAAAAAAGTTAAATGAGGAATAATTCAGGTAGTTTCACCACATACCACCTGTCCCACATATGGGAAAAGTACCTGCGTGTGGAGGACGACGTTAGACTAGAAAGAGGGAAAGGCTCTCATCGAGTATCTACGCTGTGCTCAATCCACAGAATGCCTTCAGTATGCTCAAGGCAGATGGCAGAGTGAAACGTGGAGAGAAATAAAGCCCCTACGGAAAGGAGATACTGTGGTCATGAGCTTCAAGGCACTGGTTCTAATCAAATGTGAAGTAAGAAAGGACAAAAGCAATAATTATTTTAACCCTATTAATCTTATTATTTAATCTGTATTAACCTTAACTGGAGAGAGCGAGCACACGTGCACGCAACAGCATGTGTGTGTGTCCATGCGCGTGTGCACACAGGGGTCGATGTCAGTTGACTGCGAAAAGATGTATCAAGGAAGAGAAATAAGACATTTATCTTATTCTTTACAAGCATGGAGGCCAACAGCCCCTCACAGATGGAACCTTAACTACACAGTGAACTGGCCCATATCCCCATTGTGTGGCACATTTGCCATCTTTCAAAAATCCCAAAGACTTTTTGCCTTAATCAGATTTTGATAAAGTCATTATTGTACCTAAATAACATTTCTCAAATAAAATCATGGCGCCAATTTTTTTTAATGGAAGTTTTTTTTTCTTTTTCTTATGTCATCTAGTAGTAGAGTTCCATCTGTCTTTTATCCAAGCTTTACTGAAATATTTATTGACACGATTTTGATTGGCTAAATAATCATTCAAATGTCTAACCTGTGGCAATAACTAAGGGGAAGACAATTCAACATAAAAAAAAAATCATAGGTATTTGAAAATAGAAAACATACTTTGGTTTCTTGGATTCCTTTTTACTGCTACTGATGCTTCTGGAAGATGAGTCATTTTCGGAATCACTGCTGGGCTCCGAGCTGCCGCTCCTCGGTTGTGTGTATTTTCTCTTGGTTTTCTGGCCATGGTGATGCCTCCTTTTCTTTTTCTTTTCTTTCTTCTTTCTTCTGCTCGCTTGTTTAAGCAGTTTGTTGGTATCACTTTCATCTGAACGCTCTAATTTCAGAGGACTCCTGTTTGGAAAAATCAACATTAGAATAATTTTCAAAAGTGAAATTAGGGAAGAGGATATGTATATAAGTAAGCAAATTTGTAAAATTCTATAAATGCCCTCACAGACTTTCATTATTTGCTCATATATTAAACAGTACAGTACCTTCCGGGGTTACAACTCACCTTCAAGATTTAAGAGTTGGACCTAAAATACCACCAGGTAAAGAAATTCTCATTTCAAAAGCTTCTAAATCTATACTTGTGTATCTATAAATTTTGAAATGAAAGTAATCTACCAGTTATTTTATATGTAGTATTTTTTTTAATTATAAAAGGTTTATTTTCAGTCCCTCATATTATGTCAACATGTGCTTTATGTCAAAAAAAATTTTTTTAATTCTGATCCTTGTTTTTGAAGGTTACAGTGAGTTCTTCCTCATTACTGAAATATCTATAAACAACTCTTTTTCATGCATCAACTGTTCTCAATTTCCAAAGGCTTCTTTCACTTTTAGAGAACATGGCTTCGCAGGGATCGTCATTTTAATGAAACCACCTAGTCTACATTTCCAAGAGAGCTCATTTCACAATTCAATGATCTACAACAAAATCCTTTCAAAGCTGGGTAGACATGTGAGCCATTTTGCTTCCCCCAAAGTTTTCATGAGATTTTATCCTATGTCATATTATACAAGCTCCTATTTTTACAAAAGTGTTGAAAATGCAACTAAAGATAAATAGCTGAGCTACAATATTCTAAAGGTTACTAACAAGGTTAACAAAGTTACTTAAGGACCACAATGATGCCATTTCCCTCATGGCCTAATTATTGCCATGTTCCTGCCACTGCAATGCAATGGGGAAAAAGGGAATCATCTATCTAAGTGAGGTAATGGAAAATAATCAGAGATCACCCCATTACTTTAAATAAAAAGAAGAGGTTTACTTAGCTCTTTTATCACAGGATTTTCTAAGGTGCATCATTCAAGCTACACTGACAAAGACTAAAAATCCATCTATCAAAGGAACAACTACCTTGTCAGTGGTGGCCCTTCAGAAACAAGGGCTGGAGCCTCTTCAGTTTGTTGGCTCAGAGATGTTTCTGTTCCAACACAGAAGCTTGGGTTGTTCAGCCAGTCTAATTCTGCACATGCAAAAGGGAAAAAAGATCAATGAAATTAGCTCAATATGATTTCTAAAATAGGAAATCCATCTTACCAGCTGACATTCTAATTCCACCCAATGTCAGCCAGATATTTTGAACAGTCCACAGAAGCTATACGACATCTATGACATTCATATTTTACAGGGCATGGGGCTTTAACACACCCTAAAATATATAAGACTGAAATCCTGTTGTGATATCAGGCTGCTGCTTAAGCAAAAGCCAGATAGCAAGTGTAGCCTAAAATGTAATAAGGCTTTACGTGTTCCATCTATGCTCTAACGAGCATGAATGCTTCCAAAGCATTAGGTTTTAATGACCTCAAATTTGACTGTGACAATTCCAAACAAAAAGTTAAATCATGCATAAAGCCCACCATGCTTAATATTATTACAGAAGATTAAGGTATTTTTCTTTAAAAAGATATTCTAATGTTCTTAGTATAGTAACTTAACATAAACTGTCCCTTGTAACAGTACTCCTCTCTGAAAATAAAACACAAGGTGTCAAGTTTTCTATAATTAATGCTAAAATTACATAAGATGTTAATAATGATTATCTCTGCATAATGGGTCCAAAATTTTTCTCCTTTCTGATGATCCATTAATTTCTAACTCTTCTAC
Source organism: Smutsia gigantea (assembly GCA_032199065.1). NCBI lineage: Eukaryota > Metazoa > Chordata > Mammalia > Pholidota > Manidae > Smutsia > Smutsia gigantea. Next base: position 61,142 of record JAVSCE010006861.1, on the reverse strand, counting down.
AATGAACTATTTCTAAATTATTTTCTAACCTTTATAAGTCTCAGCTGGGGGCCCAAGGTGGGGTTTGTATTTTGTCCTGCTTTGTTTTAGGATGGGAAGGCAGAGCATACTCATACACTGAGGAGAAAGAATCCACAAAATGGTTGACGTTAGATCAAAAAAGGATAACTGCATTTTTAACAGCTGTAATGGGATGTAATTTATATACCACAAGTTTCACCCACTTAAAGTGTACAATTCAATGATTTTAGAGTATTTAGAATTGTGCAACATTTTCATCAACCCCAAAACAAACTCCACACCTACTACCTCTCCATTACTCACCTCCTGCTCTCCTATCCCCACTCCCAGCCAGAGGCAACCACTAATCTACTATGTCTCTATATATTTGCCTATTTGGACATTTATTATAAACTGGATCATACAACATACAGTCTTTTGTAAATGGCTTCTTTCATTTGGCATAATGTTTTCAAGGTTCATCCATACTGTAGCATGTGACAGTAATTTATTCCTTCTTATTGATGAATAATATTCCATTTTACAGATATACCACATTTTATCGATTTATGAGGTGATGGACACTTAGGTTGTTTGCACTTTTTGGCTATTTTGAATAATGCTGCTTGACCATTCTTGTACAAGTTTTTATAAAGACATATATTTTCATTTCTGTTGGGTAGATATCCAGGAACAGAACTGCTGGGTTGAATGGTAACTCATTTAGCATTTTGGGGAACTGCCAGACTGCTTTCCAAATCAGCTGCACCATTTTATATTCCTAATAACAATGTATGAGAATTCCAATTGCTCCACATCCTTGGCAACTTGTTACTGTCTCCCTTTTAGATCACAGTCATTCTAATGGGTGTGATGTGTTTTCTTCATTATGGTTTTGATTTCTATTTCTCTGGTGACTAATGATAATGAGCACCTCTTCATGTGTTTATTGGCCACTAATATCTGAATAGAAATAGCTATTCAAATCCTCTGCCCATTTTTTATTTGGGTTGGCTTTTTATTATTGAGTTGGAAGTGATTTCTGTATTCTGTATTCTAGTCCCTGATGGTAGCTGCATCTTAGTGAGGGGGAGATATTAGAATGCATGCTCCATGGAGACAGTTACTTTGTTTTACTCACTGCTTTAGCCCCAGCACCGAGAGCAGTGCCTGGCATACATCAGTAGGAGTTTAATAAACATTTATGGAAAAGAGGGGACAGAAAGGGGGAGGAAAATTCCTAAGGAAGAAAGACACATTAAAAAGCACAGGAAAAAGGGAAAGAAGAGATGGATTCTAACTTATGAAGTACCTACTATAGGCCAAGTTAAATACATCCTTACCTCTTTACATCCTTTAATCCTCACAAAAACCCTCAATGGGGGTATTAGGATCTTCACTGTACAGAAGACAAAACTAAGGCTCAAAGGGATTAAGAAATTTGTAAGGTCATCCCAGTAAGTCCTAAACGACTTCTCATGCAATCTTTCTTCTTTTCCTTCTGAGGTTGGTTCCCTTCCCTTGGGTCTAATTCCTGGCAAGAGGTACAGTGTAAATAGTTCCTGTTGCTCACTGAGATCCCAATTATTTCCACAATAATCAGATTCTGTCATGAACCAAGTAAAAGGAAAGTGGAAAAGATGGAACAAACTATATGCAAAGAAGGATGCCCTCAATTCCAGTATATTTTTACACAAATGTTCTAGAAATGACGACCGCATGGAGGAAAATGTAAAGACTACAGATCAAAACAATAGAAAGCGTGTGACTCTCCAAAGTCCTTCAGAAGGTGCAAAAAAGGCTTTTAAGGATTCAATCAAGGCTTTGTCATATGGGACCACTGGTGGAAAAAGCAGTTTAGAAGAACTAAAACTCTTGGGTTCTCAACTCAAATCATCATTGACCTTCTATGTGACCTTCATCTCAATCAAATGACCTTCTGTCGGGGCAAAAGGCATTTTCACCTGACAAGAAGTTGTTGCTGTTTTTTGGGGTAGCATATTAACAGTGAACATGCACGGACCTTTAGAAGGAATCATCGTTGGATGTAGGGCTGGAGGAATTCTGGAGATCATCTAGTCCTGAGATTTTAAAGCTTATTTTAGCCCAGGAAAACACCGTTCAAACAAGTCCTTCACACAAGTCTCTCATGCAGGACAGAAGCAACAGGGATGCTCCTGCTGGGGGTTTTAGAAGGAGGGGGTGGGTCTGAGAAGACTCTGGAGCACAGCTCAGACATACTCTCTCACTACAGACCAACAGCTTGGAGGTCCAAGAAGTTAAGTCATGTGGCCAAGGGCACCCATCTGAACCTGGCTCTGAATTCTTCATCCAGTTCTCTCCATACCAAGGGGCTACTCTGCACTTCCTCAATGAAGGACTTGGTTTTCCTAAATCTCCTTGCAGCTGGCACATGGGGCTGTTGTGGCAATCTTCAGATTGTAATCTCATTATCTGCATGTGTTCTTCCCACTATATTCTAAGCCAAAGGTCAACACCTTAAATCTTTATAGGGACCATATTAGTAATGATTACTGTGACACTATGGGGAATGACAACAGAAAAAAAGACAAACAAAATATTTTACCAGCCAAACAAATACATCAACTGGTTTACAACTCTTGCATCCAAGTCTCCAGCTTGACTCCTCTCCTCCCAAACTAAAACAACACAGAGGCAGGGGCCATGACTACATACTCCTGTATTCCCAACTCCTACCTAGCACAGTACTTTGGCAAGAAGTAACTGGACTCAGTAAGTATTTGTTGAATAAAATGCACAAGGATCTGAACCATATGTTTGCATTTCTTTATCTCTAGCACTCAACTTATTGAACAAAATTAAGGAATTTGAGTTTGTCAAAAGCATGCCATTACTAGGTACAAAGTACCACTTTTATAATTCTTCTGGTTTTCACTGTAAATAGAGATTTAATCAATAAAGAGTAATGTTATCAAATACCTACTACAGGCCCAAGCCTAAAGTTCTAGGTTTTAGGGGTAGAGTGGTGAATAAGATAGGTCAGGTCTCTGCTCGCATGGTGCTTATACTCAATCATAACCTTAACTGTTTACGCAACACGTGGATTGTTTAATTAAATTTCAGTTACACAGAATCCTGGAGAAAGTCATCTGAAATTAAAAGAAGCTTTATTGAACAGATTGCTAAGTCCTTTTCTACATTCACTTACATCCTCACATAATTTACAAGTGCCCTTAACAGAAATCAAATATGAATTTAGATAACTTTGTCAATACTAAAAAGGATGTAACATATTACAGGGAAGACTAGCAGGATACCACACGCCTTGGGTTTAAAATAAAGAAGCTGACTAGCTGACAAACTTCTGTCCCTACAGTTTAGTAAATAAATCAAACACTGAAGTTTGTCTGGAAATCAGCACTTTGCCATACACATATACACAGCTAAGAAAGGAAGAAGGATGGAAGTATCAGGCAGAAAAACCACTTGAGAACTACGACCTAACAAAAAGCAGGCAAGTATCTGGAAGAATCACAGCATGTGCAATATTATAGAAAACAATATAAAGAATCATCACTGGACACTTTAAGCTGGAATGTTTTTTGTCATTAAGTTTATTACATAACTTTATTTCTCCATCACAAGTGAAAAATGCTTTAATTCAGTTCCACTATGGATGAGGGAAGAATTGGTATGAATAGATTTAAAATTTAAAAACAGTTTGGGAATCACAATTGGATAAAATATGCAAGTTCTACACCCATTCCCCATTCTATTACAACAAAATAGCACTGATCACTAGTTTGTTTACGTGTACTCAGGTCAGTTCATCCCTCCAGGGAGAATAATTCAAAAGACATATATCTAGGGCTGACTGTATAAATAAATTAGCATATATATTTGGGAAGGAGGTTGTTCCTTTAAAAGAATGAGCCAAACTCTCAATTTTAATCGAACTCTTATTTTAATAAAGAATCTGAGAACATAAACATTTGTATGAAAAGCACCAGTGAATACAGCTAATAGCCACATTTAAGGTCATGAGAGAGAACCTAAGCAAAGTCAGCCCTTCCAGAGTTAACTTACAATTTGGAGAGACCCAGGGATCCCAAAGCTAATATCTGAAAAATCCCAACATTCTAGTATCATAGTGTGGTTTATAACACAAGTTCTTGAGTCAGAAGGACCTGTGCTTAAATACTGGCTTTCTCATTTATTAGTTGTGCAACTCTGAGCAAAACAAGTCATTCAGAGTCTCTTTCTCTCATTCAACACTTTTTTTTTTTAACTCAGAGCCAGGCACTGTTCTAGGCACTAGGAATACACAGCTGTAACTCCGGGGAGAAGAACTCCCAGGGCAAAATACCTCTAAAACCAAAATCAGTCAAAGGAAGAAATAAAGTTTTAAACCCGTTTTATTGCTTACAAACTGCAGTCTGGGGCCATCTCTTTCCTGCTTGGGCAGAAGCAAGCAAGACCTCCCCCTACCCTCTCAGGTTCAGACAAGTCCTTGCTCAGGTAATTACCCATTGATATGGAGATGAACTTCTCTCCACCTGAGGAACGCCTGTTGATACGCAGATGTATTAAAGCCAGGGGAGATATTCTGGAAATATTACAATTTTACCCACAACAGCAAACCAGACAAGCCCAAAATGACCCCCAGGGTGCTGACACCCTGGCAGTCACTTACATGCAATGTGAAAAATGCCAAGATAGACAAAATATACAGGACACAATGAGAGCACCTAACTGGATTTCCTAATCCAAACTAAGTATGGAATCAGAGAAAAGTGAATCAATTAAGAGATACTAAAGAATGAGGAGTTAGGCAATATGCTCCTAAGAAGAGTGGAGGCAGAGGAAATGGCTTATACAGAGACCTGAAAGTGAAAAAGCATGACTGGGGAAACAGCAGGAAGCTGTTATGGCTGGATGACTGGGAGAGTGAGGAAGTTGGAGCAAAATGAAGCCAGAAAGATTAGGGGCCTTAAAAATCATGTCACAGTTTGGGTTTACCCTAAGACCAATTGGCAGACACTCAAGAACTTTGGGCAAGAGTGACAAAATCACATATAGTGTTCAAAGATCAGCACCAAAAAGTGGTGTTTAAGAGCACAAGTTTTGAAGCTAGACTGAGCTAAAATTCTGGTTCTGAGGCTTAATAACTATGTGACCAAAAACAAGTTATTTATTGGCTCTGTGCCTCAATTTTCTCCTTTTTAAAAATGCAGGTAATAGTACCAACTTCACAGGGTTATTATGATTCAATGAGTTAATATTTGTAAAGCCTTTAGACCAGTGAATGGCAATAGTGCTTTTAAATATATCCATCTAAAAATTCTGCCTATAGTTTGAAGGGTGGCTCAGGGAGTGAAGGTAGAACTAAAATAAGAGAGATTTAGGAGGCTGCTGTAATAATCCAGGGGATAATGTTGGCAACAATGACACAGTGGCAGTGAGAACAGAAGGCAACTAATGAATATAAGAGTTATTTGGCTCAACAAAATACTAACAAACTGAATTCAACATTAAAAGGATCAAAAACCATGATCAAGTGGGATTTATTCCAGGGACACAAGGAAGGTTCAATATCTACAAATCAATCAAAGCCGATACACTACATTAATAAAATGAAGGTTGAAAATCATATGACCATCTCAACAAATGCAGAAAAAGTGTTTGACAAACTACAACATCCAAAATTCTCAACAAAGTGGGCATAAAGGAGCATACTTCAACATAATAAAGGCCATAGATGACAAACCCACAGCTAACATATTCAACAGTGAAAAGCTAAACACTATTCCTCTAAGATGAGGAACTAGACAAGGATACCCACTCTAACCACTTTTATCTAACAAAGTACTGGAAGTCCTAGCCAGAGCAATCAGACAAGAAAAGGAAACAAAAGGCATCCAAAATGGTAAGTAAGAAGGAAAACTGTCACTGTTTGCAGATAACATGACATTATATATAGAAAACATAAAAACTATTAGAAAAAAAAGCTATTAGAACTAACAACTGAATTCAGTTAAGATGCAATATACAAAACACACAGAAATCTACTGCATTTCTATACACTAATGACAAACTATCAGAAAGTGAAATTAAGAAAGCAATCCCATTTACAATTTCATCTAACAGAACAAAATACCTAAGAGTAAATATAACCAAGGAGGTGAAGGACCCGTACTCTGAAAACTTTAAGACACTGACTGAAGAAAATGAGCACAACATAAATGGAAAGAATATTGTTAAAATGTCCACACTACCCAGAGCAATATACGGATTCAATACAATCCCTATCAAAATATCAATAGTATTTTTCAAAGAACTAGAACAAATTATCTTCCAATTTGTATGGAACCACAAAAGACCCCCAAAGGGCCAAAGGAATCTTGAGAAAGAACAAAGTTTGAGGCATCACACTCCCAGATTTCAAACTATACTACAAAGCTACAGTAATTAAAGCAGTATGATATTGGCACAAAAACACACACAGATTAATGAAAAGAATAGAGAGCCCAGAAATAAGCCCACACTTATATTGTTAATTAGTCCACAGCAAAGGAGGCAAGAAATGGGGAGGTATACAATGGGGAAAAGACAATTTCTTCAATAAATGCTGTTGGGAAAACTGGACAGCTACATGCAACAGAATGAAACTGGACCACTTTCTTATCCTATATGCAAAAATAAACTCAAAATAGATTAAAGACTTGAATGAAGACATGAAATAATAGAACTCTTAAAAGAAAACATAGGCAGTAAACTCAGACATTGATCTTAGCAATATTTTTTTGGAACTGTCCCCTCAGGCAAGGGCAACAAAAGCAAAAATAATTAGAACTACACCAAACTAAAAAGCTTTTGCACAGCAAAGGAAACCAACAAAACAAAAAGGCAACCTACTGAATGGGAGAAGATACTTGCAAATGATACATCCAATAGGAAGTTAATATCCAAATATATGAAGAACTCTTACAACTCACACAAAAAAAAAACTGATTAAAAAATGGGCAGAGGACCCAAATAGAAAATTTTTCAAAAAAGATACCAATGGCTGTCAGACACATGAAAAGATGCTCAACATCACTGATCATAAGGGAAATTCAAATCAAAACCATAATGAGGTTATCATCTCATTGTGGCTAGTATCAAACATACCAGAAAAAACACATGCTAACAAGAATGTAGAGAAAAGGGAACTCTGATGCACCACTGGTGGGAATGTAAACTGGGTCAACCACTATGGAAAAACAGTATGGCGGTTCCTCAAAAAATTAAAAATATAAATACCATACAATCGAGCAATTCCACTTCTGGGTATTTATCCAAAGAAAATGAAAACACTAATCTGAAAAGATACATGTACCTCTATGTTCACTGCAGCAATATTTACAAGAGCCAATATATGGAAGCAACCTAAGTGTCCACTGATAGCTGAATGGATAAAGAAGTGTGGTATATGTATTGTTCAACCATTAAAAAAAGAATGAAATCTTGCCATATGTGACAATATGGATGAAACTAGAGGGCATCATGCTAGGTGAAATAAATCAGAGAAAGACACAACCTTGTAATTTCACTTAGTATGTGGAATCTAAAATAACAAAGCAGAATAGACACATAAATACAGAAAACAAACTATCAGAGGGGAGTCAAAACTGCCAGAGGGGAGGGGGGCTGGGGAGTGTGTGCAAAGAAGGTGAAGGGCATCAAGATGTACAAACTTCCAGGGGAAAAAAAAAGTTATTTGAAAGCACTGGATGAAGAACTGAATGGTGGGTTGGGAGAAGTCAAAGTCTGGGTCTAAGTTTTGGCTGTGGGGAATGGTGGTGCCTTTTCCAATATGTGGACACAGGAAGAGGGAAAGATAGTGAGTTTAGTTTCTTCCCCAAATATGGATAATACACCTCCTTCATATGTTGTTATGAGGATTAAATAAACTGATATGCCATCTTCCATCCCAACTCTGTCCAAAACGTGACAATGTTTTATTGGAGTATACAATCTTAATAAACAATCTGATGTACAGGAAGAAAAGCTTGAGAATTGGAGGGGCTGGACACTGGGGGCTCTCTGCAGTTCCTAACACAACAGAGGCACTGTATACCTGTTTGTTGAAAGAATGATGTTGCTGACTTTAGCCCCTTTCTGAATGTGATGCTTACTTAAAACCTGGCCTAACTTTACCAGCACCTAGAGAATATAGATTCTCTTGCTTGCTTTGGTATATTACCTGTCTTTCCTGTCCAGCAGTTTAATTTTTTTAAATGGAAACTCTGCACCCACTATTACTAACACTATCTTACATTTTTATAACATTTTATAGAGTAAGGCAAAAGTACAGTGCTTCTATCTATAACAGCAAAAGACCAAATGTCCTTAATAGAGGACATGATGAAGAAAATATGTGACATCCACACTATGCAGTTCTGTGTAGCAATCAAAAGATATGAGGAGCCCTATACTGGGCTGCAGAGTGATCTCTGGGATTGAGGGTAAAATGCAGAACAGTATGCATTTAAGAAAGAGAAATGTAGCTGCTCATAGTAAAGAAAAACCAGGTAGGTATCATTAACTAATGAAAATTCTAACTTGTAGGGGAAGGAAACTAACAGGTTGGAAGAACAGAGATGGAAGCTCTTTTTATCCTCTCAATATACTTGAGTTTATATTTTCAACTTTAGAACCATGTAAATGTTTCACAACAATTCAAAGCACAATCAAATCAAAAAGAAAAGCAATCCTTTAAAACGGAAAACAAATATACCTAATTGTGTATCAAGGTGATGACAAAACCACACAGAATTATTTCAAGTGATTTTAAAACACAGCAATTAAACTCACATCCATTTTAAGATATGTCCTAAGAAAAAAAATAAAGAAATACTGAACTATTTAGTATTAGTCATATTACTGTTATTCTGAACACATACATAGCTGTATAAATGGTGCTGAGAACTAAGATTTTCATACACGGAAAAGTAAATATTAAATCACAGAAATTAAGTAAAATCTCAAAATCCTAAATTTGGACTGGAAATATCAATATGAATTCATGATGTATTTTTGTCTTCTTGGTTCTGACCACTGAAAATGTCTAGAAATAATGACAACCCAGCACAATGTGTACTCCTAACACCCAATTTGTGCTTTTAACATACCCATACTATTTTCCGCTAGAGAATCGGGGTTTTTGGAGAAAAGGCCAATTCCAGGCCATAACAGAACTTTTTTGGCCAGAAAGCAAGGAAGCAATTAAAGACAACTGGGTCGTGACAGAGGTGCCAACTTGATTAGGCTCCCATTAGACAAACATGGGACAGTTTGAGCATTAGGAAAAAAAAAACCACACACACTATCTGCAATGGAAAATATAACTGTGTTTAAAATTCATGAGCTCATAATGAAAAGGGGAAGGGGAGAAACACCCCACTGATCACCTCTAAAAGGCGCTAGGATGCCAATTAATTATTCTGAAAACTGAAAGAGGGAACAAATCAAGCATCCATCATTGTCTGTCCTGCCTGAACTATATTTCACCATATCCCAACAGTGTGGAGAAAAAGTTCTTTATAGAAAACTGATGCTAATACAAGAGGAATACTAAAATATGAAAATAATCATTTTGTGGCCCAATGAAATAATGGATCTAAGCAAAAATCATTAGTTAAAAGGCTGTGGGCGCTTAGTAATGGATCAATCAGACTGACCATGAACCCACTGATCAATCTTAACATCACTAAAAGTGGGAAAAGTAGATAGCAAGCACATTCTCCTGATTTGATGCAATAGCAAGTGTAGAGCACCCTCAATGAGGTATTTTTAATAACAAAAAAATTAATTAGATCTAATTAACCAGTTTACAGGAAATGCTGGGATAGAGAAGTATGTTAAAGAGACACCATGATAATCTAGTAGGAAATGTCTACCATACAAATAACCCAATTTCCTCACAAATAAAACACAAGGGAAAATGGAAGGGAGGGAGAAATCGTTTTATATTAAAGAGACCTAAGAGACATACCCACAAAATGCAATGTTTTGGGATCCTGACTTGAACAAACCAAATGTAAAAGTCCACTTTTGAGACAACCTGGGAAATTTGAACATTGCCTGAAAATTGGATGATACAGAGAATTATAGTTAATTTCATTATAAGCAATAATACTGTGTTTAAATTTCAAAAATATAGTATTTTATAAGAGGCTCTGTGGGGAAAGTGAAGGTTCCTACGGGCAGGATTCTCACCTGGCCCCCGTCACCTTGCTCACTACATGCATGAGGGCAATACGCTGTTATTGACTCTATATAAAGAGCTCCGCCCAGTGCTCCGGTCTGCTGCACAGCTGCACAGATGCAGGAGAGCAGAGGCTGGAGTGGTGGCAGTGCCGAGGACAGAGACTGAGACGGCTGCAGGCGCAGAGAGGCCCAGAGGCAGAGACCAGCTTGCTGCATGCAGACTCGCTCTGAGTGGACAGGATTCTAGTGACTGACCTACCACAGTGGGAATAAAGTTGGGTATAAACCCTTTCCGCTGTCATTCTTCGGTCTCTCTGAATCCATAGTAAACTTGTCCGGGGCTGAAACCCCTTGGCAAGACAGGCTCTTTTACAAACATTATACGAAGGCTGGACACCCACAAGATGTCCAATAAATACTAGTTAAGATAAATGACAGGAGCAACACTCCCCTGTAAACATTCCATTTCACACTCCCAAAATAAAAGAATAAACTCTTGGCCTATTATTCAAGTCACTACCCTCCATCACCTCCCTATCAGTCCCAACATTTCCCAAGGCTCATCTTTGTGCCTCTGTATTTCCAAACTGTACTATTGGCAGTTCTCTGTACAAGTCTCAAGCATTCCTTTGAAGGCCCTGGAATGCCCTTCCACCATCTCCAATGAAGACTCATTCCAAAAGTTAGCTCCTATATGAAGACTTCTTTGAACGTCCCATCAGAAGTCATTATTCCTCTAGTTTGCCTTTGACATGTTGTCTTGCCAATGGATTTCAGCCCCAGGCAAGTTCGCTATGGATTCAAGGTGACCAAAGAAATGACAGTAAAATGTTCTTGGGGTGAAAGGGTTATACCCAACTTTATTTCCATGGTGGCAGGTCAATCACTAAAATCCCATCCACTCAGAGCGAGTCTGCATGCAGCAAACCGGTCTCTGCCTCTGAGCCCCTCTGCCCGCACAGCCATCCTGCACAGCTGTCCTCTGGGCCTCTCTGTCTGCACAGCCGTCCCACACAGCCACCCTCTGGGCCTCTCTGCACAGTCATCCTGCACAGCCGTCTTCTGGGTCTCTGTCCTTGGTGCTGCCACCACTCCAGCCTCTGCTCTGCTCTCTTGCAGCCGTGCCACCCTGTCGCCCAGACCACTGGGCAGAGCTCTTTATATATAGAGTCAGTAGCAACGTACTGCCCACACATGTGTAGTGAGCTAGCCAACCATGGCCAGGTGAGAATCCTAGCCACAGGACCGTTCATTTTATCCACACTTGTATACAGTCTTACCTTGTACTGCATTTTGTTGTTGGTACATACTTACTATCGCTCTATACATTCAACAAATACCGGACACGTACTGTATCTTAGGCCTGTGCTAGGGACTAAGCGTGCTACAATGGACAGACAAACACTGTCCCTGACTACATGGAGGTAACAGACTAGTAAAGGATGACTAAAATTACACTTATGTAAAAAATTACTCACGATTATGAGAAGTGTTATCAAAAAAGAGGTGTAGGAGCTATGACAGGATATAGACACAACTGAACTCTGCCCTGTAAGTACATGATTTAGGATTACTTTAAATTACCATTCACTGTGCCTTAATTTTTGACAATGTATATCTCTTGTGAATGTTCAAGGCTTAAGAAAAATAATGCCATCACTTGGCACACAAGTAGGCCCTTAATAGATGTTAGATCTTATTCCCAGCAGCTGTGCCCATCTGGAAAGAAACTGTGTTTGATTAAGCTTTGGATCCTAACCCCCTAGCTCTAGGTCTGCCAAAAGATATTAACCTAATAAGCATTTCAGAATGAGGTAAAACAGGAAAGGAAGAAAGATGTAATAGAAACACCCAGCATTTGCATCAGGAATCTACTTGAGATAGGGAGTAGCATTATTCCCAATTTATAGGTGACTGAGATTCAGAAAAGCATGGACTCCAACAATATTATAATACGTTAAGTTACAGGTCCAGGACCTTTCCTCGGTCTTTCTTTCTCCCAAGAACTCTGCAACTCCAGCCCAGAAGCCAGGACGAGGATAGGAGCCCTTCCCAGAAAGCTTTGCAGCGCCGCGGAGAACTCTGGGATACACAGGGATAAACAAATCCAAAGCAAGGCCAAGACCCTGGGACCGAGAAGCTGCGTCTTAAGCCCGCCGAGTGCCTTCCCCGTCCCTTTTGTGTGCTTACCTTTCCTGGAGATCCCGCTATCGGGGCCCTCACTAACGCTTGCAAAGGCCGGGAACAGCGCCATGATGGCAGGTCGAACTACCGTTCCCCTCGACAGAAATGGCGCGGGCGAGCGAACACCAATACCACTGCTTCCGCGTTCGCGGTGCACTCTGGGAAGTGTGGTTTTCCTGGCTCTCTCGGGAGCCTGACCCGGACCGGGCGGCGTAGGGCGGGACCGGGCGGCGTAAGGGCGGGGCGGGACCACTTCCCTGTAATCGATACCTGAACTCTTCTGTGAGAGCTGGAAAAGGCGGAGACCGGAAGGTGAAACTGTTCAGAGCCGGAAGTGCTAGGAAGTTGGGATTCCACTTTTGCCCCTGAACTCACACCGTCACTTACTATCTGGGTCAAATTAATAAAACTCTCTAAGCTTTAGTTTCCCCATCTGCAAAATGTTTAGAAGATTAAATGAACATATAGGTAAGGGGCCTAGGTAGCATTGTGCCTGGCCATTGGAAAGCACTTAATAAAAGCTATTACGTGAGTTGTGACTGCAAGTCCGACGCAAAAAGCCATGTGAGGTACTCAAATTTTGATCAATTACTATTTAAAATATCTTAGGAATTTATAAGAATGCAAGGCCCTGTGGGTAAAATTGTAGTATTTCCAGAATATCTCGCCTGGTTTTAGTACATCTGCATATCGGTAGGCGTTCAGAGGTGGAAAGAGGTATGTATGGCTTTAGTGCATTCCTCAGGGGTGGAGAGAAGCTCATCTCCATATCAATGGGTAATTACCTGGGCAAAGGAGGGCTTATCTGTACCTGAGAGGTGAGGGGAGGACCAGTTTTGCTTCTGCTGGAGCAGGGAAGAGAGAAGGACCCGGACTTCAGTTTGTGAGCAATAAACAGATTTTAAACTTTATTTCTTCCTTTGACTGATTTTGGTTTTTAGAGGTATTTTGTCCAGGGATTTCCTCTTCCCGGACTAACAATCCTATCAAGTTAAAAGGTCTTTGCGAGTTAGAAAATACATTTACCTGCTTATGATGTATTCTTAACCCAAAACAAACAAAAAATCTGAATCTGATCAAGCCTGCTACCAGAAATATATAGAGGATAAAGGAATAGTTTAAAAGGTTCATACCACCTAGAAGCTATCAGTCAAATCCAGAATGTGGGAAATTATGGAGAACAACCCAATTTCTCCTACAAATCAGTGGCTTTAAGGGGACAAAAGATTGCAATAGGTTAAAAGACCTTAAAGACATATTGACCAAATATATATGGCCTCATGATTCTGATTGGACAAATTGTAAAAAGATGGGCAAATAAAAGGTGGACAGAGTATTAGATGACTTCATGTAATTCTTATTCATTCTGTTAGACGAACTAATGGCACTAAGGTTACTTTTAAAGTTCTTATGTATTAGTGAAACTCTATATAGCAGAGATACATATTTGTGTCTAGTATTTGTGGGTGAAAATAGATAAATCAAAATAATATTTCTTTCCACTGCAGGGAGGTCAAAAATAGGAAAGTACCTAACTGGCAGAGAGTTAGATAGGAAATGTATTAGAAACAAGATATGTAAATCTAATCAAGGAATGGACGGACTCTTAAGAAAGCTGCAGTCCCATGTAAGTCCAAAGTGAGCACCCTTTAAGCTTTGAAGGCCTCTACATACTACTTACAGAAGGGGATTTAGTATGACAGTAAGGGCAGGAAACCCCGGCATGTCTGCAGTTTTAAAACTCAGGTCCTACCAAAATCTCTGGCTCTAAGTTACCTCAATTAATTGAGGTAGCATGTACTTCCTTTAGCAGGGCCTTTCAGATAACTAGGCTGGTGGACAGACTTGCCCAGTGGTTCATATTATTCTACTGCAGAAAAATAATTCATATGGAAGGTTTAGGAGAACCAAAACCATAATAGTAATATTTCCCTAATAAAAAAACAATCATAAGTAATAAAAAGTAATCTGGGCACATTATTTTCTATAATACAAATTTATATAAGAATTTGGCTTAAGAGACCCCTTATACGAACAATTTAAAGTTTGTAATCAAGTAACTGATAGAGACTCCTGCTTTTCAGTTGACATCTTTTGAAATTTAGACACAGTTTCAGAACATCTAAGATAATTTAAAGGTTACTATATTTATTATTGATTAGCTTTATAAAAATTAACACTGAAAGAAAATTGATATATTGTCAGGTAACTAAAGTACCTGAAAAGGAAATAAAGTGTGTTAAATTTATAAATTTATATGAACATATAAACGCTAAGTAGAGGTCAGCAAATCTTTTCTTTAAGGGCCTAAAGGTAAATATTTTAGGCCTTGTGGGCTACAGTTTGTTTTAATTTATAAAGGTAGCTAATTAAACACTGCCCAGTGTTAATACAGGACCCTTTGAGGTTAGCAATCTGTGGCCTGTGGGCTCATCACTTGTTTTTGTAAATAAAGTTTTATTAGAACCCAGTGTGCCCAGGGTTGTACTTGCAGACATGGAGGTCATGAAACAGGTCAGGACCCTGGGCACTGTGGAAAAGATGTGCCATCCTACGAAATAAAATGTGTCTTTTCTTTTTCATGTAAAACTATACCAGACCAAATCCAGTCCCAAGACAACTAGCAACCAATGTGAGAATTTAAGTATTTCTTCAATTTTGGTCCTTGAATTGCATGAGCTGTTTTTCCTTCTATTGCTGGCTTTTTACACGGGGAACTTAGCAGTTAAAACCAATCTGTTCCAAATGAAGTATTTGTGCTGCAACTGCAGCGGATGTTTCTGGTTCGTGCCAAGTGGAGCTCATTCTCATGAAGCCGTGAGGCTTCCTGGCACCCTGTCCTGGGAACCCCAGGACACTCCTGGTGGTCTCCCACCATCTCCACCCCCGACTGCTGCCCTAGTACTGGGGGACCCGCCACACGGCCTGCTCGCTCATGAGCGGCCTGAGAGTTGCGGGAGGGGCAGGCCGGCTCCCTGGGGCTTCCCAGCCCAGGAGGAGTTCCTGTCAACCAGCCAGACTGGCCTCCCCTCCTGGCCACACACCCCCTCTCCAGAGGCCAGCGCTGGGCTGGGCAGTTAGGGTCCTTCCCCTGAAGGCTGGGAGGACAGGATGCTTATTTGTAATGTGGAGAAAAGCAGTCAGGATAAGGAGAATCACAGCAGCGCCAGAACTAGTGGGGGAGAAAGCCTGCAACCGTTGCCGCCCCAGCCAGGCCGAGCTTTCCCTGGGGCCGCACTCCCTTCATGTCAGCCAGTCGGGCTCTCCCCAAGACACAGATAAATGCAACTTTTAGTCAGGAAGTGACCTTTGCAGAGCATCACTAAGTGTTCAGCTAATAGAGGTTCGCAGATACCTTCAGCACAAAGCCAGCACTCGCTGCATCACATGTTAGACGTGCGGCTTCCATGCTGCCTCACTGCCCTGTCCTCTGCTGTCTTAGGGGCAGCCTGTTAAACATGATGCTAAGTCATTTAAAATGGATAGTAGTCTGCTGTTTTTTAGATTCTGTGTATGAATAGGCCTTTCTCATTGAATAGTGCCGGGTTCGGGGTTTTTAAAGGATAAAAAAAAAAAATGTGCCCATTCATTTATATATTTATTATCTATGCCTGCTTTCCCAATACAATGGAAGAACTGAGTACTATCTTTATAAATTGAAATAAACATTATTCAAGAACCCTTAAAATTATTGCTAAAATCAACTAGACTTATACATAAAATAAAATTTGTAAGCTGAACTTGAACATTTAGAAACATCGTTCTTCAGTTAAAACATTTATTCCTTTATATCCAAAAACCAGTTTTCAGGAAATGAAGAAGACAGAGGAACATGTTAAATTCCATCAGGGGATGCAAGGAACAAAACCCTGATTGTGGGAAACTGTATTGAACAAACTCCTGGCTTCTTCAGCAAATAAAGCATGGGGAAAAAAGTAAAAAAAAAAAAAAAAAAAAAAAAAAGGAGACATATATTTTAAAAGACTGAAAAGCCATATGATCAATAGAAATGTGCAGATCTTATTTGGATTGCAATTCAAACCGTGTAAGTAAATGATGACATTTATGAAACAGTTGAAAATTTGATAAAATTAAGGAATTATTGTTAAAATTTTATAGGCATGATAATGGTGTTGTGGTTATATGTGCTTTAAAGAGTCTGTACCTTTTAAAAGTACATACTAAAATACTTGCAAGTGACATGGTATGATGCCTAAGATTTGCTTCAAATAGGGAAGAAAGTTAATGGGTGAAGGTATGGCTGAAACAAGATTGGCCCTGAGTTGAGAACTGGTGAAGCTGGGTAATGTGTACATAGCGCTTCATACACTGTTTTGGACTTTTTTTCTTAGTATGTTGAAATGTTCCATAATACAAAAATTTTTAACTATACCTTAAAAAGCTTAACAATAAAAAAGAATAAACTATTGATACACACATCATGATTGAATCTCAAAATATGTATGCTGAGTAAAAAAGCCAGGCACAAAAGAGTGCTTATTGTAAGATTCTATTTACATACATTTCTAGAAGAGTAAATTAATAATAGTGACAGAAAGCAGAGCGAAGTGGTTTCCTGGCTCTGGGAGCAGAGGGAAGGGATTTTCTGTGAAGGGCGTGGAGAATCTCTTGGGGGTGATAGAAATGTTCTTTGTCTTGATTGTGGTGATGGTAGCTTCACATAATACCTGGTTTTTTAAAGCTTAAGAACATGCTAAAGTTTTTAATTTGTTGTCTTAATAAATTGAACACTAATCTTTTAAACTAGGGTCAGCCAACTTTTTCTGAAAAGGAACACACGGTAAATACTTAGAATTAGCAGAACATATGGTCTGTGTGGCAGCTACACAGAAATTTGAATTTCACACAATTTTCACATGTCACAAAATATTACTCTCCTTTCCATTTTTTTCAACATTTACAAACGTAAAAAACATTCTCAACTCGTGGGCCATACAAATCGGCAGTGGGCCAGTTTGGCCCCTGGACATAGTTGGCTGGACCTGGACCTCTGCAAACTTTTTATTGTTAGACAAAACTAAAAGTAAACTTTTGAATAATATTTTCTGCATAGAAATAACCACCCCAGAGGGCACAAACAACACGTTATTATTATTTATTATTACTATTATTATTTTACCCTGCAGACTTTGGGTATTTCCAATGCCTATGGCAGGGATTTCTTAGAAATAAGCCAAACATGGTTTCAAAATATGATTTGGCTTTGTATGTAACTTGGCTAAAGGATGAGAATGCACTACTTAACCACTTTTAAGTGTCTCTATTCTTGGTGGCAGAGATTACTCAGCCTAGATTGGTAGATTGGTGTTCTCATCTATCTCACTCTCTAGTATATTCTCATTTAGCCTGCATCCGTCTCACAGACTTTGATTACCTCTGGACACTGACAAAAGGGAATTTTTTCTCTGAAGCTAGGAGGAAAAAAGGGTATGTGAAAGGGGGGAAATTGTGCCAGAGAGATCAGGGAAAGGGGCTTTATTTTAGTTGCAAAGGACTTGGAAGAGAGATGTGCAGTCTTAATCTCAGTGAAGTAGGCAGCCAGACTGGCCATGAAGAATGAAAAAGAAATGAGCATGTGTATGGGCAGAAAACTACAGAAAACAGCCTTTAAGCATATGTCATAAAAGGCACAACATGAACAAAAGGATTGCTAGAGGCAGTTGGATGCAAAGTAGGCAGGTGCTCAGTTCTTGTTTATTGGCAAAATAGGACCTACATAATTCCTATTTACTTTTGGAGAAGGATATTATAGACAGGTAGTGGGCACCTTTTGTTCCTCTTTAATTAGCACCATCTTTTTGGAATCTACAAGGTGGCTGTGTTGGTACAATGGAACCTCACTATCCTGGTCTCATCTGGATGGTCAGGGTAAGTAAGTGACCAAATCCGGCCAAGTCTTTAGTTGGTAGGTACTCATCCTGGTTCTGACCCAAGCCAGGCCAAGCAAAATTATTTTCCAGAAACTTTGGAACTAGAACTGAGAAGGAGAAGCTAGTATCTGTGCATCTGAACTGTAAGATGTAACAGCCCAGAGGTGGTGGAGGAGCAGAAGAAACCTGCCTGTGGAAAGAATGAAAGCAGGTTTGAGTTGGAGAAGAGGGTCCCAGAAATTTGGGAAGTCCAATTCTAGTCACTGAGCCCCATTCTTAGGCTTGGATTCTAGGAAACAGCCCAATATCCTGTAATACTTTCCCCATTTCAGTTAAACAGGTTCGAGTTAACTTTCTATCAAGAGTCCTAAGTAATGCAGAATGAGTGAGTGAATGACACCTTTCCTATACTCAAGGTCATAATCCCTGGAGGTGTTCCAATTAGTTTCAGTGATGAATGAGACTTTTAAACTGGTCTACCTAGAACATACAAAAACAAACCCCTTTCATCTTCAGATGGAAAGAATCTTCACTCACTCACTTAGGCAAACTGGAGCAACAGGTCTATCAACTTATTCAATCTTAAGAAATTTTCTTGTAGTCCCCAGTAAGTAAAAGAAAGAAAATGTGCCTTTGGAAACCAGAGATATCAGCAAGGAAATAAAAGAGCCTGAACCAATTTACTAGTGTGATCTGCTCTCCATTTTGGGGGGGAGGCATGGGGAGGACAGGAATGTCTTAGGTTGGAAACACCTTAATAGATGGACGCAATCCCGAGCAATAATTTCCCAATCATAGCTAAACTAGCCTATTTATGTCTAATCACACTTGACATACTCAAGAACCTGAAATACATAAGGTTTTGAGAAATTGTGCAGAAATTAGAGGATGTTAGCCATAGTATTTGATAATGATGTTATCTTTTAGAATAGTCTTTGGGAGGAGCCTCATTTAAGTTTTCTCTCCTATAAGGAGGGTTGTGTGGTCAGGCTGAGGGCATTTCCTAAAAGCCTTGGATAGAAGGGATTTTAACAATTTTTGAAAGGTTACACGAATTTTCTTGAATGGCTTACTCTTAAACCAGCCCCTCTTGCCAGAATTCCCTGAAAGAATTTTCAGCTTTTGTTGTGATTGGAGCTCTTCCTTAAAGTGATGTATATTTTATAAATTATATTGATAATGATAAAGATCAATCAAACCATAAACCTTTTATTTTTTAAATGACTTTTTAATAAGCAAATAGTTAAGTCCCAAGTATTCAGGCTGCTTTTCTTAGACTATGAAAGTGACATTTTTAAGAACTGGTTTGGTCTCAGTCTCTACTTAAAAACTCTTTCGTCAGAAAAACTGAAGGAACAAAACAGCAGCAGACTCACAGAACCCAAGAATGTACTAACAGTTACCAAAGGGAAAGGGACTGGGGAGGATGGGTGGGAAGGGAGGGATAAGGGGGGAAAAGGGGCATTACGATTAGCACATGTAATGCAGTGGCGGGAGACACGGGAAAGACAGTATTTATAGAGAAGACAAGTAATGATTCTGTAACATCTTACTATGCTGATGGGCAGTGACTGTAGTGGGGTATGTGGGGGGGACTTGATAATAGGTCTAGTAACCATAATGTTGTTCAAGTGATTGTACATTAATGATACCAAAATAAAATAATAAAACTCCTTGTTGACTTTTGTTTTCTGCCATTCTGGTCACATGTCTTTTAAGTGTGGGGCAGAAGTGGCTTGTTAATCCCCTTCACCTTTTATTCCCGTTTGCACCTCTCTTTTCACTGCTTCCTCTCATTGCTAAAAACAGCAGAAGTGTGGATTTTTTCACCTGTAAATTTCCAGTTCGGATGAAAGTGTCTAAATTAAATTGGTTTCACCTTTCACCTATTTAGGACTGAAGAGAGAAACTACCTTCTCCTACAATTTTAAGCATGCAATACTGCTTGATACAGAAAGAGTTTTAAACACTAGAAAGTATAAAGCAGATGGGGAATAATCATCTGTAGTTCCATTACCCAAAGACAAATACGGCGGTGGAATACTTCTACACAGGCCTTTTCTTGCTTTCTTTTGTGTTTTCCTGGTGTCTTAGATTATGGGTAATTTTTTCATCATAGTTGTTGATTACATCTCCTCCTAATATTCTCCATAAGCTTTTCTCTGTTTCTGCAAATCTCATACACATGCGTCAGATGTATCATAGTTCATCTGATGGATGGGATTGCAATATACTTAGCCATTCCTCATTGCCACATATGTAGCAGACCTCACTTGTGTCCTCTCTTCAGTCTCATCCATGAGTCCTCCAGAACACAAGTGGCCAGGCAGGCTTGTCCG
This sequence comes from Smutsia gigantea, assembly GCA_032199065.1. Classification (NCBI taxonomy): domain Eukaryota; kingdom Metazoa; phylum Chordata; class Mammalia; order Pholidota; family Manidae; genus Smutsia; species Smutsia gigantea. The sequence continues at coordinate 40,495 of JAVSCE010006861.1, read as the reverse complement.
CCCCAGATCATAGCTCACCCACCAACAGCCACAAGGGATGTTTACAGTGACACGACCAACCTGCCGCTGCTGCAGTGTGAGGAGTGGAGGGGCGGAGATGAAAGCCAAAGAGGCCACTTGCCAAAAAAGACAAATACAATTTCAAATAATAAAAGCAAAGCTCCATAAAACATTTATTCATTAAATCACTACACTATGTGCCAACAGTACACGCCTACATCTCAACAAACAATTCTGGTCTAAAGAGATAAGTGCAAAGATAAGCTATAAATCAAGGAGGAGGACTGGAGCTCTGGGGAGGTGGGGTTTAACCTGCCTTGGGGGGGCTCCACAGAGGTGGAGCTGCTCACTTGGGGCTTCACCCAGGAGGAAGGAGGCGTTCCCTGGATTGACCAAGGAGAAAACAAATGTAGGCAGAGGAGATAGTGCAGAAGTCCAAGTTATAAAACAACAAGGTGTGTTCAAGGACGCTCACCCAGGGCTACGTGGCAGCAGTGAAGTAAGAGAGGCTGCAGTCGGCTCCTAAAGGCCCCTGCCTCCATGTGTTGTAGAATTCAGTTTGTCTGATCCTTGTCCCAGGTTCTTCCTCAGAGGCAAACACTAAATCCTTGGAATGTCCTGAATGATTCTTTATCATTCATGGGGGGGGTCCCTGATCGCATCTGAGTTTATGCTAACAAGAGGACTGGGATGTGGGCCAGCCATGCTGGGAAGACCACCCATGTTAGCAGAGGATTGGGGCTTTGAGCCAGTCGACCTCTAGAGTGGAGGAGGCTGGAGATTGAGTTCAACACATAGCCAATAATTTCATCAATCACACCTATGTAATGAAACCCCAGTGAAAATTTGAGATGCTAAGGCCCCAGTGAGCTTCCTGGTAAATGAACACATCCATATGTGGGGAGGGTGGTGTCTCCTGATTCCATAGGGAAAGTGCCCAGAAGCCCCACATGCAGTACACTTGCCCTCCATGTCTCTTCATTTGGCTGGTCCTGATTTGTCTCCTTTATAGTAAAACTGTAATCATAAGTATAGCACGTTCCTGACAGTTCCATGAATTCTAGCAAATTATCATACCTTAGGGGGTTGAGGGAATTTCTGAATTTGTAGCCAGTTGGTCAGAAGTGTGGGTAGCCTGAAGAGACCTGAACTTGTGGTCCGCATTCTGAGTGACAGCAGTTTATTAGGGACAGTGCCCTTGACCTGTAAGCCTGTGCTAACTCCAGGTGGTTTGCATAGGAATCACACTGCGGGATTGCACCATCCTGAGGAATTTGGACTTTATTTTGGAGGATTTTAAGTAAAGGAATATGAGATATTTGCATCTTAGAAAAACACTCTGTGGTAGTATGAAGAATGGATTAGACAAGGAGAATATGAAGGAATGAAGGAAATATACTACTGCAGGAAATCAGTCGGGAGTAATAAATAGACTAATGTAATGCAATCAGGAATGAGGATGAATTACCAAAATCTGTGTAATGGGTGTGTGAAGTGCAGATTCAAGAACAGCATTCTCTGGGATTGGTTCTACAAGGCTGTGTCCAGTCTGTGGTGGGACAAAGATAGCAATTTATTGGAAACACCACTTTCAGGTATCAGTAGCAAGCTGAAAGATTTCGATTTCTTAAAAAAGAATAAAAAAATACATTTTCCTCCTGAGTCCGCCAGAGGAGTTTAAAGATATGTAGAATAACACCACAAATGATCCTGTGCTCACCTCCAACTTGGCAACTGCGTTAACACAATTTTCTTTTTTCTCACTGTGTTATTTGTACTTGTTTGTTTGGTATTATTAATCAGTAGCTCTTGAGATGGAGACGGGGTGATTTTGCTCTCCAGGGGACACTTGGTGGTGTCTGGAGATATTTTCGGTTGTCACAACCAGGGAGTGTTACTGGCAGCTAGTGGATAAAGGCCAGGGACACTGCTAAACATCCTAGGACGAGCCCTCGCAACAAAGTTATTTGGCTCAAAATATCAATAGTAATGAGGCTGAAAAATCCTGATTTAGATAAAAGAAAGAAGGAAAGAAAGTTCAAGTCCCAGTGTGTCCCTCCCAGAGCCCAAACCCCCTTCCCATCCACCCACTCCTCAGCCACTATCATGAGTTAGGTATAAGGACAGTTTTTTTGGTGATCTTTTTTTTTTCAGTTTCTTCTGCTGAGTTCACAGGGTTCAACCCCTTGGAATTTTTAGTTAATTCTTAGTGTCTGCTACAGGGGTGAAAGTACCCAGCATAGTCACCACTGTTGCCATCAAAGAAGTACAACTGTCAAGGTAGTGCCTGTTCAGTCCTTTACACACACATGTGCACGTGCACATATGCACAGATCCATCCTCTCGCCATGCTCAGTCTGCTGCCCTGGGTTGCCCACCAGAGAATGGGAGAGGGGTTGGGCTCTCCTTTATTTACTGTGGTAGAAAACAAGACAAGAAGAACCACTACCAGAAGTAAGATTAGGCAAAGGGCTTGACATGTTTCAGCTGTGACCAAAACATGATATAGTAAACATTACCTCCCTCATTCAGTCACCTTGGACACTGCTACCAGGAGTCCATCCTGCAAGTTCATGTGGTTGATCCTTCTACAGAATATAGTGATTCAATACCATCTATGGAATTGGAATAGGGTCACCCAAGGCAGGCTTATTAAGCAAAGATGATCTAATTCAAATCAAAGTTTGATAAACTTAAAACCAATGTTTGTGTTACAAACGACTTATAAGAATTGTGGGTTAATTAACCCAGGAGCTTTGGATTAATACTGAAATTATTTCAATGCAAACAAATTAATCAACTAAAGTAAGTGAAAAAGTTACCAAAAGGTGAAGAACAAAAAATAGCTCCTTATTTTTTATTTAAAAAAAAGCATGAATATCTTCCAGTTGTATGCTAAGTACTATGCTCTACAATGGTGATAAAATATCATCTTCAGGTGAGGGAAATATCACTTAAGATGCCTTCAAGGTGCTCATAATCCAGAGGAGGCAACACACGTTAGCAGATAACTTTCATAAAATGATGTGGTTCGACAATGAAAGAGACATTTTTTCAGTACAACTGTTAGCAGAAAAGAAAGACTCAGTTGGTAATAGCAGCACCTGTCTTCATCACACCCAAACTATGGTTTATAATCTTGTAATAAGAGCTGAGAATGCCACTTAAATTAAAATAGTCAAGTAAACTTGCCCTACCAGATTTAAAATATGTTGCTGTAATAACCAATGATAATTTGAATAGCATGGCACTGGTTCAAAGCTAGGTAGATATAATAGAATAGACAGTACAGAAACAGAATTTGGTCTGTTATAAGTATGGTATTTCAAATCAGCATATAGAGTGTGGCTTATTCAATAAATAATCTTGAAATAAATTTTAACTTGGAGAAAAAAATTATATTCTATCCCCAGTTCTTCTTAATACCATATAAATTCTAGTTGGATCAAAGATGAAATAAACATATGCAAAAACTAAAAGGAAAATATAGGTATTTTTAAAGTCTTGGGGCAAATAAGATCTTTCTAAACATGACATGAAAGCTAGAAATTCAAAAAAAATGTTGACATTTTACTAGATTAAAACTGAAAACTTCTGAACTACAGAAAACTCAAAAACAAATACAAAAATGAAGCAACAAATTTTCTTTAAAAACTACATCATCTGGACTAATATTCTTAAGACATATAAAGAGCTCTTATAAATGAATAAGAATAACATAACTGACCCATAAAATGAAAAAATGAAATGAAAATGCAGTTCACAAAAAAAGATATGCAAATAGCTATATGGAAAGTTATTTATAGTCAAAGAAATACAAATTTCACAACAAAGTGATAGTGAAGATTTAAAAGACTGAAAACAACAGTGTTGCAAAAAGCAAGCATTATTATAACCAGTGGTGTGAGAATATACCCAGGTAGAAATCATCCTGGTGGGAATTGGGTAATATGTATAAAAAAGGAGAGAGAAAAGAGGCCAGTTGAAAGGAAGAGGAGATGAAGGGAATACTTTTGAACTAGCAAGTCCTTTTGTAGGAATTTACCTGAAATATGCACCTATTGTGCTTAAAGTAGTGTATTAGTCCGCTAGGATTGCCATAACAAAATACCACAACCTGGCGGGCTTACACAGTGGAAATTTATTTTCTCACAGTTCTGGAGGCTGGAAGTCCAAGATCAAGGTGTCAGCAGGTTTGGTTTCTCAGGATGCCTCTGTCCTTGGCTTGCAGAGGGCCATCTACTCATTGTGTTCTCACATTACCTTTCATAGAAGGATACCTGCCATATTGGGTTAGGGCCCCACCCTTTATGACCTCAGTCAACCTTCACTCCCTCTTTAAAGGACCTATCTCCCAATACAGCCACATTGAGGGCTAGTGCTTCATCATATGAATTCGAGGGGAACACAATTTGGTCCATAAAATATAGTGAAAAATTGGAAACAACCTATATGTCCACTTGGTAAAATATTATGCAGCCTTACAAGTGATGAAGTCAGTTTACATTTATTAACATGGAATGTTGTCATGATATATAACACATTTCTTAAAAGGTTTTAAAACAAGAGGCTTACTTAGTATGACCACACTTTGGGGAAAAATATATATGTATATCTGAGAAATCCCCAAAGGAAAGAAGGTAAACATCTGGGTAGTGGAGTTGTGGGAAATATACACATTCAACTTTATACTTTTACCTTTATAATAAAGGAGAAAAGAGTTATTTTTAAAAGGACTGTTCAACCCCAGGTTTATTTCTTCCAGAATTATTTAAATAAGTTTCAATTTCTGATTGCTGATTTTTTGCATAAATAATTGCAAGCTATGAGCCAAAGTGGCTCTACAGGGTGCACCAGCAGAGGCCACTGACGTGAGGCAGATTACAGTCTTGAGTGGAAGTGATTCATCTGCAGGAAAATTATGAACCTGAGTAAATATGAGTTAACCAAAAGAATTTGTGAATGTGCTTAATGGCTACTTTAGCAATCACTGTAGGCTGTTGAACTAGATAATTTAAGCCAATAGGCCCTGTAAGAGTAGACAAGTTCACTGACAAATTTTAAAGACAATAAATTATTTTTTTAGCAGCTTGGAATCCTGGGTGCAATTTCAACACCAAGCACATGGAATTCTGCAGATAAAATCCACTTTTACAACTAGGAAAATACCAGTGCTACAGTATACAGTTTGTTGGTTTAGGACCTAACTGGTTTATCAACTAATTCAGTCCCCAGAGGGACAACTTTTTCCTTTTGATGAGGAGTCATTCCAATCTGCTCCTTGTTTGGGGTTAGGGTTTTTTTTTTAAAGAATCAAAATTCACGTCATGTCCCTCAAATTCAAAGACCTCAGCAGTGGAAGGTCACAGAGTGGTGAGGATCCTTCAGACTAAGCAACCTCCCCCAGTGCAGGTCTCCACTCTGCACCATTAGGGATGATTATGTGGTAGACAGAATCTCCATATAAGGCTGGATTTGCCTAAGCCTGAGAAACACCTCTTTCTCTGTGAGACTGAGAGGTGGCATCAAGGAATGGAAATCCATCTCCTGATTTTTCACTATCCTCAAATGTTTGGCTAACTGATTAATCAGAACAAGTGAAAGCGTAATGTCTTTCAACCTCTCTTGAGACTATCAAGCAGCTGATGGCAACTTTTCACAATTCTTTAGCATTTAGGTTGCATAATCTATGGGGCATTCTGCAGAATATGCTGATAACATCTTCCTCTTTGACATTCAAGTTAATTGTCACTATTGAATCTTTAATACTCAAAACTACCTGGTGTTTAATTTGCCCATGAATTAGTCCATAAATGCCAGTGTATATATTAAATTATGTTAATGTTTAATATCTTTTTTTGAGTAGTCAAAAGTGCATTAAAAATTAAAATAAACTTAATTCCCACTTTCCCATTCTTCCACTGTAGGTAATATTATTTTACACTGTGCTGTAGTGTTCTACAAATTGACTTTGGGTGCTTTGAATTAATGAACTTCATGATTCATTTACTACCTGCGGTGTTATTCATTACTTTTTCAATTACTGTAGAACTTTATACATCACGGCATGAGACCCTAAGCAATCAGATGAATGGTACTAGGGAGTTTTTCTTTTAAATGGAATCATGTAATAAAGGCAGAAGACTAAATTAGCATCTCTAATATGCCAGCCAGCAGTAGTGGCCTCCATGTTGGTGGGCTTGTGACTAACCTTCCAGAAGTGAGTCTTTCAGAATCAGAATGCTCAGTTAACTCTGTCTCCTGTCCTTGAGAAACTGTGAAAGTCATGGTATATCACCATGGTCCTCAGAGCTCAAAAGGAGGAATCTATAGGATCCAGTGTATTAGCAGGAGGGAGCTGAGTTTTTGAAAGTCCTGACATGTCTTATCATCCTACAAACTTGTAGAACCACCAGAAGTGATTGTTACACTTTGCACCAAGATCTAAATGTGTCCACGTATTTGATTTACTATTTCTTTTAGTGAGCACTGACAAGATTCCTAGCACTGCGCTGGGCTCTAAGGGCTGAGGGAACATAACACAGAGAAGACATTCCCCCAGGGTTTTTTAATCTCCTGGAAAACCTGTGTCATTCCCAGGATGGGCACGCTATGCAGAACACAGTGCCTGCTGAAAAACTCACAGGAAGGTGAGGCTGAGGCAAGGAAAGGTTAGAGGAGGCCTCCTTAAGCTGCTCCCACAATCACAGAAGAACTAGAAGAGCAGTGGGGAGTGAGGAGAAGCTGTTGGCAAGGTGACAAAAACAACAAATGGGCTCAGTGGGAGTCCAGATTCAGCCCTGCAAGCTGGCTGGTCCTGTAAACACACAACCACGCAGGCTTCTTCCAGCCAGCTCAACCCACTCTGCCTGGTGACCCTAAATCTACTGGCATTTCAGACGTGCAAGTAGAAAGTGAAGCTTTTCACTTGGCACAATGCATTTACAATTCAAAGGTGAGGGAGAAGGCAGGAAGGAAAGACCAGTTATCCCCACAGGAAAATTGGCCTGCTGGATAAGACGCTGCTCTGCTAATACCCTGGAGGCTGGGTAGCCCCCTCGGCTACTCAGGCTTTTTGAGACCAGATCACACATAACGCCACAAGGGACTCTGTGCTTGAGACAAGGGATTAGCTGTGTAACAGATAAGCACTCTTTAGTCTTTTGCAATCATGCAAAATATCCATCGCACAAGGACACTTCATACTCTAGTTTTAGGAATTTTATTTCTGTATCAAAAATAGAACCACAGTTTTCTAGAATTTTCCTTAGCATATCTTAGCTGGGCAATCTGCTTTTACCCCTTTGGCCACCCCCGGTTAGAACAGGTCCTCCAATGCCATGGTGTCCTCAGTCACTGGGCTGGTCTCAATTCACTCGCCTGTCATACGAACATCTGTCTGGCCTGACCCCTCAACTCCTTGCCCCTTAACCTGTTTCTCTTGCTACAGCCTTTCCTGACCCTTGGACTTGACGCTCAGGATGGCTCCTCTGGCTCTTCACCCTCTTCCCGTTCCTCCTTGACTCAAAGCCATCCCTTTGATGAGGTCTGCATAAGCCTCTTTAGGAGCCCCTAACCTAGGACAAATCCCCACCAAGCTGCCCTGGTTCCTCCAGCTGGGCAGAGCAAGGCAGTTACAGATAATTTGTTTTTGGGGGCCAAGGAGAAAATCTTCATTTGTTTCCACTCTTACTGTAAATTACACTTCTAAAGACCTAGTAGTTTTATTGCCTGATCCTCCCTCAGTGATGAGGAATGGTGTGTATCTCAGGATCCTCATTCCAAACATCAGTAAAGGCTACACAGGTTTATGCTTCACTCAGTAATATGGCTCATGGACTAATCAACTAATAGTACAAGACACCGGAACACTTGGCTCAAGTCACTTCTCTTGTCATTTGATGCTTTCTGATGAGACAAGTGTTATAAAAATAAATAAACAACAGGATTGTAGTTGTTGCGATTCTGGGGAGTGGAAGCCTATTAGGTCTGTTACACTATAACCATCAGAGTGGGTCCCAAAACCTGTGTAGCCCCTGGCAAGTAAAGATTACCTTGGGCCTCTGACACAGCCACAGTGATTTTAGTCAGTAAGCCACTCTGTCCAGGAATATCCAGATAACTCATTCTACAGTACCTGCTTTACCTGGTTGTAGAGAATAGAAAGTGTAGGTTCTGAGAAAGTCATGACCAGTACTCGCTTCTGTGGTCTCTCTTGGGTTTAGTGTGGTCAGTCCCAGCCTAGATCCATAAAGGGCTCTGCATGGCCCGTCCAACGGCCAGCAGACCTTCAGGGAAGGGGGAAACAACCTGGGAGGGTGACCAAGGGAAGACTCAGGGATATGCCCTACCTCAGTTTCTGGAAAAGGTGTGTCCCCTGTATCCCACCCTGTTCACATCCCACACTTCAAGGCCCAGCCAGGAGAACTAGTGAATCCCCCAAATCCAGATGTCAGAGGAATGATTTCTTGTACAGAGTGGACAACAGCCCTGGATATTTCAGGAACTAATCGTGTCATTTTCCCTTATCTCTTCTGGGAGAGCAGGCCACTTGTATACATGTGCTCTCACTTGAGTGCCGGTCACAGGATCAAAAGATGCTTCCACTTCAGCCACCAGCTTGGGGTGAGGCAGGCAGAGACTCTGGAATAGCAGAGGCATGCTGTTTTGACGTATACGACTTCCTCTGCAGCAGATAGACAACATGAAAATGATTTGGAAAAGTTTAGACATCTTGATGTATCTACTCATCTTAAGCTCATTTTAATAAGTGTAATTTTAAGTGGTCACCTTCTACCTTGATCTTGAGTCTTACAACTTACATTCAATTTTTAAGTTTTATAATGAATATTAATGAAATAACTTATTTATGAATTCTCCTAGTGTCTATTTCTTTATGCATGGTTTTTGTAACAGCAGTCCCAAACTCTTCTAGGAATATTACCTGCATATCCATTGCCTCCATTATTTATATTGGGAAATATTTCATTGCTTTCTGGTTTTGATTAACTCAAGGGGCTCATTCATTCTCAAACTGTAAACTCTTGCAGTTGAATCAAATGACTCAGATCTCCCTCTCCAGCCATGCTGCAGGGTCTTTCCTCACAGCCCCATACACAAGTCTGGCTGCCAACAGCGCACCTCCAGGTGTCCTACTGTATGGAGCTAAACCTGTTCCTTTCTTTCCCAAATGACTTCCTTTTCCAAGCCTCTTTATTGACTGCTACCAGTTACACTATGCAAATATTCCCATTTCTTTTGGGGATCCCAGATCCACTTATTTCACCATTCCCTGTGACACATGAACCCCACAAATTACACAAAATACGTGGCACATCTGTGCATATTTTTCTGGGAAGACTACCCATAATTTTCATTCTATCCTCAAAGGTCCATGACCCTCTCCTCCTTCAAAAGGATCAAAATGATCTGTCATTTTAATCAGTACTGTCATTACACTGTATTATCAAAATAGCCTCCTGGCTGATGCTCTGCCTCCGGTCTCCTTCCAGTCCATTCTGTACACCCACGCCACCCTGCTGTTTTTATCAACCCCACGCGCGGTTGCACTGCTTTGGTTCTCTCCCAACCTGCAATGTGCACAGAAGCCTGACAGTGGCGCCACCACACCACTTTTACACCTAATTTTCTGCAGCTCTCCTACCTAAAAAAACGCCTCTCCTGCCCTTCTTTCCACCCCTGCCCACACCCCATACTTCAAGGCCGGGGTAAAGCAGCCTCCCACACTAAGCCCAGCCCAGAGGTGAGTCTGGTTTCAGATGACAGAATACCTGAGTGGGGATGTGGTTTGGAGGTCTGCGGGGCTGGAAATGTCCCTGGGAGGTTGTCTGCATAGTTCAGAATCCTGACAAAGGATGAGTTCTCCAAGGTTTCAACCTTGACAGTGAAAGAGTTCTCCAAGGGAAATAAAAGCCCAAAGTGTCAAGTGGTAATTCTCAGTTTCTACAGCACTTAGATGCCCGGCCCAATGCCTCAGAAAAAGAGTAGCTCTCAAATGCTTGCAGAATGAATGTGGAATGTTATGTTCAAAACCAAATGTATCTGCTGATGGACAGTGACTGCAATGGGTTGTGCGTGGGGGACTTGATAATATGGGTGAATGTAGTAACCACAATGTTGCTCATGTGAAACCTTCATAAGATTGTATATCAATGATAGCCTAATAAAAAAAAAAACTAAGCACATCTGGCACAGGGGAGTTTTACAGGGTCAAAATTTGGCTGCAAAATATTTCCAAGAGTCCTTTGTGAAAAATAAGTGAATTATTTCCCTAGTCCTCGCCATCAAAAATTGTTATTTATAAAAGAATTATAGTTGATAAACAGTTTAAAGCAATGCACTAAAAGTCACATGACCTTCTAAATAGGTACACATTAAATATACATTTTTCTATTAACCTTTTTCATAGATATGAAAACAAAGTAAATCTAAAGTGGAGAGAAAGAAAATACACTTTGAATTAATGATTAGTAAATAATTATCTCAGGCATTTGCTTAATTACCGTTACCTATGCAACTAACCCCAGGCATAATTATTTAGGAAAGAATTCATGTCTTCTTAGCAACACTTTCTAAACCAATACTGTCGGTCTCTAAGGAGTAAATGCGTCCGCAGTTAAGTTAGGTGTTTAATATTATGAGTCAATATTAATATTAAACTTGGAGCTGCAGAGAGAACAAAAAACAGGGGCAGGTGCCTAGCTGCATAAGTACCCAATGGTCTGTTATTTATAAAGGCAACTGTGAGCTGCCACATTAGGTGTTACTGAAACGGAAGACCAAGCTGAAAGCTGGTGTCTCAGCACGCTAACCTTCGCGACCGCAGCACTCATCAATATAATTAATGCTCCCGCAGCACTTCATCTTCTTCATTTGCTGAGGATGATGGATGACACCAAGGCCAAGCAAGCTTGGTCGCTTACCTGAGGTCCCAGCCTCTAGGCACTCAGCTACCAAGAAGCCTGGCCTGTAACTGACAAGCTACCTCCGCCCAGATTGGCAGCGGTTTATCTATAAATCTCCCCCAGGACTTGACCATGCCCTGTGGTCCTCCACACACAGGAGCCTTTTAAACACCTTTCAGTTGAGCTCCTGAGAGTTCCCTCATCTTCAAAGCTGGCTACCCAAAGCATTCTGCCCATGTTCAGACCACACAGCCCAACTGTGCCCCCAATCTAGAGAATTTCCAAGTAGGAGAGCCCTTGAGAATAACTGCTGCTCTCATTTTAACACACCACGAAATGGAGGCCTGGAGAATCCAAGAGCTGGTCCAAGACTGCACAGCTGGCTCACGGGTCAGCGGGGCCCAGCACCTCATCTTCTAGTCCAGCGTGGGCTCTGCTAGATCCCAGTGCTCTGAGAGGTTAGCAATGTGGGGCATACCAACCAAAGTAGAGCTAGCTTTTCAGGAAGCAAAAGTGGGGTTTCTTGGGAGTCCTGAGCACCTGGGGCTTGTGAGTATTATCGGAAAGGCATTGTTCCAACTTAAAATAATTTTTTTTCTTTTACCAACGGACTCTCTGCCCTTGCCAAACCCTTCCCATTCATTTTCCTTTGAAACGGTCTGCTTTGACAACCCTTGACATTGTTACCCAGCTGTCAGCACAGGGATTCCTGTCAACTAGACTCCCTTGTAAATTTCATGAGCACTGGCAAAGAATGGGAAAGGTCAGAGCTTCAAGGTTTTATGATGCAGCCAGTGGGACCTGAGACCTGCCTTGGGTGCCCTGGTCTTTGCATGGCTCAAAAAAGCCCTTGAGCTCAGAAGCTTTGGGTAGCCCCTGAGCTGCCTTGTTTCCACCCATCAAAGCTCCCTTGCCCCTTTCCCTTTCCTCATTGGTTTAGGCAGATGGTCCAGTCTATCAGCAACCAAAGCAGAGATGATGAGCTGAGCTGACTCATTTAGGAAACAGTTTCCTTCCAGAGAAGATTCCCCATTCACTTAGACACTCGAACAATTATTTGCTAGCTGACAGTTGTAACTACTTTTTACTGCAGGTAGGTAACTGTTCCAGAAGCCAAACTAACAGGATTACCGGTTTCTGAAGGGCTTTTGGAACAAGTAATTTTCAAATAGCGCAGCATGTTCAGTGACCTTTCCACCCAGGGTCAATTCCTGCCTCCATGGCTCCTCACGGCAGGCGACGTGTGGGTTCTTGGATAAGGCACTTTGGAACTGCAGGGACATTCTTCTTCCAGGCTCCTTTGCTTGAAAATGGGACCCAAACAAATCATGCTTGGAGATTTCATGAGCTTGCCCCTAATCATTCTTCTAATTTTTAACTGCCGTGGGAGTTGGCATTAAATTATATCAACCATCCAACCTTTTTAGCACTAGCAGGGTAAATCACTTTCCCACTCATGGTATCCCAGGGTAACTCCTCCCGCCATGCCACCCATCTCTGAAGGGAAATTAGGGAAAAAATAAACCTGGAGGGCCTTTTAGTCAAGGTTTCTAACAAGACTATCTTCGTAGACTGTCAATGATTTTGCAACAAGGCTTTCTATTTGATAAGAAAAAGCCCTTTCGAATCCTTGTCCCTATCAGCTGGTTTGACATTTAACAGAGTTTAAATAGCACATCCACGGTCTGCTGGGACAGCAGTTTCTTTTACTGAGAAGTTATTTGAGGCATTTTTGCTGCTATGGTTGTTGTTGTTCATAGATTACCTAACAACATCCCCACCCTCCGTATTGCCATCCACCGATTGGCTGAATTCCGGTTGTGAGTGGGTAATAAGTGTTCTCTTTGTGTCTGTGAGTTGGCCTCTGTCCTGGTGTCTGTCCTGGAGAAGCAAACGCAAATTCATATGACTGGGAGAAGACTGGGCCTAATGTAAATCTAACACCTCAAGAAGAGATGATAGTTCTGCTTTTAAGTACAGGAGATCACTGAGACTTTGGGAATTGAGAGAAGATGAACGATAGAGAGTGTTCATCTAGAGACTTTCTTTTTCAGCTGTATTGAGATCCAATTGACATATAACTGTAGTGTAAGTTTACGTTGCCATCATACAACATGATGATTTGATATGTGTACATTATTGCCAAAGGTTTGCCACAACAGGATTAGTTAGCACATCTGTCACCTCACATAGTTACCATTTGTATGTGTGTGTGTGTGTGTGTGTGTGTGTGTGTATGTAAAACATTTAAGATCTCTCTTAGCAACTTTCAAATATACAATGAAATATTGTAAACTGTAGTCACCATATTATACATTAGATCCCCAGAGCTTACTCATCTTATAACTGGAAGTTTGTGAGTTTGTAACCCTTCACCAACATCTCATTTCCCTCCCCACCACCCCAGCCCCCAGCCCCTGGAACCTCCAATGTACTGTTTCTGTGAATTTGGCTTTTTTAGATTCTACTATATGTGAGATCAGACAGTATTTGTCTTTCTCTGTAGAAACTATTTTTTTAGACTTTTTGACATATGGTCAATGCATAGAAGCTCGTAAAGAAATTATTACAAGTACTTTGTGCTATGCGTTTGATTTATTGATATGCAAATTCACTAGAGTGTGGTATCCCCAGAGAAAGAATTGTAACCCCACCGAAAACTTCCTTCACAGCCTTTAGAAATAGAAAAACCTTCATTGTTAGGAAAGTTGAAAGTACGCTAGATAGCTGTCCTCAAAGCCTGAAATATGCTTAGCTTAAAATCATAAAATAGGTTTAAGAAAATGTTTACTATTTAATATTACACAACCTTAAGTACACCACAACATTTGCAAGTCATTCTTGTGGGGCACTAAAGTCACCCGTAACTGTGGGACCTTAGCTCTGAAGTATCAGGGGAGTAAGGTTTGCAGATTGAGAGCATAGAGTCAAAGCACAAATTTGCAATCAGACGGCACTGGGTTCAAACCCTACTCTACTACCCTACTTATTTATAATCATAATCTACCTTACAAGGTGGGGGGAGGGGTGATAAGTAAAGCACTTAGTACTGTGCCTGGCACATAGTAAATGCTCAACAAACTGTGATCAACACATTATCTATACAGAAGAATCATGCTTCCTTCAATGGCATATACCATTAATACTTCTGAATGAAGGGCATGCCATTTGCTAGCCAAACCTACTTTATGGGAGATCTAACATTCTAGACATTAAGGCAGATTCTAAGGTACTCATGAGACCTATACTGCCATGAAAGATTAGTCTGGTCAATGGTTACCAAGTGTGGCCAGTGGGCTAGGGCACCAGAATCACCAACAGTGCACATTGTAAAGCTGGTTTCTGGATTGTATGGAAGGCAGGCTATTCGGGTCAGGACTGGCTAGGCTATGCTGCAGTAACAGACACACCCAAAAAGCTTGGTGATTTAACCTTGAAAGGTACATTTCTCATTCATGCAAAGTCCACTGTGGCTTTGAGGATCATTCAAGGAACCTCATTTTAAGCAGGGGCTCAGGGACACAGGCTGTTTTTCTCCTGGGGTTCCACCATGCAGACAAGGTCTCTTGCTGTTGATGTGCCAGGTGAAGAAGAGAGTCAACATGATGACTGGTGGTCCGTTGGCCAGAACCTGACACGTGATCCCATCTACAGCCAGGGACTGAGAAAAGGGTGAGGAGAGGGAATATTAGGTGCACATTAAATGTCTCCATCTCACCTACTGAATCGGTCTCTGGGAGTGGGATCCAAGACTCGACATTCTCAGACTCCCCATTAGTTAGCCATTGCAGCACTATGATTATTATGTACTACAGGCAGTGTTCTTTTATGTGATAAATAATTTGAAATAATGGAAAAGAAAGGGTGGCTCTGTCAATTTAATAATTAAAATGAGAATCCAAGAGTTGAAAATATTAGGCTTTTTCTCTAGCTGTCTTTTAAGTGTCACTCTTAGATACAGATGCCTCCTAAATCTGTTTCTGGCCCAGACCCTCCCTTGCCTTCAGACCTACATACCCACAGCCAGGGCTCACAGGTGCCTCAGACTGTTCATCTCTCCTGAATCTGTTCCCGTGTCCCAAGGACAGTACCCATATCCACTCTCCCAGGGATCTTCCAAGGATTCCTTGACTTAGGAGTCCTCCTTGCCTTTTGTATTTATTTTACCCTAAAATCCAGGCATCAGGCCTGTGTTTCTGTCTCTTTACCATCTCTTGTGTCTATTCTCATCTCTCCTCCTTGGCAGCTACTCCCTTAGCCCAGCTCCTATCATCCATCACTCCCCCAGTCTCCCTCCCTTAGTCCAGCTTCTCTCTCCTCTTGCTCCCACCTGGCTGTCAGAGTGATGAATTCCCTTTCCCCATAAGCATTTCCTCATCTTTCATGACTCAGCAAGACTCCTGTCCTCTAACCCTTTTCTGACCTTTTTCCCAGCCCCATTCCATGACAAACTTCTCTCAGACGCTACAGTTTGCAGTCGTCTGTATAGACGTCTTTGTCTCTGCCAGACTGCAAATCCCATGAGGGCAGACGGCAAATTTGCCTCTCTCAAGAGCGTATCCTCATAGACCGACGCCGTGCTCAGCATGTAGACAGGGATGGTATGGGGCCTAGCACATGGTAAGGCGCTATATAATAAAAGTTTTTGTTGAATGAAGGAGTAAGTGAATATCCAACCATCCTCCTCTGCGGAGTGATCTCATATATCCGTTAGAGTGTATCGCCACACTAATATAATAAACTAATTAAAACTGAGTATTCATCTATGTGGGTACTTTTCTCTAGAAGATTTGATAAGCAAATTCGTCTTCACTGGAAACCATGATATGCAGCTTTGATCAAAGATGGAAAAAAGAGGTGAAGCAAATCATCAGGTTCAGGGTATCTGAGTGATACCATTTTGCAAGGAGAGCTACATTTTAATTTGCAGAAAAACAATTTTGAGTACAACCAAGTGAATTAAAAATAAACTGCATGAGTGAACTCATTCCCAGTTTAAGAAGTGCTAACAACTGAAAGTGACATAATTTTTCTTGATTCATTATATAATCCATACATATTTGGGGAAGTTAAAATAGTAGTGTGTTAATATTTGTCATATTCATGAATATCTGCAACAGTACTTATCCACACATAATAAAAAATGAGCTAGAAATATACTTAGAATGTATTTCTGGGAGCGTGTTTGTGAGCCATTTATTATACAATGTGTGTCTTCAATCAGAATAAAATTTTATTGCAAAAGTTTGAGGTATTTAAGTCTATTTTCTTACCTCTAAGTCTTTTCTTTCATATTATTAAGGCAAGACTTAGCACCTCTACTCATTAAGGATTTCCAAAAAATGACCCCAAAATGGGAAACTCCACAAAAAAGGGTAATATGTATGATATAAAGAGACATAGATATAAACATATAAACTTATATGTTGATATAAAGAGATGAAGAGAGAGCAATGAATTAGAAATGGTACATGGGAAATATGAAATTCTTTAAAAATAATTTTTAATATTACATGAAATATGTAGAAGCTATACACAAACAAAAACAATAGAATGAAAGTCAGCCATAATCTCCTTCAAACCAGGAAAACTGTTATTAAAATTTTAGTTACCATGAACAAGTACATCTTACAACAAAAAGTAGAGGCGTTGCAAATACATGATGCTTCAAAATCTGATTTTTTCACTTAACTGTACACAATGAGTTTCTTTGCCTGTCATCATTTCTACATCACTAACATACTGCAAATCCATTAAAATTATGTTGTACCACGATTCATGGGTCATTCTCTCTGGTAGATTGTATCCCATTTAAACAATATCATAAATGAGAATGAAACTAATATCTATGAATTAAATCTTTGTGGACATCCATCATCATTTCCTTAGGATAAATTCTAAGATGTGGAATTTCTGTTTCAAAGGAGGTAAGATTTGAAACTTTCAATACAAAACTTTAGTATATGGGGTTGGATTAGCTCCAGAAATATTGTACTAATTTATACTTAAATATTCATGCTCCTTTATAGTTCCTCTTTGGTAAATTACTTAATCACAACCTTTGGCCATTTTCCTATTGGAGACTTTGTCTTTTTCTTATTGTAAGAATTCTTCATACATATGTATATAGGATGTTACATAGGTCTATTACATATTACATAAATATGTTAAATATATTGTCTCAGGTTGTTCACTCACCTTAAATTTTTGCTTACAATGGATTTTTCCATCATGCGAAAGTTCTTATAATTTCCTTTCAGCTGAATCAGTTTGTTTTATGGTTTTCTAGCTTTGGTGTCATGCTTAGAAAAATCAAGGCCACCTGTAGAATCTATAAATAAGTCACCAAAATTTTCATTTTTCACATCCAAATTTTATATTTATCTGAAATTTCATGTTGATGTATGATGTAGGATAGAAATCAAACTTTTTTTTTTCCTAAACATAAGTTAGCCAATTGTCTCAGCTTATATCACTGGGAAAAGCCTTGGAAGAAGTTACTTCCTATTTAAGCAAACTAAGGCTGTAGCATGTGCTGTGTCCTCCTTCAAAGTCCAGAATTTTAGATTTTTGCTTCCATCTCTCCATGATTGTGGACATCCAGGAACACAGGCATTGGCAGCTTATCCTCAGACCCTTTGCTTTTACCACATTTCCAAACATTCTGGATTCGCTGACCCAAAGAAATATGTCAGCAGTGGTTGCCCACCAGCCTTCCAACCTTCAGGTTCCCCCCCAGCCCTCCAGGCTCCTTCATCCAGAAGCTAGGAAGACAGTCAAACCAGAAGAGGGAGTGTCAGGGCAGCACTGCTTGGGGGAACTGCAGAGGAAGAAAGGGTGTCGCACACGTTTTCCAAAAATGTGAATAACAACAAGGGAACCTCTTCTTTGAATCTGACCTAAAGAAATACTTCCACATATAGACAAAGATGCAAGAGTAACACTGTCCTCTATAGCATTATCAGAGGAAAAGAAAAATTGATAGGGAATTGGTTACATAATGATACATCTATATTATGGACTATTTTGCAATGATTAAGAAGAATAAGAGAGAGGGAGGGGGAAGAGAAAGACTGCAAAACATAGTAAAAGAAAAACCAAGTCATAGAGTAATATGTATGATATGAGCTTGCTAAGATAAAACAAAGTGCCTCATAAATGTACATACATGTACACATACATGTATAAATATATAAAGTATAATATATATAATATATAAATTAAAAAGCATATAAAGTGTGTGCATATGTATATATACATATGTAAATATATGGAAAGTAAATAAACATACACATAAACATGTAAAGTATATGCTTATTTACAGTATTTAGGTACATGTACCCAGAAAAGGTATTGAAAGGTTGCAAATTCCACTTAGAAAATAGTAAATGTAACTGATAGGGGGAGTGCTAGGAAGAGAGATGGCAGATAAATTTTTGCTTTTAATATATTGCTCTCAATACTCCTGTATTTTAAAAATCTTTTACAGTAAGAATATTTTCAGGAACTGCTTATACTATTTTCTTAAAAGACAAAAAATAAAAACATAAAAAAGGACAATTTCATGGAAATCCTAAGCCCATCGATGCCAGTATGAACTAGAATGTTCCTAGGTTGCCTACCAGCTAGGACTCGGTCTTTCCTTATCAGCAGTATCAACAGACCTGAGCAGGCTCAGCTGAGGTCCAGCCCATGAGTACATACCAGGCACACAAAGCTTAATACAGGAGATGCCAGTGGGAATACGTGAGAACAGCAGAACATAGAGGAGCCTAAGGAATGCTTATATTAAGGACCAACTGAATCCGGGGTCCAGGCTCCTGAATAAAAGGAGCCAAAAATGATGAATGCACCTAAATGGGTTGTTACCCAGATGGAGAGAACTGCATGGACTTTGTTCTGGGTTGGACCTGACCACGCCAAAGCATGAAAAAAATCAAATAACTTTTTTTCCTGCCTCAGATGAGAAAACAAGCAAAGGTGAGTCTTGAATTGAATGAAAATCACAAAGTTTTAGTTTAAAAAGTAGAACTGATCATCTATTTTGCCACTGTGGTGTATCTTATGATTCATTGATTTGATTACCAAAACTGAGGTACTAAGGACCAGGCCTTTGGGTCCTCCTGTATTTACAGCAGCTGACAGATTGGACTCTGTCAAAGAGAGGAGTAAGAAACATGTGCCCGTCTTGCAGCATCAGTCCAGTTCTGAGGAGCATCTGAGACAGGAGGGGCGCAGGGAAGGCCCACTGTGCTTTGCACCCAGGAAATCCAGGGAGGGAGATGGTGGGGCCCAGTCCTCCCCGCCCAGTCAGGTGTCCTAGGAAGGAGTCTGAGGAACCCTGTCTCTCAGATGCTGGTTTCTGCTGATAGGGAAACAAACAACAGGAAGGAGAGAAGCACAGAGATGGTGGATTAGTAGGAAACTGCCACCACCATCTTTTATAGATCTTTTCCTTAAAAAATTCATTTTACTTTCCACTTCTGCCCAAGGATGGAAGAAGGCAAAAAAAAAATAACTTGCTTTGAAACTTGAAACATATTAAAACATGTAGACACTGACAGTCTGCTCCTCTTCTACACAGCAGGGTGGGGCAAAAATAAAGCTAAGGAGAGATAGCTTGACAGTTGAGAACATGCGGAGGAGCCCTTCCCTCCCCTCACAGGTGCAGGAATTCTGTGCAATTCCACACCCCTTGTTGTTATCCCCGCCAAGGACAAAATCCTTAAGAGCCTGTTGAGTGAGAAAGTGTCTCCTATATAAGGCCATGCTTCCTATTCTGTCTTCTGCTGTATGCCTTCAATTATCCTTCTCTTGCTCTATTCCCCCTCAACTGTGACTTTTCAGCATGTGAAAGCTCACCCATTAAAAAAAACCCACTCTCTTTTGTTATGGACTCAGTTTTGTCTCCCCCAAATTCATGTGCTGAAGCCCCAACCCCCAGTGCGATGGTATTAGGAGACGGGCCCTTGGGAGGTGATGACACTTAGGTAAGGTCAAGAGGGTGGAGCCTTCATCAAGGGATTAGTGCCCTTATGATACGAGACAGAGAGCCTGTGCTCTCTCTCTCACTTCCCACCATGAGGGGACACAGCAAGAAGGTGACATACTTCCACGAGCCAGGAAGAGCCTATGGAACTCTGAGAAAATGTCCGTTTAGTCCACCTAGTCTGTGGCACTTTGTTATGGCAGCTTGAGCTAAGACAGTCTGATGCCCTGCTTCCAGCAACCTCTCCTTCCAACCACTTCACAGCCAAGTTTCTGGAAAGTGGCAGTGTTCGAACAGACTGTCTTCATTTCCTTGTGCCTCACCTCCTCAACTGTCACCATTCATTCCTCTATCCCCTCCAGTCTGACCTCCTGCCTCTTTGTTAGACCAAAGCATTTCCCCCTGAGGCCTCCAATCGCCTCTGTATTGCTACGGCCAATGGATGTTTTTTGGATCTCTCAGCTGCACCTGACCACTCCTTCCTCCCCTGAAGTCTGCAAAGCCACAATCCCCGGATTTTCCTCTCCTGTGTGGTTGCTCACCTCCGTTGCCTTTGCAAGCCTATTTTTTCCTATTGCCCTAGGACCTCTTCTCGTCTCCCTCCGGACTCTCCTTCAGAGCACACATCTTCAGTATCACTTGTGTACCAATGACTCTAATTTTCATCTTAAGCTGGGACCTTTCCTCTAAGCTCTACATCTGCAAAATGCTCCATTGACATTTCCATGAGGAGCACCCCAGCCCAACATGTCAAAACTAAACTCACAATTTTGCCCCAACCTGGTTCTTTCTCTGTGTCTTTCTACATTGACTCAGGCAAATGAATCAGAAATCTAGGAACAAATCATCCTTGACTATTCCCTCCTCCATCCCACATCTAAGCTACCTTCAAGGCTTAGTGATTTTACTGTTCATGGCCAATTCCATCTACATCCCTTCCTCTCTGACCTGTTCTATCACAGTAGCTTCCTTACTGGTACACCTGCATCCATTACTGCTGTCACCAACCCACTCTGCACACTGTAGCCAGGATGGTTTCTTTAAAGTGCACGATCATGTTTTATTCCTGCAGAAACTGCCCATTAACTTTTCACTGTTTTTGCATTATGACCCAAATCCCTACTGTGGGCCTAACAACTGATCTTTATTTCCTTTCCAGCTTCCTCTCACATCATACTTCCCTTTGCTGTCCACTCCTCCTGCTGTGCTTCCTCCCGCTGAAGGACCTTGGCATGTGCTGTTTCCCCTGCCTAGAACACTATTTTACTCCTCTACTCCTTATCCTGCTCAGGGTTGAATTGTGGCCCCCAAAGAGACATGTGGAAGTCCTAACCCCCAATACCTTGGAGTGTGACCTCATTTGAAGATAGAGTCTTTACTGAGGTGATCAAGATAATACGAGGTCATTAGGGTGCATCCTAATCCAATGTGACAGGTGTTTCTATTAGAAAGGGGCAACGAGGGCGCAAAGGCAGACATGTACAGAGGGAAGATGACGTGCCTTGAGTGACGCATCTATAAGCCAATGAACACCAAGGGCTGCCAGCAAACACCAGAAGCTAGAAGTGGCGAGGAAGGATTCTTCCTTAGAGCCATCAGAGAAAGCAGGGCCCTGCTCACCCCTTGACTTTGGACTTCTAGCCTCCAGAACTGTGAGATGATACATTTCTGATGTTTTCAGCAACCCAATTTTTGTACTTTATTATGGCAATCCTGGGAAACCCATATGTCCTATCATTCCTTTCATTTCATTAACTCCCACTCAGCTCAAACTAACTTTTTCAGGGAATATGTCCTAGACCTTCTGGCTCGGTCAAATCCCCCTGTCATTTACACATAGCACTCTGTTTCTCCATTCATAGCATTTTGTGAATTACAGCCTAAAGTTTATATAGTTACTTGATTGTCAGAATTTCTCATTAGACTAAAAAGTCCATGACAGTAGGGACTGTGTCTTTCTTTAGCTTGCCCTGGTATGCCCTGTGCCTAGCCTTATGTATGACACATCCTGGACCTCTGTAAGTATTTGCTGAGTGAATGAATGAGAGGAAGAGGTATGATGGGCATGCTAGAGATGAGAGAGTGGTTAAGACCTTGAAGGAAGGCAGACTGGAAGATAGGTTAACATGATACGATATCCAGAAGGAACCCCAAATACGTCTGCTGTCAGCTGATGTTATCATTCCATAAGAACAAAGGTTTGAAATGCACATATCCCTGTGAGAGGTAAGACATCAACCTAAATTCGCATTGGCTTATTAACGATACATCCTTTCCAGAAAATAAGCTTGAGGGTGTAAGCTCAAGACTCCAAATGTCTAGAGACGGAAACTGTGAGTTGAAAGCCAAGGGTGAATGGTGTAAAAAACAACCTTTTTTATGTCGTCATTTTGCTAAGGGTTAGTTTACCACTGGTCAGAAACAAACTGCCAAATTACTACTTATCCAGGGTCAATAAGAGCCCTTCCCAGGGAATTCTGACAGTCCTTCCCTGGCAGTTGGCAAGGACTAGCAGCCTGGGAATTGTTTCCTCTCAGCTAGATATGCACTTGGGGGACAGTGATTGGCCACGAAGCTGACACCTACCCACAAGAGAAGAATCATGACCTTGGGCTCTGATCACAAGATTCTTCTGCTGGAATTAAAATGGAAATATTTTCACCACTGATCGACATCCAGATCCTACAAGGTACTGGCTACCACACACTGCCAGTTATCAAAGACAGTCTTCTTTTCAGGGAGCTCAAACTCCAAAACCCAGTAAAGACAGGAAATGATCCTCACATTCTGTTAGAAAGGATTTGCTGAAGATCAGCATATATAGAAGAGAAACTTGAAATGGATAATTGCTATTATAAAGCACTTTTAGAACATCAGGAGTTCCAGTTTTGTTTTTCTCTTCAACACGCCTTTAATGGCAACAAAATGAGAAACAGATTTTTCTCCTTTGCCCCAACTCAGGATATGTTTCCAGAATAATGATTAAATGCTCCCCAAAATGCCCCCTACTTATAATCTCTGAAACTGTTAAGCCTAATTGCATAAAAGATTAGTCTAAAGTTTATTAAAAATCTTATACTTTTAGAATTAGAAAGGATCTCTGAGTATATCTGGTCCAACCTCCCTCCAGCGAAAAAACACATTCTACAAAATCTCCAGCAATGACCCCAATGCATGCTTGAGATTTCTTGAAACAACAAACTACTTTTCTTCTTTTCTATCCAATTTATTCCATTATTAAGTAATTCTACTTAACAAGCTTTTAAAATATATCTTATTTCATGGGTCTTTATAAAACCAACTGGCTCAGTTTAAATTTTACACTGGTACCTTATTATTCCAAAAGTAATTGCCTAAAGAAAAAGATATGAATTGCATATTTAAGTAAAATGCACAGAATTGGCAGTGATTTTATTTTTGGATTTCTGACCGCTAGAATATTTCTGTGCATGAGTGAAAGTAAACCAACCTTTGAAATTTAATAAATTGTTATATACTTATGTTTCAACATGTAAATTATACATTTGCATTCCTTGATTTCAGCATTAGAATTATTCAATCTTTACCTTTTCTTAGTGAAACTTAAACCTCAAAAAATATTGATTTGTGAGGTTTCTTTCCTACAGTGATTTATTTTTGTGAACAATTTAATCTCTGTGAAATATATTGTTGGCACTTGGTATAGTCATTTACTTTTATGATAGCATATTTTATAAGTAAAGCAAATGCAGATGATTTAGAAATTTTGAAACTTGAATTGAGCAACTGTAAGTGAAAACTAAAGGCTTTCTCAAATATGTTCTAACTATCAGAGTCAGACTACAAAAAAATACTTTAAACTTTGACCAAAATTTAAAATATTTTAAATATTTGTAAAAGTCTTAAAATGTATGCCAAAATAAACAGAAAAATATGGAGGTTGCTACCTTCTGATTGGGCTCAATGTGGAAATAATACTTTATACTGTTTCCTGAAATAAATAATAAGACTTAGTCAAACCAAGAAGGGAGAATTCTAAAGAAAGGATCTGATAATTAAATCACGAGATGATTAAAGAAAGCATTAACCTTCCAGGAGGCAGCAGAAAGAAAATAATCCCAGCCAACATCTCCATTCAGCTAAAAAAAAGCTAAAATGGTTTGGACAGACCTCCCTTGAAGTTCTCTTTGATTGCTATGGGCTACTGATGTTTGATTTGGTTGTAAGGATCTATCCAATGAAAATTAGTTATAGCAAGGGCTTGCACTGTCCACCATGTTCAAATGCTGCCATCCACTATAATGTAATAATCACATTTCAGCTCAAAAGGGATTAAAACCTTCACAAATACTGAAGCATATTGAAAATAAATTGAAAACCAGTGGGAAATAAAACAGTTTTAAAAGCTTCATGAAATCAACAGCTTTAACAGAAGAATTACTATTTTTGCCTCAGATAAAATTTCATGATGCCCATCAAAAGCAATCCTTAGAATATTTCAGTGTCTCAAATTATATTAGTGGAAAGAGAGGCAAAACAATTTTGTTTAGATCTGTTTGGACCAAACAGTGCTTAATTAGAGCCATAATTCATTTGGGAAGCAGAGCCTTTTTTCCTTGGTCTTTTATCTGCAATATTTTCAAGTTACAGTTTTGGAAGAGTTGATAAATGTTTAACTACTGTCTAACTCCCCCATGTTCATTGTGAGCAAAGGTTCTGTGTTTTGTATCCTTTATGTGACAGAAGATAGATGCTGAGATGCATCAGCAGGGGATGGAAGGAGTGAATTCTACAAACACTCATCCT
Organism: Smutsia gigantea; assembly: GCA_032199065.1. NCBI lineage: Eukaryota > Metazoa > Chordata > Mammalia > Pholidota > Manidae > Smutsia > Smutsia gigantea. The sequence continues at coordinate 15,796 of JAVSCE010006861.1, read as the reverse complement.
AGTTGCAGTGGAAAATCATCTTATTCTTGTTCTTTTTCAGCTATATATAAAAAGAAAAAAGGAAGACTGTTATATTTCACAATCATGAATGAGCTGATCACAGCTTTCATAAAATATGTATGCCAGCACTTCTGTGAAACCACTTCAAAGAACCATTCTCTTGTCCCAATTTCAAAAGCAAAATACCTATAGCCATTTAGAAAATGAAACGTTGCCTAGAAAATAATTATTGTGATCAATAAACAATTAAAATTGGAGATGGGCGATTTCTTAGATTTACTTAGATTCTTTCCTGGAGAGTTGAAATTAAGAATTATCAGAGAAAATAAATCTCAATATACTATTACACTCCTTTGGAAATAAACTACATGTACATAAGTAGGTATTCTCTTGATCTATGCAAAAATCATCTTCTCACACTACCAGACACAGTACCCTTCATTTTGGCAGTACCATGTAGGTTCCATAAGATGGCAGGCCTAGGTTTCAGTGATATTCTTAAAGTGTAAATGTCCTGGTTGCCTTGAAATATATTGTGTATCACCAGCAGCATGTGGCTAGTAATATTAAGGACATCTGTCCGATTGGTGTGTAAAATTGTGAAACATGGGAACTATTAACAAGCTAATGTATTCTATTAGTTCACAATGAATCACAAAATATTATACCAGAAGGATCACTTAGTTTGGTCCTACCTTTCACCGTATAAGGAAACCAGGGTCCCGATTTCAGTGCTCTGCCCATTGTCAAATGGCAAAGGGAATAGCAGAGAGACCCGAATTCTGGTCTGCTTCCTTCCAATGGGCATTAGTCCTTGTGTTCCCTGTATCTCTCCAACTCCTCATGTTGGCATCAAGCCCACATGACTGCTCCACACTACCTTACTGTTCCCCAGTCCAACTTCTGCACTTCTCCTTAGACGGCCTTTTACCCCTTAAAAGTATCACTCATGAATTCCCACATTTGTCCGTCTGGACCCCAAGCACAGAATTCCACCACTCTCCTCATAAATTTGTTCATGTGTTTCTCAAACTAGGGTGTGGTGATATACAATCGTATTTGAAGCTACAGGAAAAATGAGTCCTAACTCTTGGATGTTTTTTGGGGGGGGGGGGCAATATCTTTTTAATTAAGAGAAACATAAAATATGCATGAATTTTAAACATGAGATACACAAAGTTTCAAAGAAATGTGTAGCTTTGGGTAGACTAGCTCAGGTTACACCCTCAGGTCTGTGGCAGTAAACCTCTTCAGTCCCCTATCCAGACTTTGGTGGAAAGCTTAGAGCAGCAACTGGTGGAAAGGTTCCTCTCCTTCAGAACATAGCCTGGAGCCCACCTTGTCTTCCATGAAGTACACAGGTATTGTTACACTTGTGTCATAGACAAACTGTTGTACTGCTGTCTAAATACTGTGCAGATGGTCCTAAAATAAATTTAACTTCTATATGACAAGCACTACATTATAAACAATATAACATAAATCAAATATCAACTATTTCTACAACTGTTGTGTAGGACAAATATATAACAGATAGAGACCACTGGGAGGCAGAACTATCATGGGCCCACCAAACACAATAGATGGAATTAACAAAATAAACCAATGTACTACTTTCAGGGTGTTGCAATGATGTCTTTCCATTAGGCATATAATATGCTATAGAGAAAAGTTCAGAGACCCAGTAACTAGGAGAGCTGCGGCACTTTTGATTATTTATCTAACCTGCCTTGGTCTGTTTTCTGTTTTCTGATCTGTAAAAGAATGGATTGGGTTAGTACGGGGGAAAAACAGAGAATTCTACATTTTTTCTTATCCTTTGCTCTACCATTTCTTCGGGCATGATTTTTTTAATGAATGTAACATAAGATAATTAGCACCTAAACCTTTTCCAGTATATCTTGACAGTGATTAATTCAGTTACTTGAAAAATACCTACTTTCTTAAAAATTCTCAGCATATTGATTGGTTAGAAATCAGTACATTTTTCAGTGTTGTGAAAAAACAAAGACAGACTGAGGAAAGATTCCAGATTCAATGAGACTAGAGACATGACACCCAAATGCAATGCCTAAGCTGGGATTTTATTTTGCTATTAAAAACAGTATTGGGATAATTTGAAAAAGTTGAATGGGCTATAGATTAGACAATATTAGACAATGGTATTTTGTCATTTTCCTGATTTTGATCATTGTAGTATGTTATAGAATGACCTTGTTTTTGGAATTAGACACACTGAAATATTTAGGGACAAAGGGTACATCATGTCTGTCGCCATGAGAGAGAGCGCACAGGGGAACACGTGAGAGCATGCCAATGTGGGAAATGTTAACATTTGGGAAATATGGGTGAAGGGTGCACAGGAATTCTTTATACTACTCTTGTAAATTTTCTGTGTCTGAGATTGTCAAAATTAAAAATTATAAGAAATCATAAAGACAACTTGTTTGATGCCTTCATATAAAACTGCAATGGAAACCAGTTATAGAAAGATTAATAGGAAGGATGATATTGTTTGGAAAGGAACCCTATTCATTTACAGTATATTTCTTTGGAATTTATGAGTTTATGATACTAGACATTATACACTGTGCTGTGTAGAGTATAAAAGGATGCTTCTAGTAAACACTGGTGGGAGAATTCTCATTTGATAAATTAAATGTTGCTATAATGCCATTCTGTTTGTGGCTTGCTTCTTTTCTTTTATGTTCTGCTTTGGTAAATTTTTACCCCCAGCCAGTGTTATAATTTAAAATCTCTTCACAGACAACTCACAAGAAGAGTTTCACTCAGAATCTATGTATCCCCCAACCCCCCAGTTTTGAGACTATGAAATAAAAAACATGCATGACAAATAGAAAAGCAATTTGAAGCACATTTAAAAAATGATATTTCAAAAATCATTCTACACCAAGAAGGAAGGAAAGACAAAACACTAGAAAATGACTTCCAGTATATGCCTTCTGTGTGTGCACAGGTAGACTGTTCTTATATCCCCAGAATTTAGCTCATAGAAGTATATTTGCTTAATATTTTTTGATGATATTCAAAAGGCCTGTAATAAATGATCTTCCACATGACTATTAATAAATGTATTTATTTTTAATTGTTTACTGTGTAATTCTTAATAAAGAATTACAGATTTGTCTTCTGTAAACATTTGTTTCTGATTTATACATCTCAAAGATGAAATTCTCCTCAATTGAGAATGCAGTTCAGGCTGGGACAACAGAAGGAGGGGTAGGCAGAAGGATCACATCGGGAAGTCACAAGTTTTTTCCATAGTATTGGTAATTTTCTAGCTATTTGAATAGGTGGTGAGTTTGCTGGTGCTTATGCTTAATAATATACATTTGCTATATATATTATTTTGTATGCATTCAGTATCACATAATAAAGGTGTTTTAAAAGCACATGTTTTCCTTTTTGGAAGCCACACTACAAAATATAAACTTTCCTTCTTTCATTCTTTTTTCTTTCCTGGCCAACTATTCTAATAGTTGTTAATTCAGATGTTCGACATATATTTATTTAGCAACTACTAAATGCCAGACATGGTTAAGTCTCAAGGGTATAAGCCAATACAAATGTAACAAAAACCAACATAAATAAAAACCTGGTCCCTGCCAGTATGTGGGTTACGGTCTAGTTGTGAGCACCTGAAGGGCAGAAGTATGTGTAATGCTTTAGAAGCTCCTTACCTCCCAGAGTGCCTTGCCCATCTAAGAATCTCAATAATGTTCACTGACGGTACTGATGATGTTGGCACTGCCTACAAATTTTTTTCTGTGGGTACAAGGTTCTTTATATTGTAATCAGATCATGGTATCATTTAAAATAGACTTTATCCAGCAACAAAGAAATCTGCCATACTGGATTCCTAAAAGCCACTTGGAATCTCATTCTTTTTGGGAATCTTAATAGCCTTGTCTTACTGAAATAATAATCATTGCAACAAGTTTCCAGGTAGAAGTAAGAAGCTGTGGACATTTGTAAATTTTGTTCAGTGTCCAATTATTCACATAGAGAAGAAATTTTCAAATGACAGATTTCGTTGCCTCTCTGCACCTGATAAACATACAAGTTTTACACAAATTCATAGATCTCAGTTCCAGAAGACAGGGTTCCTATCAGTATTTCTGCAATAGAATTTGGCAAATGCTGATGTTAATTAGGAAGAGCAGCACAAAAGAATTAATACAAAGAAACCCACTGATAAACTTCTGAAAAAAACAAACATTTTTTCAAGAGGAACAAACATTGACTGAAATGTCAATTGTACTAAATCTCACGGGAAATGTTCTGTGAAATATTTCATTTACGTATTTCAGTTCTTAGTTGAATTTAAGTATTTTATGTTTCAGGTGGCACAAAATTTAAGACAAAAGAGACTGAAAATTTTTAAAGGCTAGTTTACCAAGATGGCACATTACAATTTGAAAAATGCTTTTATCAGTGAAGAATTAAGAATTCTTACCTTAATGAAAAAGTGACACTATGATGTATTTTGTCTTCCAAATTCTAGTAACAGAAAGATGGCCATTTTTTGCTCTGAAGTTTTATGAAACAACAAATAGTTCAAGTATTGAAGTAGTCCCTTAGTGCTATATGATTGATCAACTACAGATGAATGCCTACATATACAGTTATCTATAGATAGGTCATATGTGATCATACAGTGATAAACTCTAAATATTTCACAGTGAAGAGGATTTTTGGATTTTTTAAAAATGTTTTTTGTCTTGGTTTTGATTGGTTCAAGAAGTTAGACTCTATTGACAGTGATTGCAGAATTATTTTATGTATGTATGTTTTTCGGAAGAAGTTTTCTATGGCTTTTCCTAGACTCTCAAAGGTGTTGGTGACCCAAAAAACACTAAGAGCCGTGACCCCAGGACAGAGTGATCGGCACTCACACTCAAAGGCACCCGACATACAGGATGAACTCAATAAAAACTGTTGAATCTGGAGACATATGCACCCCTCTGTTTATCGCAGCACTATTTACAATTGCAATGGAAGCAACCTCAGTGTCCATCAGTAGATGAATGGATAAAGAAGATGTGGTACATATGCACAATGGAATATTATTCAGCCATAAGAAGAAAACAAATCCTACCATTTGCAACGACATGGATGGAGCTAGAGGGTATTATGCTCAGTGAAATAAGCCAGGCGGAGAAAGACAAGTGCCAAATGATTTCTCTCATTTGTGGAGTATAAGAACAAAGAAAAAAACTGAAGGAAGAAAACAGCAGCAGATTCACAGAACCCAAGAATAGACTAACAGTTGCCAAAGGGAAAGGGACTGGGGAAGATGGGTGGGAAGGGGGGGATAAGGAGGAAAAAGGTGTATTACGATTAGCACACATAATGTAGCAGGGGTGGGGGTGGGGTAGGGGATACGGGGAAGGCAGTATAACACAGAGGAGACAAGTAGTGATTCTATAACATCCTTCTATGCTGATGGACAGTGACTGCAATGGGGGTATGTGGTGGGGACTTGATTATAGGGGGAGTCTAGTAACCATAATGTTGCTCAAGTAATTGTATATTAATATTAGCAAAAAAAAAAGATTGTTGAATCTGGAATGAATAACCTTTTTCTAGAGTATCATTGAACTTTTTAATGCTGTCATCAGAGATAAGTGTTGGGCAGAAAAGATGAATCAAGAAAAAGCGAAGAAAAAGGACAAATCAGGACTGAGTGACTATTATATCCAGGACAATGGTGCAGATGGTGGGAGGTCTTTTCTTTTTCACAGTAATTTTTATTTTTAAGGAACTTATGATCTAATCAGAATAAAACATACACAAAATGCTGTAAGAATATTAGCAAGGGGTAAAGGTAGTCAATGTATTATAAAATGTATACCACAACTTTTGAAGATGAAAAGCCTTTCCTAGGTTTGAAGGATTTTCGACATATACAGGTCTTAATTTTTTCATCTACGACCTGGAAAAGACCACAAGTAAAAAGAGTAGGGAGAGACGGAATAAAAGGAATTGGAATAAATGCAACTTGTCCCTCTCTGCTCCTTTTTACAGCATCAGTTACTGGGAAAAGAGTACAAAGGGGAGGAATGCAAACCAATACAGTAGTTTCTGAATGGCGCACTCACTAGCGCTTCCTCCTTATTGCTATTTTTTTGGGGGTGGTATAGGAGGGGGCGGAGGTGGCTAACTTGACCAGAGCATAGAAAAGTCACTCTTCCTGTGACCTGAAACCATTAAACACCTTTAAACAGGTACTAGCCTAAGAACGGTCTTTCACCAAGAGGCAAATGCCTTGAAAAATTCTTGCTCACATTTGGGAAACATCCCCAACAGGAATATTTGGAAGCCTAACTTGGTTCACCTGCAAGCCAGTGCTGTTGCCACTTCTCTTTGTGAGGTTTCTGAGGAGTCCAAGGAGAAGGCCAGGCCCAGCTGGAATTTATATCCTTTCCCCATTTTGGTATTATGAGTTTTTGTAAAGTGAGGCAAAACCATAGCAATATATTTTGTTTACTGGTGTCTTATTTCTTCACTATAAAGAAGTATGTTGGAGATACATAATGAGACCAATATTGGAGAAGATAGTCCAGCAATGGTGGTATTTGTTGCTTTTTCATTCTTCACCTCAAACTTAAAGTACAAATATTATCACTTAAAAAGACTATCATTTCTTTGATCTTCTCTAATTCCACAGCTAACACTTTCAGATGATACCTGACTTGTGGACCAACTTCTACGGAGAGTAATGGGCTCAACTTCCAGCTCTGTCACCAGATGTCAACCTGCACAAGTTATTTATCCTCTCTAAACTTAAATTTTCCTATTTGTGAAAAGGAGTGAATAATAGGGTTTTATGAACAATAAATGAGATCATGCAAGTAAAGATAATGCATGGCACTTTGTAAGTGCTCAGTAAATACTTGCCATTATTCTTATTGTTATTGCTTTCATTAGTCTCCCTCTCTACAGTCTCTCTCTATGTAAAATTCACCTCCCACTTTGCTACCACATAATTATCATTAAATCACTTTTAATTTTGTCAGTCTCTTGTCAAAACTCTTCAATGGATTCCATGCACACAGGATCATCTTATCTTCTTGCCTGGAAAGCGTGGCCATTTTCTCTATCTAGCCTTAACCAACTTGACACCAGCCTGGTCTTCATGAGGTCCCTTAATAACAGAATGAACTTCTTCCCTTTCTCCAGCACACCTGCTCTTTTCAGCCTCCTTCCTTTGCTCCTGGTATTCCTTCTGCATGAAATGCCTTCCCTGTGTATATCCACATGCATGGCTGATCTCCCAAGCTAGCTTGGATGCCACCTCTTCCAAAGCTCTCTTTGATCCCTCCAGCAAAGTGAGTTCTCCCTCTGGACTCCTGGAATACTTGTTTTCTTCTACCAAGAAAAAAATGTTACTTATGTTCGGGTGTCAGCCATGCTTATCTTCTGCAAGGACATCCATTTTCTTATGTCTAGGAGCCTCCAGCTGCAGGGAAATCTTATCACCCACCTATAGTAGGAATCATCATTTCCCATTCTATTCATCCTCCTACCTTGTGGCACCAAAACCAGTCCAAAGGTGACCAACTGTCCTGGTTTGCCTGGAACAGGGGCTTTCCAGGACATGGGCCTTTGATACTAAAGCCAGGAAAGTCCAAGGCAAACTGTGATGAACTAGTCACCCTAAGAGCCCTCCAGTCTGGCACTGCATACTAACATAGGTTATATTAATCCTATGCCTTCAATTAAGAAAAAACTATGCCACTTAAGTTTTACTTTGGATCTGAGTTTGTCCATCTATTCTTCCCAAAGCGCCGAAAATCTTGAAGGAAAATCTTCCTCCCAAAAGGTTAAGACGGTTATGGCACTCAACTAATGCTTTGTTAACTGATATTATTATGCTAATAGTTCTACAATTTACAGCACTGGCACATTCACAGCTCAGGCAATCCTCACAAGAACTGTGTGAGACAGGCTTGATTCTCTTCATGTGACAGAGGAAACTTAAGCTTTGGAAGACCTAGTCCTTTGCTCTATCACACAGCAAACAAAGTGGCTCCTAGCACTGCAGCTGCCGAAAAACACTGAATTACTGTGTGTTCTACAGAGGAACGAGTGGTTGCTGCTATACAGAGATTATGCAAAGCTGCAATTTTCTATTATTTTCCACATCAATGAACTCAGCGCTCTGGCATTATTTTGATACACAGTAAAATGGAGCATTAGTTTTAGGCAGATGGCCCCGGGGGTAAAGTAATGGTTTACCTATGGAAAAAGGCATAAAAGCCAATGATTAAATGGTCAAAATTGGTAAGATAGGTAAGAGTAGCAAAACTTGCAAATCAAAACGGTACCCAAACTATGTTCTCACATGCAGCATCTAATCTGAAAACCTACACAAGGCAGTGAATGCACCCGTACGAAGCAATACAGAATGGACACGCCCACGTGTGCCTGCCCTGATTAATCCAGGAATCCTGGACAGGAATGGGAACAGTGAAAGCCAGGGTAGTACAAATGTACATAAACCAGGGTAATCAATTACTACTAAGGCTTCACACATGGGCGAGGCCAGGCCCTGCTAGGTCTATTGGCCCTGCAATTCACCTCTCTCTTCCTGTAGCCATGGCAACACCCACACCACAGGAGCTCCACAATTCCCTTTGGATATCCACGCTCAAACGAACTTGCAGCTCAAATAAAACCAACAAAGACATCACCTCCCGCTAAACCCGGACAATTATTTCCGTTTTCCCATCTCTAACTCGTCCAGGGAATGTATTCCTTCTTTTCACCCATTTCCACTGACAGGAGGATGAGAGCTGAACAATAACCACTTTAGATACAGTAAACGATAAGAAGAGAGCTTTTTCTTTCCTTTTTTTGAGGGGTTGGACATCACTGGCGAATGAAAACCGGATGCACACACAAACAGAACAGTTGCCTAAAAAGGCAAATAAACTGATTACGATCAAAATAATTTGCAGCCGTTTGGTAGCTTGTCTGTCAGGCAAGCTCAGTTTTGCCTCTGCAGGCCACTGTCTCTGGAGCCGGTAAATAGTTTTCAAGACGGCTGTTTCATTTAGTTCTAAAAAACAAAAACGCATTCCGTGCGAGAGGGGCTGCGCACAGCGTGATCCAGAACCATGACGTATTCCAGAGAGCTTTCCAGCTCCAGCAAGATGCCCAGGAAATACATCGCCTCTTTGGCTCTAGAAACTGACAGGAATCGATCGTCCTCCGTGTGAACCCCGGGAGAACGTAAACCAAGCGGTTTTACTGAGCGGCACTTAAAACTCTTGTCAGACCCACTCCTTCCGGAGTGGCCACTCCACTCTGAGCTCTGAACCAGGCGCCCTCAAATTCCACGCCCACCAGGTTCCAGGAACCTGAGCAAAAACAAAACAAAGCCTGCGTTAAAAAAAAGGTAAAAAGGGAAAAGAAACCACAAACAACACTTCTGTAGCAGAGCCTTTTTCTACTGGGCAAAGGGCGCTGTGAGAACCTTCTACGTCCGGGCCCACCCTCGCTGCCACTAGTAAAGATGGCGGCGATAGGCGGAGCCGCTTCCTGCCGAAGGTCGGAGGCTGCCCCGCCAGTCACAATCATTCACGCGGAACCCTCCACGCCCGCCGAGGCTTGACGCATTGCAGGTGCAGAACGGCCAATCAGACGGCTCGACGCTTTCTGGCCAACCACTGCAGGGTCGCGCTGGCCTATCAGAGCGTCCTTGTCAAACTGAACAAGGAGAGTAGCCTCAGCAGCGCCAACTAAGCAACCGGCAACAGAACGCGTTTTTGGAGCGTGTGTTGTAGGGATACCGTGTGCTCCTCCGCTGGAAGATATAGTGCCCTGGTCCGTGCCCCGCCCCGATTGCCCGCGCGCGGTTGAAAGGCTGAGGCGCGAGGTTCGCTCTTTCTCTGAGAGACGGGAGACAAAAAGTTGGATCAGAAACAATACTAAATTTGTTTGCTGTGGCCCATGGCCCTCCGAGGGGAGAACTTAAACCACCCTCGCCCTGCCCCCTTGCTCAGTGAGGCCGCTCACGTTGCCGTTCATCAAGCAAGATTTGTAAAAACAGTCTGCACCAGAGAAACGCGAAAACCTCCCCTTACCGCGAAACCACAACTGGAACGGCCCCCAAGCCGACCCTTCCTGTTTACGAGTGGAGCCCCAGCCTCCCGAGAAGCAACCTCGTGGGCACTTTTGTCTCGGGAGGACCAGTTTCCATTTCCCCCGGGTGGCTTCCTTATCCTCTCCTGCCGGCTCGGGTTTTCCGCCCAGTCCGAGGGGCAGGGGGCTGGCGGGGTCGGTGAGCAGGAGCCGGCCTGGGGGCCACGGGACGGACAAGGGTGGGTTACCAGGCAGTGGCCGGAGAGCCGCTGCTAGCCGCAGGCGGGCTCCTTGGGAGACCGAGGGGAAGCTTCTCGTGCCCTTTCCCATGGAAAGCCCCTTATTCTTTGTGAGCAGGGCTTCCTGCATAGAGGACACGGTTTAGGGAAATAATCTCTCAAACAGGCCACATTTGGTACCATAATCTGTCTAGTGCAAGAAGGTACACTAAACTTTAGTGGTAAGGTGAAAAAATGAAGACCTGGGAAGATCATGGTCACATAGCAATTTAGTAGCAGAGCGCAGAATACAATGTAGGCAGTCTGTCTCCTAAGCCTGTGTTTTTCTGCTGTAGTAGTACCCCATCTTCTGGAGCTGACTCTGTAGTTATGAGATGGTCCAAACATTTGAGGAACTTTATTGTGTAGCTGAAGGAAGGTGTAGGAACTAAGGGCATAGTCTTTTCAGTGTCCCGCAGAGAAGAAATGTGACTTGGTTAGTCTCACTACTCTTAAGAATCTAGCGAAGAAAATGAAGTCTTGTGGATTTCTTAGATCTTCCATTTCATTTCACATCCTCCATCTGAGATTTTGGCACACTAGGGCTTGGATGATCTAATGATTTTTGTGATTGAGCTATTCTGTATTCACATCCTGTTTCTAAGATTATGTTATTAATGGTCGTTGCTGAAGTTTTACAACCATTAGTGGTGTCTGCCCTGTACCCATGTAAAGGTTGTTCTTTGAATTAAAGTTGTAGTTGCCAGTTGCTGTTTATTGCTGCTTCTTAAATTTTTGCTCAAAGCCTTGTTCTAAAGGAGGAAAGATGTGGTTTCCTTTCTGTGGCCGGCTGGGAGTCATCCCTAAAGATGTTTGCCAAGTGAGCAAGTATCTGAACTTCAAAATGAGCAACTCACCATAAAAATACCTGCCCAAAGAAACAATACATCCTACTTCCTTGCAGTGTATATGGTATAGGAAATATGTGCTGTGATTTCTTTATATCAGATCAGATTATGAGGAGAAGAGATCTGACCGTGCCACTGACAAATTGGAAATTCTTGGGTAAGTCCCTTTGTTCTTGAGACCTCAGTTTCTATCCTGTAGAATGAGAAGATTGGATTAAATGACTTCCAGGTTCCCTTCCAGCTCTAACATTTGATGCTGCTGTAATAAAGTTGGACCATAACTTAATTGTGTCATTATATTTAGGCTTACAGTGCTTTAGGCTTTTTAAGTCACCTTTGCATTATTATCCTGTTTAATTTTTTGCAATACTTCTGGAGGGAGTCTCCATTTACGAAGTTAGGTTTACTATAAAGTCCATCCCGCCATGATTTAAATGTGAATCATTGTGCCACAAACTAGTCCTTTGGGCCTATTACTTCAATCCTAGTACAAACCGAACCGCTGCTTTTTGGTGGTCAGCAAATTAGCTCATTAAATTGTGAGCTCCTCAAAGACAGGGCAAGGGCCTATCCAGTCCATCCTTATAGTCTCAGAGATTAGTGAATTTCATTTTACACTCCAAGAGATCAATAAGGATTTATTGAAGGAGTACATGAACAGTAATTAGGGCAATAGTAGAAGAATCCAGATGTGAAGGTGTTTTTTTTGAATTTTGAGAATACTTACCAAGAGTCTACCTACAGTGGAAAAGTATAGTTTCTTTTTTCACCACCCTACTACTTTTTCTCCTTGAAAATTTGCCTCCAAATTTGTCTACACGTTTTATTCTTAAATTAAGGATATATCATCATTATGGGACATTAATAACACCTTCTTAAATATCAGAGCTTATCGCCAAGCTTTCCTTTGTATGTACATTCTTTGAGGAATACAAAGATTTAGAAGAAAAATTAAAAAATCTGACTCATTTAAACAAAATCGCTCATTTTCCCTTCATATTGTTGCTTTTCCGGTCTTTGTAAAGAAATAATATCCTCTACCCAGATTTTGACCTTTTTTTTGGGTAAGTTTTGGGAATAAAAGTCATGACTGATCAGTCAGTTTGCATAGGCCTGGCCAAGTCTGTTCTAAGTATTTTAATAGAGTATTATTCAACAAAGTAGGAATTCTATAGTGAGCTTAATTTTTAATTTTTATAAAGAGATGTAACTGGAGTCAAGTCCGCTATGACCTTGCTCTCTATCCATATCCCCCGGGGTCTCCTAGTTACTAGGGTATTTTGCACAGGTTCCTCTCAAAATTCACAAGCAAATATTTAGAATCATAAAATTCTAAATCTGGGAGGAACCAGAGAAAGTTTATCTGGTCCCCCTTTTCCATTTTACAGATAAGAAAAGTAAGTTCTGAGAAGTGACTGGTTAGGGACAGAGCAGGCTTCAGGATCTCAATAGACTGAGCTTTCCTTTGACCTTTGAAAAAATTTTAATCAAAGATTAATCATAATAAGGGGAGCAGAGGAGTGTTATCATCCATAAGGCCTTCAACTGACTGTGGAAAATCTTGAGATGACTTTGCTTTGGACTTTGTGACGCCCTTTAGGGATTGGTTGTCCCGAATTGTTCTTGGGTCTAATCTATACAGCTTGTTTAAAATCTTTGACCTTCATTTAAATTGCTGACACTTTTCTGTTGTTAAGCCTTATCGTATTTTCTTTACTTATGTCTCCTTCAGGCTAGCAGTGAGTGCTTCCCTTTCTTACTCCCAGAAGAGCTCAGAGTAGCTGACTTTTTTTAGATGAATAACAAACAAATGACCAGGAACCTAGTTAGCTACACAATTATAATTCTTTCATAACATTCCAAAGTATTTTTTAGGGTATTACCAAGCATTAATAAAGAATAATCATGGTTATAACTTCATTCCTCATTATGCAACTTTTAGGCTGGTTCCTAAAGATTTTTCTTCAGTTGATTAAAACAGGTACGGCTGGGCTTACTTAGAGCATGGTGACCTTTCACAGAAAGAAAAACTTGTCCCCTCACCCCAGCAGCACCAACTGCTAACCTAGCTGGCTGTCTAGCAAATGTTCATAAGCAAAAAGATTTTAGAAAGTAGGAATGGCACAGTGTGAGGCTCCGATGTCACCATACAAAATACAGACGGAAATGTGTGCTCAAACCTCAAAGTCTCCCAAAATACAAAGTCCCCACAGGTACAAAGTGCTGAATAGCTTTCATGGGTTTTCCGCCTTTCTTTAGGATTTGGAAGTCAGAAATACCTCTCTCAGAATCACTATGTCAATAGGCCATTTAAGATGTGGGTTACATATTTTGCTGCCATTCAATTTTGAGGTCACTTCCTAGGTTTCAAACTTGGGGTGAAACAGGTGCAACTGTGAAAATTTGTGTGGCAGGCAAGAGCTAGAGCAGTGAAACCTGAAACTATAAATCAGTTCTCTGAGTCACAAATCTCTTAGGCTGCTCTAAAGATGGTGATGAGTCAGCAGCGTTCTGTTGGAGTGGTGGAGGAAATGAGGCACCAGCCCGTTGGGGGTGCCGAGTGATGGGAAACCTTCCTGGATCTTCCCACGGCTGAGCTGTTAGACCAGCTGCCTTAGATTCCCTGACTGGCTCTGAACTGACTTCTTACCTGACCTTGGCCATATTTAGCTGACTGGTATTTTAAACGTCATCAACAACCTCACCTTGTATTTGTCTAGGGTTTTATTGTTTACAAACTAATTCAAATTCTTTTCCCATTTTTTCTTTTACTTTCTCAATTTTTTCCTCATACAAGCCCCTGAAGTATGTTATTATTATACCTATTTTACAGATAAGATAACTGAGCCTGTGTGGCTAAGTGGCCAAGGAAACAGACTTTTAGCAAATAATATTCTACAACCTTGTTTTCTTGGAAAATAACATTTCCTTTGTCAAAACAATAAAAATAAAAATTGAACAAACTTTAATTGAAATAAGACACACTTTCTGTCTCTCCTCTTGGTTTGGGGAAGAGAATGTGAGAAGGGAAGGGGCACACTGGTAATTGTACAACTTGAAAACTCTACAGAAGGCAGATCTTTTCAGTGACCAAATGACCCACTCATCCTGTGGTGATGCTTGGAGTTGCTTTATTACCAATGACTCAGAGTCTCTACTTAGAATGAATAAAACTCAAGAAGCATCTTCAATGGACTCAGACAGAGGGGGTCCCGTTTTTTTTGTTGATCAAGTACAACTTGTCTTTGGCTGTATTTTCTCCATTACAGGAAGTAGGAAATGGATCCAGTTATGTGAAAGTGAGGTGAGAACTGCGAATGAAGGGTCAGTCCAGGTATATGCTTGCTCAGGGCCATGGAAGGGTACAGGTGGGGATCAAGGCAGCAACAGTCCAGCATGTTCCTGTGGAGGTGTGGCAGCTAGAAGGACTGGTCTCAGGTGGTACAGTTCAGCATTCAAGCAACGGACTTCCTTTTGTTTTTCTCTCTACTTTGGAAAATTCACATCTAATATCTTCTCCAGTCCCCAGGAGTGGACTGAGCTCAACACTAATCAAATAATCTATTGGTATTTATCAACTTAGGTACTTGCTGAGTTCAAAGTATGTGGTTGAGGATATAAGATACATGAAAAGATTATCTCAGGTAGAAATGAAAAAGATACATAGGAATTTTGGAGAAAGGAAATTCATTTGGAGCTATGAAAATCAGGATAGTTTGAAAGATGTGGGATTTAAACTGGGCATGAAGGTATTTAGATAGGTGGTGGGGTTATGGACAGGCATGTAGATACTGGGAATGGAGTGGAAAACGCAGTGAGTTGGGAGTGTATAATGTGTACTCAGGGTACAGAGAGCATACCAATTTGACTCAGAGAATTCATACTTGTTGAATAGCAAAAATAATGCTGAAAAAGATCAACAAGTTGATGAGGGGCTTTGGATGTCAGACACAGGGACTTAGCATTTTATCTTTTGCAGGCATTGGGACGCCACTGAAGATTTTTGTGCAGGAAAGTGACATGATGAAACTAATCTAGTGGCTATGTGCCAGATGGATCAGAAGGGGACAAGCTCACTAGGATGAACAAAGAATTATAATGTATTAAAGAATTGGGATCCTCAACATTCTTGATCCAGGCAAACATGGATGTTTCTTTTCTTTTTTAAAATCTGTGGCTGGTGGTGTCCAGTAGGATTTCTGTGGTGATGGCAATGTTCTATGCTGTTCAAAATGGTAACTACTAGCCATGTGGGCCTATTGAGTACTTGAAATGTTGCTCTTGGAACTGAGGAGCTGAATTTTTATTTTCATTGATTTAGATTTAAATAGCCACATGTGGCTAGTGGCTACTGTACTAGACAACATGGCTCCAGAAGGCAGTACAAAGGCTATTTATTATGATTCAAAAGCTAACCACATAGTTATCAAACTAGACTTTCCCCCTGTTGGAATTGGTGAGGCCTGCTTTTTGGTATATTCCACAGTCAGCATCAGTTTATATGATTTATCATTATGGTCCAGTTTTCTGCATATTAAGACCTCAGTGAAAGTACCATTT
>JAVSCE010006860.1:0-65010 GCA_032199065.1 Smutsia gigantea | reverse complement strand
GGATGAAATTGATTTTCCTTTCCCATAGCCTTTTGCTAAAATGAAACTTTGGCATAAGGCCATGTGTACACAGGCAGGAAGGTGGCCGGGCAACTGCCAGCAGATGGCAGACTTTCTGTGCAACCATGTTCCAAGGGCTGAAAACGTGCTTCGCTTAGTAAAAATGACAAGAGATCTGGCCTATATTTCTGCCTCTGTCACTAATGTTACCTGGCACTTTATGTAACAACCTATGTGTTTTTAGATTCTCTAAGTGTCTACAAATAAGATGACAGTAAGAGAATCTTGCATGGCAGAACATTTTGGATGGTAGGACTGGAAAGTTCTTAGAAATAACCTGGTCCAACTTCCTGACTTTGCAGAAATAGAGCCCCAGAGGAAAGTGACTTGTCCAAAGTCCTGCAGAAATTTAGTGGGGCTGTGGTGGTGGAATTACCTGTGTGTCTTTTAATATTCTTGGGTAGCAAAGGTCAGATAAGAGTAGGGACAGAGTTTGTTCTTGAAAAGCTTGTCTTTGGGGCAAGTGCAGGATAGGCATCCCGGTGAATCTAATATGTAATGTGGGGGCCCAGGCTTGTGTGGAGGGCAGTGCAGACGGGAGAGTGGGGGAGGAAGTGTAATGAACAGTGGAAGAACATGTTGGGGGAAAGGCAGTATCTCAAAGACATAAGCAGAGTCCGTCTTGGACTCTGGAGCATGAGTATGTAGGATCTGAATAAACATATGATTGATCTACTATTTTTATTTTTATTTTGGTATCATTGATGTAGAATTACATCAGCAACATTATGGTTACTAGACTCCCCCCATTATCAGGTCCCCACCACATACCCCATTACAGTCACTGTCCATCAGCATAGTGAGCTGTTACAGAATCACTACTTGTCTTCTCTGTGCTATACTGCCTTCCATGTATGCCCCACCCCCGACCACTACATTATGTCTGCTAATTGTAATGCCCCTTTCCCCCCTTATCCCTCGCTTCCCACCCATCCTCCCCACTCCCTTTCCCTTTGGTAACTGTTACTCCATTCTTGGGTTCTGTGAGTCTGCTGCTGTTTTGTTCCTTCAGTTTTTTCTTTGTTCTTATACTCCACAGATGAGTGAAATCATTTGATACTTGTCTTTCTCCGCCTGGCTTATTTCACTGAGCATAATACCCTCTAGCTCCATCCATGTTGTTGCAAATGGTAGGATTTATTTTCTTCTTATGGCTGAATAATATTCCATTGTGTATATGTACCACATCTTCTTTATCCATTCATCTACTGATGGACACTTAGGTTGCTTCCATATTTTGGCTATTGTAAATAGTGCTGCAATAAACATAGGGGTGCATCTGTCTTTTCAAACTGGGCTGCTGCATTCTTAGGGTAAATTCCTAGGAGTGGAATTCCTGGGTCAAATGGTATTTCTATTTTGAGTTTTTTGAGGAACCTCCATACTGCTTTCCACAATGGTTGAACTAATTTACATTTCCACCAGCAGTGTAGGAGGGTTCCCCTTTCTTCACATCCTCACCAACATTTGTTGTTATTTGTCTTTTGGATGGTGACCATCCTAACTGGTGTGAGGTGATATCTCATTGTGGTTTTAATTTGCATTTCTCTGATGATTAGTGATGTGGAGCATCTTTTCATGTGCCAGTTGGCCATCTGAATTTCTTCTTTGGACAAGTGTCTGTTCAGATCCTCTGCCCATTTTTTAATTGGATTATTTGCTTTTTGTTTGTTGAGGTGTGTGAGCTCTTTATATATTTTGGATGTCAACCCGTTATCGGATATGTCATTTATGCCTTTTTGTTCTATTGATGATAACCTTTGCTGTACAGAAGCTTTTCAGCTTGATATAGTCCCACTTGTTCATTTTTCGTTTTGTTTCCCTTGCCTAAGGAAAATGTTCATGAAGAAGTTGATCATGTTTATGTCCAAGAGACTTTTACCCATATTTTTTTCTAAGAGTTTTATGGTTTGATGAATTACATTCAGGTCTTTGATCCATTTTGAGTTTACTTTTGTGTTTGGGGTTAGACAATTACCCTGTTTCATTCTCTTACATGTAGCTGTCCACTTTTGCCAACACCAGCTGTTGAAAAGGCTGTCATGTCCCCATTGTGTATCCATGGCTCCTTTATCATATATTAATTGACCATATATGTTTGGGTTAATATCTGGACTCTCTCTTCTGTTCCACTGGTCTGTGGCTCTGTTCTTACACCAGTACCAAATTGTCTTGTAGAGCTTGAAGTTGGGAGGCGAGATTCCCCCTGCTTTACTCTTCCTTCTCAGGATTGCTTTGGCTATTTGAGGTCTTTTGTGGTTCCATATGAATTTTAGAATTATTTGTTCCAGTTCGTTGAAGAATGCTGTTGGTGTTTTGATAGGGATTGCATTGAATCTGTAGATTGCTTTAGGCAGGATGGCCATTTTGACAATATTAATTCTTCCTACCAAAGAGCAGGGGATGAATTTCCATTTATAAGTGTCCTCTTTAATTTCTCTTAAGAGTGTCTTGTAGTTTATAGGGTATAGGCCTTTCACTTCCTTCATTAGGTTTATTCCTAGGTATTTTATTCTTTTTGATGCAATTGTGAATGGAATTGTTTTCCTGATTTCTCTTTCTGCTATTTTTTCATTAGTGCATAGGAATGCAACAGATTTCTGTGTGTTAATTTTGTATCCTGCAACTTTGCTGAATTCAGATATTAGTTCTAGTAGTTTTGGAGTGCATTCTTTAGGGTTTTTTATGTACAATATCATGTCATCTGCAAATAGTGACAGTTTGACTTTTTCCTTTCCAATCTGGATGCCTTTTATTTTTTTGTGTTGTCTGATTGCTGTGGCTAGGACTTCCAGTACTATGTTGAATAAAAGTGGGGAGAGTGGGCATCCTTGTCTTGTTCCTGATCTTAAGTGAAAAGCTTTCAGCTTCTCACTGTTAAGTGTGATGTTGGCTGTGGGTTTGTCATATATGGCCTTTATTATGTTGAGGTACTTGCCCTCTATACCCATTTTGTTGACAGTTTTTTTATGAATGGATGTTGAATTTTGTCGAATGCTTTTTCATCATCTATGGAGATTATCATGTGGTTTTTGTCCTTCTTTTTGTTGATGTGGTGGATGATGTTGATGGATTTTTGAATGTTGTACCATCCTTACATCTCTGAGATGAATCCCAGTTGATCATGGTGTACAATCCTCTTGATGTATTTTTGAATTCGGTTTACTGATATTCTGTTGAGTATTTTTGCATCTATGTTCATCATGGATATTGGTCTTTAATTTTCTTTTTTTGTGGGGTCTTTGCCAGGTTTTGGTATTAGAGTGATGCTGGCTTCATAGAATGAGTTTGGAAGTATTCCCTCTTATATTTTTTGGAAAACGTTAAGGAGAATGGGTATTATGTCTTCTCTAAATGTCTGAGAAAATTCAGCGGTGAATCAATCTGGCCTGGCGGTTTTGTTCTTGGATAGTTTTTTGATTATTGATTCAATTTCATTGCTGGTAATTGGTGTGTTTATATTTTCTGTTTCTTCCTTGGTCAGTCTTGGAAGGTTGGATTTTTCTAAAAAGTTGTCCATTTCTTCTAGGTTATCCATTTTGTTAGCATATAGATTTTCATAGTATTCTCTAATAAGTCTTTGTGTTTCTGTGGTGTTCATCATGGTTTTTCCTTTCTCATTTCTCATTCTGTTTATGTGTGTAGATTCTCTTTTTTTCTTAATAAGTGTGCCTAGGGGCTAATCTATTTTGTTTATTTTCTCAAAGAACCCGCTCTTGGTTTCATTGATTTTTCTTCTATTGTTTTATTCTTCTCAATTTTATTTATTTCTTCTCTGATCTTTATTATGTCCCTCCTTGTGGTGACTTTGGGCCTCATTTGTTCTTTTTCCATTTTCAATAATTTTGACTTTAGACTGTTCATTTGGAATTTTTCTTCCTTCTTTAAATAGGCTTGGATTGCTATATACTTTCTCTTAGAACTGCCATCACTGCGTCCCAGAGAACTTGGGGTGTTGTGCTGTTTTCATTTGTCTCCATATATTGCTTGATCTCTGTTTTTATTTGGTCACTGATCCATTGATTATTTAGGAGCATGTTGTTAAGCCTCCCTTTGTGAGCCTTTTTGTTTTCATTGTACAATTTATTTCTAGTTTTATACCTTTGTGATCTGAGTAGTTGGTTGGTACAATTTCAATCTTTTTGAATTTACTGAGGCTCTTTTTGTGGCCCAGTATGTGGCTTGTTCTGGAAAATGTTCCATGTGCACTTGAGAAGAATGTGTATCCTGTTGCTTTTGGGTGTAGAGTTCTGTAGATGTCTGTTAGGTTAATCTGTTCTAGTGTGTTGTTCAGTGCCTCTGTGTCCTTACTCATTTTCTGTCTGGTTGATCTGTCCTTTGGAGTGAGTGGTGTGTTGAAGTCACCTAAAATGAATGCATTGCATTCTATTTCCTCCTTTAATTCTGTTCATATTTGTTTCACATATGTCAGTGCTCCTGTATTGGGTGCATATATATTTATAATGGGTATATCCTCTTGTTGGACTGACACCTTTATCATTATGCAATGTCCTTCTTTTTTCTCTTGTTTCTTTCTTCGTTTTGAAGTCTATTTTGTCTGATACAAGTACTGCAACACCTGTTTTTTTCTCCCTATTGTTTGCATGAAATATCTTTTTCCTTCCCTTCCCTTTTAGTCTGTGTATGTCTTTGGGTTTGAGGTGAGTCTCTTGTAAGCAGCATATAGATGGGTCTTCCTTTTTTATCCATTCTATTACTCTGTGTTTTTGATGTGTCTTTTGATTGGTGCATTCAGTCCATTTACATTTAGGGTGATTATTGATCGATATGTACTTATTGCCAGGGCAGGCTTTGGATTCATGGTTACCAAAGGTTCAAGGGTTTCTTCTTTACTATCTAACCTTTTAACTTTAACTCACTTCTTACACTATTATAAACACAATCTAATGATTCTTTATTTCTCTCCCTTCTTTTTCTTCCTTCTCCACTCTTTATATGTTAGGTGTTTTATTCTGTACTCTTTTGTGTTTCCCTTGACTGATTTTGTGGATAGCTGATTTTATTTTTTGCCTTTCGTTAGTATTTGGTTGGTCTACTCTCTTTGCTGTGATTTTATTTTCTCTGGTGACATCTATTTAGCCTTAGGAGTACTTCCATCTAGAGCAGTCCCTTAAAATACATTGTGGAGGTGCTTTGTGGGAGGTTAATTCCCTCAACTTTTGCTTATCTGGGAATTGTTTAATCCCTCCCTCAAATTTAAATGATAGTCTTGCTGGATACAGTATTCTTGGTTCAAAGCCCTTCTGTTTCATTGCATTAAATATATCATGCCATTCTCTTCTGGCCTGTAAGGTTTCTGTTGAGAAGTCTGATGATAGCCTGATGGGTTTTCCTTTGTAGGTGATCTTTTTTCTCTCTCTGGCTCCCTTTAATACCCTGTCCTTGTCTTTGATCTTTGCAATTTTTATTATTATATGTCTTGGTGTTGTCTTCCTTGGGTCCTAGTGTTTGGAGATCTGTGGACTTCCATGGTCTGAGAGACTATTTCCTTCCCAGATTGGTGAAGTTTTCAGCAATTATTTTTTCAAAGACACTTTGTATCCCTTTTTCTCTCTCCTTCTTCTGGTACCCCTATAATGCAAATATTGTTCTATTTGGATTGGTCACACAGTTCTCTTAATATTCTTTCATTCCTAGAGATACTTTTATCTCTCTCCCTGCCTCAGCTTCTCTGTATTCCTGTTCTCTGATTTCTATTCCATTAACAGTCTCTTGCATCTCGTCCAGTCTTCTGCTAAGCCCGTCGATCGCTTGTCTCATTTCTGCATTGTCTTTCCTCACTTCCCTCACTTCCTCCCTTAGCTCTTGTGTATTTCTCTGTAGATCCATCAGTATGGTTATGACTTTTATTCTGAATTATTTTTCAGGAAGATTGTGCATGTCCATCCCATCAGGCTCCCTCTCTGGGTTTGTCTGGCTAAGCTTTGTTTGTACCATATTCCTCTGTCTTTTCATGTCAATAGAAGTGGTTGCTGGTAGGCACCACGTGTGTCATCTGGGCTCTTTAAGACTTTTTAAAAGAAAAAAAAACGCCTGCCGGGAGTAGATTCTGTGAGGATGCTGTAGGTGGCACCGCTGCTCCACTGTTCCCTTCCTCCGGATCCTTTGTGGCGCCGGCCGGTGGGGGGGAACGGATGGGAGGCTGCTGATGTCTGTGGGAAGCCTCGGTACGGCTCCTTTGCCCGTCCGCCTGCCAAGGGTTCCGCCGAGATTCCCCAGGACTCCCAGCCTGCTGGTCTGAGTGCGTTGGGACGATTTTGTTCCGCTGTTGGGCCCTTGTCTCTTTAAGACTTTTAAAAAAGCATTCGCTTTTCTTTTGTCCTGGGGAGCCGGCTGAGAGTTCCCGGTTGCGTTGTCCTTCTCAGATCCTGCCCTTCTGTTTCTGTAATCTCCGATACACTGCTCAATGTGTGTCAATGCACCCAGCACAGATCACTAGGGCTGGTTATTTAGCAATGCTGTGCTTCCATTCCCTCCCCATTCTGACTCCTTTTCTCCCACCAGTGAGCTGGGGTGGGGGGAGCACTCGGGTCCCACTGGGTCACGACTTTGTATCTTACTCTTTTCATGGGATGCTGAGTTCTTGCAGATGTAGATGTAGTCTGGCTGTTGTTCCTTATCTTCTGGTGTCTCTTTTAGGAATAGTTGTATTTGCTGTATTTCCAAAAAATATATATCCTTTTGGAGATTTATGCTGCCCTACTCACACCACCATCTTGAGTGCCTCCCTCTCTATTTTATATATTGGAGTTCTGTATAAAATTTTGTTTGAAAGAGTTCTACTACTAAAAATAGATTGAAAACCACTGCATGGTATACAGATTATCCATATTCTTGTATCCCCTGCAATTCCTTTCTGTGTTTGCCCCAGGGATGCAAGTAATGTGACTATTAGCCTGAGCTGAACCTAATTAGGAAAGTAAATCTGTGAAAAGTAATAAAGCATAAATTAAATATAAATCAAATCAAATATAAAACAATGCCTTAAATTATCTGCATTACTGCCTCCCTACTCTAACATGGATATCTGAGAGGAGACTAATTTTCTTTCTGGGATTGGGCCTGAGCTGAGTCAGTCCATGAATTGTGTCAGCCTCTGGAAGATGGTGATTGACCCACCGGGTTCCGCTAAGGGCATCAGTGTTATGATTAGCTAGGTCTGCAGTGTGAGCAAGTGTGCCCACTACCTAGCTGTCTTGTTAATGCCTGAATTAGTCTGTGTGGCTGGGAACACCTGTTTGTTAGATATTGTTAATGCTCAGAGAGGATCAACTTTGTGGTGAACCAATTACTTTAAAGCTCTTAGTTGAATGGATTCCCTGTGCCTGGCAAGCAGAGAGCATTACTGCCCAGGGAGGGGTGACAGGCTTGGCAGGCAGAGAGCAGCAGCTCAAAGCTAGTGCTGCTACTCAGACCAGAGGTGCCCAGGCTCAGGGCCATCTTTCACACCCACTGCCCTTCTGTCTCCAAGTTCTCAGGTGGCTTGGTCTGTTCCTGCTCTCCGTGTTAGCATGCCACTCAGACTGACCTCCCCTCCAAAGACCTCAGCTCGACTGGGGCCCCCTTGTCTGTGAGTGTAGTAAAGTGGAGGTGGCTCTGTTTTGATGTCATTCCAGGGTGTCTGTGTTGAAACGAGCTTGTCTTGTGCTCAGACATCACAGTTTAGTGGAGACGATGACATTCAAAACTAGTGCTCACAGTGACAATCAGCAACCTGAAAACCTTGCTCTGCTGCCTTGCACCCCTGCTATAGAAGCTCGGCTTGCCACTCCGCACACATGCCCCTGAAAACCTGACCTTCCCCTCTGTAGCTCCCTATTTTTCCAAGTGGCCACTTCTCTTCTAGTACCTGTAACTTTTTGTTTTTTTTTCACTTTGCACCCCTGTCTAGCAGCAGGGAGCTGTGGAGGGCGAGAGTCATGTCCATGCTCCAAGTTCTTAACTTACTGGATGCCCAATAGATTGTGGGAGAATTCATGAGCTTGTGAGGGAATGAATAATAAGAAAATGATAAAATTAATAAGTGAAAAGCTCCAGGTCAGACACTCTCACTGCTTTTCAGATCAGGATAATCAAAGGATCCACTTTCTTGTCTCCTTCCTGACTCCTCTCTCTCTGGGTAGATCTTGGGCCTCACAAATGGGTTTTTGCTGGAGGGTCCTGCCTGGTTTGTCAAATTCAGTGTGTCCCTCCATTTCTCGTACTGTTGCCCAATTAGTACCCCAGGATAAAACCCATTTCTTTTGTGCTGCTCCGAAGTGGAAGGTTTTCCTGTTGTCTGTGGGTGAAGCTCAGAACCCTTTACCCTGACATTCAGTACTTACTATAGTTTGAACTTGATATTCCTTTAGAAGTTATTGTACTTGTAAATATTCCAGACACATTGAAAAATACAACTACCTACTACTGAGATTAAACAAATATTAGCATGTTCCCCATTTATTTCCCTAAATGGATACTAACAAACATTCCAGATGCAGATAGAAATAACTACCCCCTTTTAACTTCTCTTGCACAGCTTGCCTGTGTGAGCCATCTGGTCCCGTTGGATTCATCTTCTTCCTGAAGTGTCATGCTTCCTTCTTTTCTTCTTGAGGCCCACTTCACTTTCCACCTCTGCCAGTAAGCTTTCCTGCCAGCCCCCCGGTTTCTAAACCGCTGCACAAGTCCACTGCTCACTTGGGGACAATATTCTGCCCGTACAGTTTTCACGTAGCAGTCTGATCCTGGCACTGGGTGTCTACTCCCCATATAGTCACTTGTTCATCTTGCTTTATGTTATCGTCGATGGTCTGCGTGTACCTCTCTCTTAGACAGCAATGTTGAGAAAAAGATCTGAGTCTCAGTCTCATTCATTCACTCACTCATCTCATGGAGGTTCACTGTGTGCCCACTTAAAGGCTCAGGAATTGTTTTTCAGACTGAGGACACAGGAGTGAACACACCTGACTGTTGCTATGATTGTGGGACTTATATTCTAGCGGGTGGAGAGAGAAATTATTCATGGGATAAATGAATGTTCATGTCAGGTGAATAGTGGTAAGGAGAAAACCAAGGCTGAGAGAAACCTAAAGAGCAAGGGAATTCTATTTTATATATACTTTCAACATCTGCATCTCCTACATTCTCATCTCCCTGCCAAATGTACAGAGTGCTCAGTGCCTATTTGTTGAATTGCACAGAGTACCCAAATAGACGATATTTGACCACTTGCTTCTGAAGCATTGCCTTGTGTTGACCATCCTTCCTGGAGGGTAGTTCATCCTTTCCTGCCAGGAGCACATCTGAGTTGTGTCTCCACCCTATCAGTAGATGTGGCCTATGGAAATAATAACAGATTGTAACACTAGCCTAAGGAGAGCAAAATTAGGGAGGGAAAACCTGTTTCTCCGTACCATTCATCCCATAGTCAAATGGAACCAGTTCGGCATCATCTTTCCTACTGTTCTTCAGCCTTTGGGCTGTTGTTAGGTTCTCTGTTTCACAGTGTTTTTGTCTGTGGTGGGATCAAACTATGACACCAAGGAGACCAATGTCCTCTTTCTGATTCTTCTAGCCTCCAGGAAAGGATGAAATCCCTCAACTTGTCACTTAAAGAAATCACTACTAAGGTAAGTGCCATTATATGCCCATTTTCTAAAGAAGTCTGTGCAGTTTTCTTTTACCTTAACTTCATGTCTAGATCACAGAACACAGGCTCTGGAAGAAATGTAGGCTTTGCAAAGCCATTCTGCAGGCCAAGGGATGAGCCCAGAGAGCCAGGGGTGAGGGCTGCTCCCATGGTGGGGGTCCTGACTTGTGTTGCCCGGGGAATGGGCTGGTTTGACTTTGGCTTTAGAAGGAGCTGTCAGGGTTGGCAAATGGAAAATGCCGCTGTGCATAGTCAAATGCCTTTGCTGCAAAAGGCTTTCAGGATGGAAGTAAACTGAGAAACGAGTTACTTTCCCTCCTAGGAGGGCAGCATTCAGGTTCCTCCCAGACATACAGAAATGGTAGAATAGGTGTTTTTTTTGTATTTTACTCTTTAAGTTGACTTTTGAATCATTTTGCTTGTTGAATCTGCCATTTACATTTCACGTCAGGACCAGCTGAGGTCTGTGTAGACAGAGAGACACTCCCTCATTATTTCCTGGGAGCACAGAGCCCATTCAATTGCATGGCCAGTGTGTGGTTGGTTAGGAGAACTGCAGTTCACAAAACAATACCTCCCCCCACAGAGAGAGTTATACCAGCTCAGTTATTAACCAGCTGTGAACTAGGATCAGTTACTCTGTGAATTATTACTAAGTGTGTGGTAGAGAACTGGGTATGAATCATTAATTATCTGCATTAGGTGTGGGGGCCAGGGTGGTTTTAAGATGCTCACTCTAAAAACAACAACAACAAGTTTCTGAGCAGAGAGCAAAGCAGAGGGGACCCCTGGTCTGGAAGGACTCTTCCTGTTCCCAGCACCCAGGGGAGGAGGTCAGGAAGCCCTGCTGAGGGCGGATCGCCACAGCCAAGCAGAGACTGCGGATCTGGCTGGGGCAGAAATGCTCGGTTTCTCTGCCCTGTCCTAGGTTTTGTGTCAAAGTCATTTCTGAAGACATGAAGTGATTTTGCTAAAAATCACGCAGCAGATGTTTGATGGGCAATTATGCCCTGCATAAAACCGGGGCTCCCTGGTAGGATTAAGTCTTGTCCATAGAGAGCCTGGAGACAGAGGCATGGGGGTGACAGAGACAGAAACCTGCTTCACTTTCCAGAGAACTTCCCGCAAGTGTTGCTCACCCAAAGGAGAGCAGGATGAGACTCCAGGCCCTGCTTTGTTGGGAGCTGTGTGAGGCCCTGCATCCCCAGGGCAGACCTCTGGCAAAGGGCTTTTGTCTTCAGCTCCCATGCTGTGCAGAGCTGAGGACTTCCCCCTGCCCAACTGCACGGACAAAGGAGACTGACTCAGTTTACCAGTTTGGTTGTATGCAGTAGGTGGAGAGTTTAGGGAGCAGCCCTGAATTTCCACCATACCAGTCACACTGATATCACTCACTAGAATCAAGGCCATGTCAGTGTCTGCCACTGTGACCTCCAGGCAGAGCCACTAGGGACATGAGGAGAAGCCAAGATTTTGCAGATGGGGTAGGTGGTAGAAGGATGCCTTCTCTATTTTCTAGTGTAAACAAGTGCAATTTATCAGGTGCATCCTAATTTCTGTGTAGAATTAAAAGGTGGAAGGCCTCTTGGGTTTGGGTGTGTCGAGTGTGAGAACCTACTTTGTGGGAATCATGGATGGATCTGTTTCCCAGCAGTGGGTATGCAGCTATGCATATTATGTAACACTGTGGTGGTTACATGTGTGTGTTGTTCTGTATGGCATTTTGTACTGTGCATGCACACACACACATATGCATGCTATACTGGGGTTTGCTGATGATCCCCAGCTACAGTGAAAGCTATGGGGTTTGTCCAAATGCCCAGAGTGGTAATTTTCACTTTCCTTGCATACCTTCTCTAATGCATTTGCCAAAACTTGTAATTCCCTTGCTTTTCAATAAGATTAAGGAATTCATGCCTAAGGTTTTAAAATGTAAATGTAAAAGCTCCATGTGATAATGAGTTCCTCAGGGTCCAATTTTATTTGGAAATAAAAAGGTGCAGATTTTCTGGGGTATGGATGTGTGTGTACAGGTGGGTATGCACATGCACACATATGTGACTGTGTGTACAGGGGCACATATTAGTCTACAGAGAATTAAAACAAAGCTGCATGGTCACACCAAACAACTTTCTCTGCTCTGGAGTCCACTGACTGGTGACCTTGAGGTAAAAGTTTCACCTTGGCACCATTTCCTGTCTTTAGTGCATTAGATACACAGATCTGATGTTCACCTGGCTCCTCCCTCAAGGAGAGATGGAACCTTCCTTCTAGTCATCACATTTCTTCAACTCTTATGGGTTACCCAAACCAAAGTAATTAAAGGATAAGTGAGAGGGAAGAAACAGTTGGAAATAAATGGGATATGTGGAGATTGGTAGATATTAGATTACATCCAACAGTGCCCCAAAGAATACACATTGCAGTTTAATAAGAAGATTTAGGGAGATTGTTTCATATTAATATTGGCAGCTTAAAGATAGATTTACTCAATCAAAAAAGTGAAACTGACCCAGTTATGATTAACAGCTACTGTTAACTAAAATCAGAAATGCTGGGCAGACATGATGGGACAAAAGAATTACGGCTGGTGTTACAGAGTTGACAGAAATGCCCTCTGACTTCAATGACACCTTAGGTAAATGGAAGGAGATGTGCCAGTCATTGGGCATGAAGCCAGCCTTAGACTGAGTGCTGGGGGGAAGGTGTCCAGAGCATCTTCCCTTTTTCTCCTACTTCCGACACCTTAACAAATCTCAGGGCTCTTAGAGGGTCTAGGAATTCACCACTTTGGGCATGTGGTACAAGCTTTGATCTAGAGGCCACCACACTGCCACCTTCATCCAGAAGAGTTTTATAAAGAGATTTGAGATGTTACAGCTGTGTGATGGAAAAGAACATGTTTACACGTTTAAGGCCATGGGAGAAGTGGTGTAACATTTTTGGCAGGATGGGTGAGGTCTTTTCTGATTCTAAAAATAATCTCAATTTCAGCTGAGATAAGCAACACACTTCAAGTTGATGGTGTCTAGCAAGATCTAGATTCTTCTGGAGAAATTGTTTTTTTTAAAAATTTTTTATTAAGGTATTATTGATATACACTCTTATGAAGGTTTCATATGAAAAAACAATGTGGCTACTACATTTACCCATATTATCACGTCCCCACCCATACCCCAATGCAGTCAAGAAATTGTTTTATATTATCTCTGGGCTCCATGAACCCAGCGAGGTTAATTTGTGTTTGGATGGAATCTTAGATTTTTAGCAAGAAAAGAGGGATGCTTCTAGCTAACATCCTTGGTGGAATATCCCAAAATATCTCCACATATGCATCCATTGTTGTTCAACTGTGCTGTATGCCTTTGTTAAACTGGAAGTTTTTCTAGGTAACTCATTAATCTGAGTATAGAGATCAGTGGAATATGAGGTTTTCACTTTAAACAGAAGACAAATTGTGTGATGTTGGAGTTTCAAACAAAATAAAAGTGAACACAAGACATTTGGAAAAAGAAACTGAGATTTAAGAATTTTGCTGTTTTTGAAAAAGCCAAGGTAAATGTAGGAAGTGTTTGGAGAATCCTGGAAAAATAAACAGTAAAATTTGCAAACCTCCCTGAGAATTACCTGTGTATTTCTCAAATCTGACTTACCAACAAGTGTCTGCCCTCAAAGTGTCATCAGACAGCTTCTAATAAGAATTAAATTTAGCCTGTCCTTTTTCCCTTGATCTCAATGGCCATGCATATTTATTTACTGCCTACTGTGTGCCAGACACAGAATAAATTCCCTGCATGCGTAGAGCTTGTATCCTAGTGGAGAGAGATAATAGAAAAACAGAGATAAAAACTGTGTCAGCTGGAGAGGACCCCATGGAAAAACAAAGGCAGGTGGGAGGGAGGACTCAGGAGTAGGCTGCTTATATGGTTAATCAGGAAGGCGTTTCTTCCCAGGTGTGAGGGGGCCAAACCTCCTGGGCAGGAGTATTCCAGGGGGAGGCTGGTGGCAAGTGGTGTCGCCGGTGCTCACCTTGTGTTGTTAGCTACCGTCAGTCTTGGGTTTGGGTGTGGGACCTAATGTTGGAATACGCCTATGCCGGCTTTACTTAGTTCTTTTCTCCCTCCCTCCCTCCTTCCTTTCTTCTTTCTTTCTTTTTGCATTGCTTGCTTTTTAAGAACTCTCCTCCAGTTACTCTTTATCACCACTCATAATTACTTATGAACCCAGAAATCTCTGGCCTTCTGATTTTTGCCTGAATAAATGCTGGTTCATGGGTATTTCTCTTTCTCTAGGTGTGTATGAGTGAGAGACTCTGCAACACTCTCAGGAAGAAAGTTCATGACATTGAAACCCAACTACCCGTGTTGCTTGAGGCTAAGATGCTGGCCTTATCAGGTACCTGGAAACGGAGGAGACACCGAGGCAACTATACGGTGGCTTCCATCACCACACCCATCAGCCCTTTCTCTATTCCTTTTTGTCACACACATCTCAGAGCTTCTCTGGGGAGTTTCTCTAAAACCCATGGAATAAATGGGCAGCAGGGTCTCCTTACAAAGGGATAAAAAAGTCTATCAAATATACATCTGCATGCATACTGTAATACAAGTTGTTTATGTAGGTTACATTTTGGGACTTGCAGTTCCAGGGGTCAAGCTGTGGTGCTGAGATTAGAGGCGTTCTGCAGGCCATATAATTCTCCCCAGTGTTTCCATGGCCTTGTGTGTCTGTGGGTGGTATCAACCCCTTCCTACAGGCAGAAGGAATGATACCATGAGACAAAGAGATATAGTCAGGCTACTAGTTGGTCATGTATTATAGATGTTTGGAGGATTCTTAGTGGATCAGGTGGGTTAGTCTGGTAGCTATTAAGGGATATATTTTTCTATTAATTAGTAGATTGAAAATATGAGTCTCTGGAAATAGTATCCTACCTTGTATCATTTGAATAGTGCTTTTAAACATTCCTCTCTCTCTCTTGTTTTTTAATTTATGCAACAGCTACATTTGGTAGGTGGGAGACATGCTCCCCAGTAAACAGATGGGGAGATTGGGGCCCTGGGGCCGGTCCTCTGGTCGAGCTCACTTGATTAGCTTAGTGGTGGCAACCCAGGGCTAGAGTCCTGGTGGGACGTATGGATTTTTAACCCAGTTATGTAACAGCATTCTTTGAGTATTCTCTAAGTTGTATAGGCCGGATGAACCCACAGCACATCAGCTTCAGAATAGTCATAAAAATGTAACAAAAAGGTATAATAATTACATGTATGGGTTTTAAAACGGCATTTTAAGAAGGAATACAATAATTGGCAGCTTCTGCTCTTCAGATCATTAAACAACTAATGTTGGCAGCTAATGAGCAATTTGGTTCCTGGTGCAGTCAGCCGTATTATTTACAACCAGCGGAACATAGAAATGTGAATGTGGGGCTTGGCTCTTAACGGCTTCACATGCCATTGACTTGGAATTATGGCCCCATTTGTTAAGAGAAAAAAAAAAGAACATTGAGCACAATCCGCCTCCTGAGTTAGGGCTTTGCTTTTCTCATCTATGCATCTTCCCCAGGAATACAGGTGGACGCGTCTTTATTAAGCCCTGGGGAGGAGATATATCATTCAGGTGGTACAGATTTCCCGCTCTCAAATGTACATGATCTCTTTTGAGAACCCAGGGAAAATTCTTAAAATGGTATATTGTATACAGGGGCTGGGTTTTATGTTTAGTTCTTCGATCAGCTGGGAAAATTAGGGGCCTAATCTTGCCCCTTGGCCTCCCTGTTTCCTCATCGTTCTTTAGGCCCTTGATGAGCGGGCCTTTCAGTCAATGGGCTGCCCTGTGGGTTATGCTGGTAGCCGGGCGGTTAACATTCTTTGGCAACTTTGCACATACTGTGACTTCTCTTTCCTTTTGAGCCACCCTCCACAGAAGGGAGGGCCAGAGGAGGGAGAAGGTACTTCCCTTAGGATGCTGAAGGGCCTATTTTAGCACCTTATTACAAGGTGGCTTTGGCCCCAAATGCCAGTGCAGTCATGTGCCTGCTGAGCTAGGCTGGGATGCTTGGGAAGGGTGTCGCTGAGGATCCGTTTGTCTGCCTGGATTTCAGTGCTGGGTTTGAAAGCATGGACACCTCAACCTTGAGGTCTGGTCACTGGCATGGCTGGACCTGATCAGAGATGAGCAGAGGAGAAGTGTTGTCTCCCTGAGGCCTGGAGCTGCTCTGATCTAACTGCACACTTCAGGCCTCTCCCTTGGGCCTCACCAAGGGTTTTCTGGATCAAGGTTGAGAGATCTCTTTCTGCATGGGTGACCCCAGACCCACCTTACTGGACTGGCTGCCTGGAAGGGAAGTGAGAGCAAAGGTCTTGAAAGGGTGTCCATAAAGGGAACCCAGCCCAGACAAGGCTCCTTGTTCCCTTTGTACCCTGGAGGCTCACCCTGTGTCCGAGGGCTTGATGGCTTGGGCCCCTCCCCAGGATGGTGGGGGTGTGCAGAGTGAGGGGACAGCCTCGGTGCTGCTGGGGTGTATGCAGTGGGACTGGCTGACCCAGGCTCTGTGGTTAATGTGGCAGCATCAGAAGCTCAGGTCTGCTTCCTCACTAGAACTGCACCGGGCCTTGCCTGACCACTGATGTCTGGTGACGAGCACCCGTGTCTTGAGTCAGTCCAGTTCATCTGCTGCTGCCATGGCGTCCTCACCACTTCTTCAGTTCCCAGGACATTTCCTGCCCAGAAACAGAAGACATTTAAAGGGTGGTAGCCCATGTCTGTGACTCAGCCACAAGAGTTCTTTCTGCATATTGGCCTTTGGTCCTGGACTTGGGTCTGCACTGCTGCGGAGACACGGTCCTGGATCGGGCTCCAGGTCCTGTAGCTGGGCTCTGTTCCCATCTATGCCCTGAGCAGTCCTCATCTGGCATGGGGCTGGCATGCTCCCACCCCTTCCCTTCTCGAGGGTCAAGGCCTGGTTCTCTGATGCCCTGATCTTGCTCTGGAACTGACATTGTTCATGCATTTCTGGTGCAGCCTCTCCCTGCTTGCATCAACTGTTATTGATCTGGTCCATGCTGAGTCACCTTGCTATCTTATTCTTTGGCTCTGCCTAATGCCTGGTGCCCAGGAGACAGTCAATAAGGGTAAGAACAAAATGGGCCCTTGTTTGTTGTTTACTGATCCCCAGAATCTATGATTTTCATACCTGCTTTGGGTCCTGGTTCATTTGTAGAGGTTTCTGCCTCTCATTGTTTCCAGGGAACAAACAGTTTAGGCAACCATTTATTCTTAAATAGCATATCAAAATGTATCTGGTATTCCAAACAAAGTATCTGAAAAATGTGGTTCTATCCAATTTGACTTTTCCTTTATAGAGAATAAAAATTATCTACACCTAAAGTGCCTTAGTTGTCAACAAATATATCTAAATGGCAGGCTATCAAGAAATAAACTAGATTTTCTAGATAAGCACAAAACATTTTCTTCTCTATAAAAATGTCTATTATTTAGATCACTGGCTGGAGATGATACCCCAGGAAAGATTTTTCAAAGATGATGTCTCTTCAGTGTGGAAATAATGAAGAGCCCCCAAATGGCAAGAAGCAAAGGCTATTATTCAGAGCTGATTCTAGCAGGGGATTCAGCCACCATCCCTTACGGGTTGGCAGAGACTCAAAGGCAAGTTTTGTAGTGGAAAAAAGGGAAGCTTCAGGTATGTTCTGATCAGAGGCTGCTGTTCTGGGGAAGCTGGATGTGGGCTCCTTAGAGCATCCTACGTGACTGGTTAGGGGAGACATTTGGCTTTCTCTGGCTGGTCCTAAGTTGGAGGAAGGTACAAAAATTAGGGAAGCTGTCTGTTACTAATCAGGTCCCGGCCACGTTGGGCCAACTGCTGCAGAAGTTACTGTTTGGCTTCTTAGATGGTTACTGGAGACAGCAGTCTGGCTTCGTACAAGTCTACCTTTTAGCAGGCTGGCTTCCTGGGCTGGTTACAGTTGATCAGCGGCTGGTTTCTTGGGCAGGTCGCTGCAGGCTGGGGGTCAGAGTTCTATCACTACATATGATCTGGCCATTGTCTGTTTGTATATTTAATCTTTCACTAGGCACTGCATTTTCTCAAGCTGTTAGAAGCAGTCTGCGTTTTATGGGAAATCCTATGTTCCATTCAGCATTGTGTTCTGCTGTGTCTTCTCTGTCAAACATGTGGCGTCCGAAATGTTGGATGTGCAAAAACAAGGATGGGGCTCAGTTCACAGAAATTGCTTTTTGCTACCTGCAGAAATCATAGTGATTGGGAGAAAGAAACAAAACTGACAGGACATGGCAAAATCCACTGAAGGGGTTCCCAGGGAGAGGTGGGGGGCAGATGGCGGTCCCTGTGGTCGCCTTTGTTCAGAGCCCCAGCTCGTAACTGTGAGTGTTGAGTGACAGAGGGTGTGGTCTTTTCTGGCTACGTGTACTTGAGCTTGGAGTTCTCAAAAGATACGGTGCCACCCCAGAAAAAAGATGCAGGACTCTGTTATTTTTGGAGTTTGATGATTTTCCACACTGGCTTTATTTATTTTTTTCCCAGTAAAGAAGTATAGCTCAAATTTGGGTAAGTAAAAGAGATCGATTTTAGGATAATCATTACAAATGGAAATGTCTCTGGGCCCAAACAAGTACCATGTGTGTGCGGCATCCCCCTAGGCTGAAGGCATGGTGGGGCCTGGGGACTGACCGGGTGATGGCTGCCCTGGGTGCAGGATTCACCCCCCAGCACTCTGTGCTCTCTCCCTCTGTGGATGACCTCTGGCCACCTTCTGCCATCACTTATTGAGCTGTATTTGGTAGGATAAGCACCTGAAGTGAGGTTGGAAGATCCAAGTTCAAGTTCAGTAACCTCCCACAGGCTCTTAGAACTCCAAAATCCTGGGACTTGCGGAGGTCACTCTCTGGGTCTCAGTTTCTCCAACAGGAAATCAAGGGCAGCCATTTTCAGACTCCCTTCTTGGACTGTTGGGAAGACTAACAGACAATTCATAGAACGAGATCCCTGTAATTTCATAAAATCAGACTCTCAAATAATGACCCCCGACACTGTGAAGTAGAGGAGGGAGATATTTAAATCCAGAGACATTGAAGATGAAGTTAGAACAGAGTGGGTAATATCAGTTTTGGCTTCGGCATATACTTAGAAGTTTATAACTGTGTTATTTGTAGAATGAAGTATTTAGACAGGTGCTTTAAGAAACCTATGTGAGTGCCCAGATATGGTTCCCTTGCCGAAGAGCAGGCAGGCACACGTGCAGCATGGTGGCAGAGGTGGGACATTCGTCTCTGTACACATCCTCCTGTGGCATTTAGGAAGGGGCTCATGTGGGTCACTGAGATTAGGGTCATGGGCTTACTTCCTTCAGGGATCAGCATTTAGTTTTCTGAATTTTCATCACAGAACTCTTGGCCAGTTTCAGCAATCCTGGAGGGCTAAATTAAGCAAGATTTACCTCATGGGTTTGGATCTGAGGCCAAGAGGCTTATAAAATATTAACTGTGGGCAGTGTAGCATTTTATCATGGCTCGGCTTGTGATATTAACTGTCTTTCTGGAAGTTCACACTCATTCTGCATATATAAAATTTCCACGCTGTCACTATGCATTTGCCCAAGCCACCTTCCTTAGGATCAAGGAAGCCACCCAAGTTTGAATTAGTGATCTCTCTCATGGTTTATTAAGGGCTCCGGTCTCTAGAGCTTGCCATGAGCAAGCCTTCAGCATGGACACTTGATCTGTGTAGGTGGTCCCCTCTGATCGGTTTTTAGAGGTCTTTTCTTTCTGAACTATTCACAGGAAGAGATTGCACACTGTAGCATATTTTGCCTGGTGTCCCTGGGGTCACAGCTGGTGTCCACCCACTTTTTGTTAACACTCTTGTTTGAAAACATAGCCTAGCAGAAAGGTTGGGGCTCCCCAAGCCCAGCCTGGGAGGGACATTTGAAGGCACCACACTGTGCCATGGTGGCTGCCCTGCCCTACCCAGAGGCAGTCACACCTTCGGGGCTGGTCCTCCCACAAGCGTCCTGAGAGCCTAACTGGTCCCTTGAGGTTTGGCATGGACCACCCATAGGGGGCACCATCCACAGTGACCCTAACTGATTCAAGGTAGAAAACACGGATCTGGGAAACGTTTTAGTTGTATTGCTATTTATAACTCAGAGTTCATGGAAATCCCAACTGTTCTAATCAGGACTTAGTATTTCCTAAAGGGTCTGCTTGGCATTTTGGGCGCTCTCCCATCTGGATCCAAGTTCTCTGTCAATGTAGTCTCCACCTCGGTCCCATGCCTCCTGCCACCCACCAAAACAAGGCCCTTTTGCTCTCTAACCAGGCTTCCTATCTCTTCTTTTGGAAATCTTACCTTCTTTCCTCATGAAACCTGTCTCTGTCTCCCCTTCTGGAATAATTTTCCTTCTCTGAGCTCTCCTACACACATTTGCCTATTTCTTACAATACATCCTATCCCCTTTATTTAATAATAGTTGCCTGGAGAGCAGAGGTAGTAAAGAATTATTTGCCAACTATAGTGATAGACAATAAATGGGGGCTTCAGAGACATTTATCCAGGCATGGAAGTGGAAACCATGGATTTCAGCGACAGAAATGATATGTGCTGGGTGTTCAGACTCCCTTCCTTTAAAGTGGGATAACGTTTTGTCACATTTTCCACATTATATATCACATGTTATTA
This sequence comes from Smutsia gigantea, assembly GCA_032199065.1. NCBI lineage: Eukaryota > Metazoa > Chordata > Mammalia > Pholidota > Manidae > Smutsia > Smutsia gigantea. The sequence continues at coordinate 44,581 of JAVSCE010006860.1, read as the reverse complement.
AATATTAACAATAAAGAGGTAAACAGCATAGTTTAGCACCTAAGAAGAGGGATCTGGAGTTATATTTGAATTGGAAACGTGCCCTGCATTTTATTGCTATGTAACCTTCAGCAACCTTTAATTCTTTAGACTTCAGTTATCTTGATTGTACAGTAGAGATAACCACATGTATTTCAGTGACCATAAAATGCTCCATTATTTTATATACTACCCAGAAAGAAAAATTGCTGTCAATTAAACAATGATACAATGCTTTCTGTGGTATAGGATTTTTATTTTGCACTTATTTAAATACCTTTTTCACATGTATTTAGGCATTTGAAAAATCACATATCCCTCTTAAAAAAGGAAAATATAAGGAAAATGAATTGGTTAAGGTTTTCCTAAAATGTCTTCCTATTCAGAGGCTGAATGTTCTGAAACACATTTTGACTCAAAGTAGCTGAGGGTCATGTTTTTCTGCTCATTATCGTCCTCTGCACCAGGAAAGCCATCGGTGGTGCAACTTTTTTTTTTCTTCCAAGAACAGACTCCTGTTTTCCATAGGATTTTTTGCAAGCTACAACACCATTCTTCAAGTTTTAAATGCTGGTGCTTTCCAGATCTTACAAGTCCACTTCAGTGATGGTTTTCAGGCCAAAGACATGACTCAGATGGTCCTTAAACAGTCTGTACTTGGAAACACTGGGGGTTGCAGATGGTCAGCTAGGTCCTGTAATAATAGTCATGTAATAACAACTTCATCTGGACTACCTTCTGGCTGATTGCAAGGCACATCCCCATTTCAGAGGTGTGAATATGTCAAATAAAAAAAGTGCATCTTAGAATAGATCCCAGAGTACATAACCTCCCTCCCTAGGGTTGTGGTGAGATTTAAAGGAGAGAAGGTTTGTAGCTGTTTCTGTGATGATGGTTATAATAAACTATTAAGAAACATAATGGAGCTCTCTAATAACATTTTTATTTCTGGAGCACTCATTAATGTGATACAGTTATTAATTTATGGTGTAATTTTCATAGTTAAATTTTCCCTCACATATTTTTCCTTTTTTATTGAAGTATGATTTATGTTGAATGAAATGCATAGATCCTGAGTATACAGTTCTGTGAATTTTGACACCTGTGCTATCATCAGCTTCTCAGGATATTTCATCACCCTGGAAACCCCATCCTTGTGCCCCTTCCCAGGCATTATCCCCCTTCCCCAGATAGCCTCTGTCTCATTGTCTTTTACTCTGGATTAGTTTTCCCTGTTCTAGAACTTAATATCAATGGAATCATGTGGTATGCACTCTTGTTTTTTTGAGATGCTTCCATGTCACCGCGTGTATGAGGAGTTGGTATCTTTTTCTTGCTGAGTAGTCTTCCACTGTACAGATATACCCATGTTTCTGCATCCTCTCTACGGACATTTAGGTTGCTTCCAGTTTGGGGCTCACATAAAATAAGCCACTATGAACATTCTAATACAGTTATTTTTATTACACATTTTCATTTCTCTTGGGTAAATACCAAGAAGTAGAAATGTGGGATCAGAAGATAGGTGTCTATTTAACTTTGTGAGAATCTGGCAAACTTTTCTTGAAGTGGTTGTACCATTTTACACTCTTATCATGTATGAGAGTTCTGGTGCTCTACATCTTTGCCAACATAGAGATTTTCAGTTTGGTTAACTTGAGCCATTTGAATGGTTTTGTAGAGGAATCTCTATGGCCTTAATCTGCATTTTTCTGGTGACTAATGATCACCAACATTTGTTCATATGCTTATCAGTCATTTGTATATGTAACTGTGTAAAGTACCTGTTGTGTTTTATTTATTGAGTTGTAAGATCAAGTCCTTTGTTAGTCACATATTTTTCAAATATTTTCTTCTAGTCTGTGGTTTGCCTATTCATTTTCTTTTTTTATTTTTATTTTTTTTATTTTGGTATCATTAATCAACAGTTACATGTGCAACATTATGGTCACTAAACTCCCCACTTCATCAGGTCCTCCCCACCAACCCCATTACAGTCACTGTCCATCAGCGTAGTGAGATGCTATAGAATCACTACTTCTCTTCTCTGAGTTGTACAGCCCTCCCCGTGCCCCTCCCCAACATTACATCTGCTAATCATAATGCCCCTTTTTCCTCCTCGTCCCTCCCTTCCCACCCATCCTCCCCAGTCCCTTTCCCTTTGGTAACTGTTAGTCCATTCTTGGGTTCTGTGAGTCTGCTGCTGTTTTTTTCTTTCAGTTTTTTTCTTTGCTCTTATGCTCCACATATGAGTTTAATCATTTGGTACTTGTCTTTTTCGGCTTGGCTTATTTCACTGAGCATAATACCCTCTAGCTCCATCCATGTTGTTGCAAATGGTAGGATTTGTTTTCTTCTTATGGCTGAATAATATTCCATTGTGTATATGTACCACATCTTCTTTATCCATTCATCTACTGATGGACACTTAGGTTGCTTCCATTTCTTGGCTATTGTAAATAGTGCTGCGACAAACATAGGGGTGCATCTGTCTTTTTCAAACTGGGCTGCTGCATTCTTAGGGTAAATTCCTAGGAGTGGAATTCCTGGGTGAAATGGTATTTCCATTTTGAGTTTTTTGAGGAACCTCCATACTGCTTTCCACAATGGTTGAACTAATTTGCAGTCCCACCAGCAGTGTAGGAGGGTTCCCTTTTCTCCACATCCTCGCCAACATTTGTTGTTGTTTGTGTTTTGGATGTTGGCCATCCTCACTGGTGTGTGATGATATCTTATTGTGGTTTTAATCTGCATTTCTCTGATGATTAGCGATGTGGAGCATCTTTTCATGTGCCTGTTGGCCATCTGAATTTCTTCTTTGGAGAAGTGTCTATTCATGTCCTCTGCCCATTTGTTAATTGGATTATTTGCTTTTTGTTTGTTGAGGTGCGTGAGTTCTTTATATATTTTGGATGTCAACCCCTTATTGGATACGTCATTTATGAATATATTCCCCCATATTGTAGGATGTCTTTTTGTTCTACTGATGGTCCTTTGCTGTACAGAAGCTTTTCAGCTTGATACAGTCCCACTTGTTAATTTTTGCTTTTGTTTCCCTTTCCCGGGGAGATATGTTCATGTAGAAGTCATTCATGTTCAAGCCCAAGAGATTTTTGCCTATGTTTTTTTCTAAGTGTTTTATGGTTTCATGACTTACATTCAGGTCTTTGATCCACCTTGAGTTTACTTTTGTGTATGGGGTTAGACAGTAGTCCAGTTTCATTCTCTCACATGTAGCTGTCCAGGTTTTCCAACACCAGCTGCTGAAGAGGCTGTCATCTTCCCATTGTATATCCAAGGCTCCTTTATCAAATATTAATTGACTGTATATGTTTGGGTTAATGTTTGGATTTTCTATTCTGTTCCACTGGTCTGCGGGTCTGTTTTTGTGCCAATACCAAATTGTCTTGATTACTGTGGCTTTGTAGTAGAGCTTGAAGTCAGGGAGCATAATTCCCCCTGTTTTATTCCTCCTTCTCAGGATTGCTTTGGCTATTCGGGGTCTTTTGTGGTTCCATATGAATTTTAGAACTATTTGTTCCAGTTCATTGAAGAATGCTGTTGGTATTTTGATAGGAATTGCATTGAATCTGTAGATTGCTTTAGGTAGTATAGCCATTTTGACAATATTTATTCTCCCTAGCCAAGAGCATGGGATGAATTTCCATTTGTTAGTGTCCTCTTTCATTTCTCTTAGGAGTGTCTTGTAGTTTTCAGAGTACAGTTCTTTCACTTCCTTGGTTAGGTTTATTCTTAGGTATTTTATTCTTTTTGATGCAATTGTGAATGGAATTGTTTTTCTGATTTCTCTTTCTGTTAGCTCATCGTTAGTGTATAGGAAAGCAACAGATTTCTGTGTGTTAATTTTGTATCCTGCAACTTTGCTGAATTCTGATATTAGTTCTAGGAGTTTTGGAGTGGATTCTTTAGGGTTTTTTATGTACAATATCATGTCATCTGCAAATAGTGACAATTTGACTTCTTCTTTACCAATCTGGATGCCTTCTATTTCTTTTTTTGTATGATTGCCTTGGATAGGACCTCCAGTCCTATGTTGAATAACAGTGGAGGGAGTGGGCATCCCTGTCTTGTTCCCGATCTTAGATGAAAAGCTTTCAGCTTCTCGCTGTTAAGTATGATGTTAGTTGTGGGTTTGTCATATATGGCCTTTATGATGTTGAGATACTTGCCCTCTATACCCATTTTGTTGAAAGTTTTTATCATGAATGGATGTTGAATTTTGTCAAATGCTTTTTCAGCATCTATGGAGATGATCATGTGGTTTTTTGTTCTTCTTTTTGTTGATGTGGTGGATGATGTTGATGTATTTTTGAATGTTGTACCATCCTTGTATCCCTGAGATGAATCCCACTTGATCATGGTGTATGATCCTCTTGATGTATTTTTGAATTCCGTTTGCTAATATTTTGTTGAGTATTTTTGCATCTACGTTCATCAGGGATATTGGTCTGTAATTTTCTTTTTTGGTGAGGTCTTTGCCAGGTGTTGGTATTAGAGTGATGTTGGCTTCATAGAATGAGTTTGGAAGTATTCCCTCCTCTTCTATTTTTTGGAAAACTTTAAGGAGAATGGGTGTTATTTCTTCTCTATGTGTCTGGTAGAATTCAGAAGTGAATCCATCTGGACCAGGGGTTTTGTTCTTAGGTAGTTTTTTGATTACCGATTCAATTTTTTGCTGGTAATTGGTCTGTTTATGTTTTCCGTTTCTTGCTTGGTCAGTCTTGGAAGGTTGAATTTGTCTAAGAAATTGTCCATTTCTTCTAGGCTTTCTGGCTTGTTAGCATATAGATTTTCATAGTATTCTTTTATAATTCTTGGTATTTCTGTGGGGTCCATCGTGATTTTTCCTTTCTCATTTCTGATTCTGTTTATGTGTGTAGATTCTCTTTTTCTCTTAAGTCTGGCTAGGGGTTTATCTATTTTGTTTATTTTTTCAAAAAGCCAGCTCTTGGTTTCATTGATTTTTTTCTATTGTTTTATTCTTCTCAATTTTATTTATTTCTTCTCTAATGTTTATTATGTCTCTCCTTCTGGTGACTTTGGGCCTCATTTGTTCTTCTTTTTCCAATTTCAATAATTGTGTCTTTAGACGATTCATTTGGGATTGTTCTTCCTTCTTTAAATAGGCCTGGATTGCTATATACTTTCCTCTTAGAACTGCCTTTGCTGTGTTCCACCGAAGTTGCGGCTTTGTGTTGTTGTTGTCATTTGTCTCCATATATTGTTTGATCTCTGTTTTAATTTGGTCATTGACCCATTGATTATTAGGAGCATTGTATTAAGCCTGTATGTATTTGTGAGCCTTTTTGTTTTCTTTGTATAATTTATTTCTAGTTTTATACCTTTGTGATCTGAGAAGTTGGTTGGTAGAATTTCAGTAGTTTTGAATTTACTGAGGTTTTTTTTTGTGGCCTAGTATGTGGTCTCTTCTGGAAAGTGTTCCACGTGCACTTGAGAAGAATGTGTATCCTGCTACTTTTGGATGTAGAGTTCTGTAGATGTCTGTTAGGTCCATCTGCTCTAGTGTGTTGTTCAGTGCCTCCATGTCTTTACTTATTTTCTGTCTGGTTGATCTGTCCTTTGGAGTGAGTGGTGTGTTGAAGTCTCCTAAAATGAATGCATTGCTTTTTATTTCCTCTTTAATTCTGTTAGTATTTGTTTCTCATATGTTGGCGCTCCTGTGTTGGGTGCATATATATTTATAATGGTTATATCCTCTTGTTGGACTGACCCCTTTACCATTATATAATGTCCTTCTTTATCTCTTGGTACTTTCTTTCTTCATTTTATTTTGTCCGCTACAAGTACTGCAACACCTGCTTTTTTCTCCTTGTTTGCATGAAATATCTTTTTCCATCCCTGCACTTTTAGTCTGTGTATATCTTTGGGTTTGAGGTGAGTCTCTTGTAAGCAGCATATAGATGATGGGTCTTACTTTTTTATCCATTCTATTACTCTGTGTCTTTTGATTGGTGCATTCAGTCCATTTACGTTTAGGGTGATTATTGATAGATATGTACTTATTGCCATTGCTGGCTTTAGATTTGTGGTTACCAAAGGTTCAAGGGTAGCTTCTTTACTATCTAATCTAACTTTAACTCACTTATTACACTATTACAAACACAGTCTGATGGTTCTTTATTTCTCTCTCTTCTTCTTCTTCCTCCTCCATTCTTTATATACTAGGTGTTTTATTCTGTACTCTTTTACATTTCCTTTGACTGTTTCTGTGGATAGTTGATTCTATTTTTTGCCTTTTGTTAATATTTGGATTGTCTGCTTTCTTTGCTATGATTTTATTTTCTCTGGTTACATCTTTTTAGCCTTAGCCATGCTTCCATCTAGAGAAGTCCCTTTAAGATATCCTGTAGAAGTGGTTTGTGGGAGGCAATTTCCCTCACCTTTTGCTTGTCTGGATATTGTTTAATCCCTCCCTCAAATTTAAATGATAGTCGTGCTGGATACACTACTCTTGGTTCACGGCCCTTCTGTTTCATTGCATTAAATATATCATGCCATTCTCTTCTGGCCTGTAAGGTTTCTATTGAGAAGTCTGATGACAGTCTGATGGGTTTTCCTTTGTAGGTGATCTTTTTTCTCTCTCTAGGTGCCTTTAATATTCTGCCCTTATCTTTGATCTTTGCCATTTTAATTATTATGTGTCTTGGTGTTGTCTTCCTTGGGTCCCTTGTGTTGGGAGATCTATGGGCTTCTGTGGACTGAGAAACTATTTCCTTCCCCAGCTTTGGGAAGTTTTCAGCAATTACTTCTTCAAAGAGAGTTTCTATCCCTTTTTCTCTCTCTTCTTCCTCTGGTACTCCCATAATGCGAATATTGTTCCGTTTGGATTGGTCACACAGTTCTCTTAATATTCTTTCATTATTAGAGATCCTTTTATCTCTCTCTGCCTCAGCTTCTCTGTATTCCTGTTCTCTGATTTCTATTCCATTAACAGTCTCTTATACTTCGTCCATTCTGCTCTTAAGCCCATTGATCACTTGTCTCATTTCTGCGCTCACTTTCCTCACTTCCTCCCTTAGCTCTTGCATATTTCTCTGTAGATCCATCAGTATGGTTATGACTTTTATTCTGAATTATTTTTCAGGAAGATTGTATAAGTCTATCCCATCAGGCCCTCTCTGTGGGGTTGTCTGTGTTATCCTTGTCTGTACAATATTATTCTGTCTTTTCATGGTGATAGAAGTGGTCGCTGGTAGGTGCCACCTGTGTCGTCTGGGAGAACAAAGTCCCTTCCTGCTTGTTGTTCTCCTTGCCCTTCTCCGGGGCCAGAACTGGTTTCTCACACACCGGGAGGCCGTCTCTGGGATAATCCCCAGAGCTGCCTGTGTGGGGGGCCATCCTCAGCCTAGCCTATAGCACTGCAGTGGTTTGAAGTCTTGCTGCGTGCCTTCTGGTCCCCTTGGTGCTTCCCTGCCCTGGATGTCGGTTCTGGGGTCCTTCCTGTATAGCTGTGCGCCTGCCAGAAGTAGATTCTGTGAGGATGCTGTGGGCGGGGCCACTCCTCCGCTGTTCTGCAGCAGTAGAGGCTCCTGGACCCTTTGCAGCACTGGCCGGGGGGGGGGGGGAATGAATGGGAGTCTGTTGATCACTGTGGGAAGCTCGGTGCAGCTGCTTTGCCTGGCCGCTGGCCAGGGGTTCCAAAATTCCCCAAGACTCCCAGCCTGCCGGGCTGAGTGAGCTGGGACGATTTTGTTCCGCTGTTAGGCCTTTGTCTCTTTAAGACTTTAACCAAACAGAAAAAACAAAACAAACTAAAAAAAGCGCCCGTTTTCTTTTGTCCCGGGGAGCCATCTGAGGGGACCCGCTTGTTGTCTCTGTCTCGGATCCTGCACTTCTGTTTCTCTAATCTCTGATACACCATGTGATGTGTGTCAGTGGTCCTGGCGCCGATGACCAGGGCTGGTTATTTGGCCAGCCAGTGCTTCCACTTCCTCCCTGTTCTGAATCTTTTCCTCCCGCTGATGCGCTGGGGTGGGGGTTTGCTTGGGTCCTGCCGGGTCGTGGCTTTGTATCTTACCTGCTTCATGAGGCACTGAGTTCTCACAGGTGTATCTGTAGCCTGGCTGTTGTACTGTATCTTCTGGTCTCTTTTTTAGGAATAGTTGTATTTGTTGTATTTTCACAAATATATATGGTTTTGGGAGGAGATTTCCGCCACCCTGCTCACACCACCATCTTTCCAGAATTCCCACCTATTCATTTTCTTAGTGGTGTTTTTTGATGAGAAGATATTTTTAATTTTGATGAGGTCCATTTATCCATTTTTTTCTTATATAGTTAGTGTTTTCTTTGTCCTACCTAAAGTTTTTCTACTCCAAAGTCAGAAAGCTATTGTATATTTTCTTCTAGAAGCTTTATAGTTTTTGCTTCTACATTTAGGTGTGTGATCCATCTCTAAGTTTTGTGTTGTTTGATGTATGGATCGAGGTTGATGTTTTCCCCATATAGGTAGCTAGTTGTTTCATTACCATTTGTTGAAAATACTCTTTTCCTCATTGACTTGTTTTGGCACTTTGGTTGAAAATCAATTGACTGTGTAAGTGTGGGCCTATTTCAGGACTGTCTATTCTATTTTATTAATCTGTTTGTTTACCTGTCTATATGCCAGTGCCATACTGTCTTGATTTATTGTAGCTTCAGTGTTAGTTTGAAATCAAATAGTATAGATCCTTGAATTTTGTTCTTCCTTTTAAAGATTGTTTTGGTTTATCTAGGCCTTTGTATTTTCTTTCACATTTTAGATTCAGCTTATCAATTTCTAAAGAAGACCCTCATGAGATTTTGATTGGAATTGTATTGAATCAATAGATCAATATGAGGAAAATGGAGATCTTAACAATATTCAGTTTTCCAATGTGTATGTAGTATATTTTTCTAATTACTTAAGCCTTCTTTAATTTCTCTCAAAAATTTTAAAAATGGGTTTCTGTGTAAAGGTCCTACACATATATCTTTAAATTTATCCCTGAGCATTTTGAGTTTTAAAGTGTCTTGCAAATAGCAGTTAAGAAAATACATCTTCCAGTTGTTTGCTGCTGATATTTAGAAATACAACTGATTTTTGTATATTGACTTTGTATCCTGCAACCTTGCTAAATTCAATGCACCGTATATTTTGCTCAGTGCTTTATAGGATTTCATGTTTATTCTTAACAAAATCAACAAAGCAGCAATAGACTCATAGACAGAGATGTGACTTGTGGTTACCATGGGGAAGGGCTTAGGTGGGTGGGTGAAATAGGAGAAGGGGATAAAGAGGCACAAAATCTCAGTCATAATATTAATTGGTCTCAGGGATAAAAGCATAGCATAAGGAATATAGCCAACTATTCTGTAACACCTTTCTGTGTTGATAGTAACTACACTAGTTGGGGTGAGCATTTAATAATGTAAAGGTCGAATCACTATATTGTATACTTAAAGCCAATGTAATATTGTATCAACTATACGTCAATAAAATAAAGAACTTCTTGTTTATTCTTCCAGCCACCTATGATGCAGTTATAGTGTATATGTTTTAAGAAGTTTGCCCTGAAATAGATATACTAATTTCTTTGCTCAAGGTCACACAGTTTTGAGTAAGAGGATTACCAGGATTTCAATTTAGATCTAGTCTGACTCCATAGCCCAGTCCCTTTCCACCCTACTATAATATTTCACCTCTTTGACATTTAGATATTTGAATGAAGTGATGCCATGTGGCTTCCCTGGTTACAACAGGACATTTTTGTGTCATTATGTTTTACAAGGACATGAATTAACCAATGGGACCCTTAAAACAGACATGACAAGAATAAGGTAGGGTGAGCAGGGCTGGGGGGGTACCTGGGCTAGGGGCTGGAGCAAGCCGCAATCAGGGGTGTGGGAGAGGCAGGTGGAGCTGGAAATTGGGGCACAGCAAGGCTGGGAGCCAATTCTGAGCTTGTCCTGTGGGGGGGAGGGCCAAGCTCAGGGGGTAGCAGAGCCTGAGGTGGAGGAGTGAAGTCAGGGTGGAGTAGGCAGAAGAGACACTGGACTGAGACATGACCACCTATCACTCGGCATGACACGTGCGACTGCCCAGAGCTGATGCCATTCATTCACGTCTCACTGACACTTTCTGTCTCATGGAGCATCTGCCAGGCTTGAGCGAAGCTGTACCACAGCGCACTGTCCGAGAGACACTGGATCCCACCCGTCAGAACAAACTTATGTTGGGGTTTCAATGCCAGCCTGCGTGCTTCTCCACAAAGCCTTGTCATGTAGAAGGGATTACACGCTCCCAGGGATGAATGAGCAGGCTTCGAGCACACTGCAGCCAGAGGCCACCTCTTTCTCTGTAGGCTGGATGGGTCCTGGACTGTGTCCCATGGCTCTACACCTCTCTTGCCCTGTCATCTGCCTATGACTTAATTTTCCCTTCCCAGACTCCATGTCTTCTCATTCCCACTGGTTCTATTCTTGCCCTTATTATTTCACCAGCACAAATCAGACAGAATTCCACTTTATATGTTTCCATAAGAGAAAACTGTTTGTCTCTTCACAAACTTCATCATCTTTCTCATCTTTTTGGATATGATTGTACTGATGGATGAAATAGGTAGAACTGACATTAAATGAAAGAGGAAGTAAAAAAAAAAAGAATAGGTGATAGACTGGTGGTTTTCTCAGCTCAAGCATGATAGGTGGTGTTTTTCCAAGTTCCTTCATAGAAAACTGTTAATGCAGTTGAATGTAGTTGCAAAGTCAGTCCCCCGTGCCCACTCTGTTAATACACATTAGCTGCTGCTAAATTTTCCACGTGTGGGGATACTGTAAAGCTCAGTTTTCCCTCCTTCTCTCTTGCAATGCATTGCAGGAAACCATTTCTGTACAGCTAAGGAACTCACGGAGGAGATAAGGTCACTGGTGTCAGAGAAGGAAGGGCTGGAGGGACTCCTCAACAAGCTGTTGGTTCTGAGTTCCAGGAATGTCAAAAAGTTGGGAAGTGTTAAAGAAGATTACAACAGACTGAGAAGAGAACTGGACTACAGGGAGACTGCCTATGGTAAGTAGTCACAATTGTTGCCTGGTGAAATATTTATGATCTTGATTGTATTGTGTGGCTGGACAGGACGCTCTGTGCTTCATGTAAACATCACTTTTTAGGACATCCTGGAACACACAACACTTTTCCTGGGGGATTTCTTTGGCAGGAGCCTTGGCAAATGGGGAAGAATTACTTGTCAGCTTTTGTTTTGCTATTTGCATGTGACATCTTTTCTTTCTCAGTCTTTCCCCTTCTCCTCTGCCCTAGATTTCATAATGGCCTTGAGATACTTTAGTGCAATCTCTCCCTTGGCACAGGGCTTGAGAATTTTCTGTCTGGCAGTTAGTATCTTCCTTTGGTTCCCTGGCTCCGTCTCCTGGCTTGCACAGTCACAGACGAAAGCAGGCTGACTGAGAAAACTGAGAGAAGACCATGAAGGGACTCTCGCAGGTGTGAGCTTTTCTGAGAGCTTCTTTCCCTGGAAGTACAGTGTAGAAAATGCCAATCCTGCCTTAGCCGAGGTGTGTGCCGTCAGGGGAGTTAGACCCGTTGTCTGCTTTTCCTATTCCAGGTGTTAAGTGTCACTGAGGCCACCTTGGGGGTTACTCCCTGAAGAATAGACTCAGAAGGTGCTAGTTCAGTCCAAATTGATTAAGTGAAAACATTTCTTAAAAGAAGAATTTATGATGATTCCACGGCTAATATGCAGAATGAAATCAAAAGCAAATTCAGATTTAGAAAATATTAAATGCTGGAACCTATTTTCCCACCAGTAAAATGAGAAGATTAATACCCACCTCATAGGCTGATTATTTAATACAGATGAAATGAGGTAACATAAAGATCCTGAGGGGGATGTGTATGTGTGTGAGCTTGTACATGCACCTGCCATTTATTTCCCCTAGGAGCTAGAAGGTGCTGGAGGGCAGAGGTCATACATAGTATATCATGGTCCCTGAACAAAAGTTACTTACTAGGAAAATGAAATGCATACATACTGATAAATAACTACATTTACCAAGTATGCTTATTTACAAAGAAATAAGGAAAAGGATGGGGATTTGAAATATGGCTAGTTTGAAAGTACTCTACAAACTGAAGGAAATGAAGGTTAGCATTTAAAACCAAATAAAGAAATACGAAATTAGCTAGCAGAAATTAGGTGTGTCATTTCACTATGAATATATTTTGTTTTAGAGGCTTTCTAAATTGTGTAGAGAGAGGTTTCTTTACAGTTACCTGAATCAATGAGGGGATGTTCAGTTGTGATTGTGTTTTCTTAGCAACAGATACCCCTAACATGTCTAAACAACTGAAAGCATATCTTTTTTTATTTACTTCTGTGGTCCAAGCCTTGTTTTTGCCAGATATGTAACTAGAGACTATACATGTGAGCCTTTATATATAATCGTAGTACTGAAGAGCGACAACACACTTGCCCAAGATGTAACAGTGTGATTTATTAAGTCATGATAAATGATCATTGTGTATTTTAAATGAATTTCTGCTACGAATTTTAAAAATGTATGAACAAATATGAAATTTCTCATGTTCTCACCATGTAAAAGTGGGGAATCTGTTTTACCTAAGAATAAAGAGGATATGAACAAATTTGGACAAATTTAGTCCAGCAGTATTTTCATTTGAGCAGTTGGGCTCTTGAAAGTCATTAATATTTCTTGAAAAAAAAAGAGCTGTATAGAATTTTTGAATCTCATCATTGTCACTTCACTAAGTATTTTCAAAATGATGAATAAAACATAAACAAATGGAATGAGATTGAGATATTGTTACCATGGACGATTCTAAATTACAGATGGCTCATTACCGCTGTGAAGGCGTTCTCTCCACTGCACACTTGGATTTTGCTGGATCAGCTACTCTTTTCCCTATGTATTGGGCTGAGGCTAATTTTTAATCAACCTGATGTCACTTGGCTTTGGGTGAACCAAACGAGTAATCTTGGGTTGGTTAGAGTATGGGAGACAAGCCAATAAATCAATATTGAATTCCTTAGTAAACGGAAGCTTTTACCTATTGAAATGTAATAAAAGGAGGCCAAAGCCCATACATATCCTGCTGTTTGTTGGGTTTTGAAAGTTAAAAATTCAGAGGGAACTCTGTGCTCAAGTTAAAATGTACAGCAAATGAAAAGGAATAGTATACATATGGATGCATGTACATGCCATGAGAGAATTCTCTCTTAGATAAACCATTTAAAAATAAGAAATGAGCAGCAGTGTTTTTAAGAGTGGATTTTGACTTCCAGCACTGGTTGCAGAATATGCCATTCTGGGGAAAAGGGAAAGTCAGGGATGGACTCCATGACAGTCAGGCATCCAGACTCTTCTGTTTCGTTTGTCTGTGTCCCCAACAGGTGACATTTGGTCCAAGATGGCTGGCCCCACCAGGTGAATGTCCAAGTCCAGCCAGGGGTTCTGTTGCAGAATGAGAGATTTGCAATGAGAGTCTTAGGAAACAATTACTCATTCAGAGAGCTGTCCTTGGTGGGAAGTGTATAGGCAGGGACTCATCACAGATGAACCTGTTTTCCTGATCACTTACAGTATCATTGCATCCAGTGTCTCTGGCTAGATTGTCAGTCCACTGAGGTCCAAACACTATCCTTAGGTTTCATTTGTATTGTATTGGTGTAGTAGCCACTATAATAGTGTCTTTAAAAATAGTAAATGCACCATAACCATATGTTTACTGGGGCCAGATGTTAAAATGAAACATTAGTCCTTCCTTCAGACCCAGACCTTGGATCTTCTTCTTTTTAAAATTTTAAATTCTTTTTCCAATTTACTGAGAATGGTGACACGTTTGATAGACTTTCATGGAAGATGCTTGAGTTGTCTGAGTCAGATATTCAGATTGGGGTGTCAGCAGACAGAACAATCTGATGAAAAGGGCTGAAATATGCCAAAGCACTCGAGGGCAAAGGGAGACAGAAATCATCGTAGAACCCACTGACTTTGTCACAGTGACATGCAGTGTGTGTGAAGAAGCAACCCAGTCAGCTGTTCTCAAGACTTCAGGAGAACGCCTTTGAATTCTGAGCAACTTTAAGTGCAGTGAAATAGAATGAGAAACTAAACCTATTTTCAACCCCTGAATGCTTATGGAAATTAAATATAAACCTTTGATGATTGTGGATTTCAATTATTTTTTTAAGGGAGGGTGGGATGAAAAAAATCAGTTAACGTTTTTACAGTTCGCTACATCTGCTTTTCTTTTTTCAGAAAAAAGACAACCCTGAGATTTACATAACTGTTTTTCCATCCCTTGTGTATAAGTTGGTACTATGTATTGTACTTTATTAATATTGTTGATTTCCCACTCTAACTCAGATATAAAGGAAGCAGACGTCAAGGGGAGAGATTTAATCACAGAATAAACAGGTCTAGAATTTTAAATAGGACATCATTAGCATGTTAATGAATTTCCTACTTTATGCCAGCTGCCCAAGTGGAAAAGATACTGCAGCTGTAGCTCAAAATCTGGCTGGGTCTCTGGCCTGCTGAGCTGTCAGGAATTTGTGCAGAGGATCTGTAAAATACCTAAAGAGATTCTCAGTGATAGGATTTTGTCTTTACTGGGAGTGATGGTACAGCTTAACTCTTTTGCTTTTCAGTGAGTAAGAAGGAAGTGGAAGGCAGATAAGGGGCAGTTTATAAAGGTAATAAAGTTAGAGTGGAGTCAACTTTTCAACTGTGGTTTGGGGCTGGCACAGTTGCCCCCTCTTATCCGTCATTTCACTTTCCATAGTTGCAGTTACCCATGGTCAACCAGGGTCCAAGAGCAGGTGATCCCCCTCTGACATATGGTCAGAAGGTCAGTAGTAGCCTAATGCTACATCAGGATGCCTACACTCACCCCCCTTCATCTCATCATGTGGGCATTTATCACCTCACATTATCACAAGGAGGGTGAGGACAGGACAGGACAGTACGATACTTTGAGAGAGAGAAAGACCACACTCACATCACTTTTATTATAGTAGATTGTTGTGATTGTCCTATTTGGTTATTACTTATTGTTGTTAAGCTCATTCTGTGCCTAATATATAAATTAAACTTTATCACAGGTCTGTATATATGGGGAAAAACACAGTATATGTAGGGCTCCATACAGTCTGTGGTTTCAAGCATCCCCATGTTCTTGGAATGTATCCCCATGGATGAGATGAGAAAGACCATATGTCTACACTGACCTGACCCTGCTCTTGACTTCGGAGCTTGAGATATAAAAGGAAGCATGATGTCCTCTTGTGAGCCTGCTGGTTTCTTTAATGCTGGAGTCCGCTGGTGAGACTGTCTTCGGAAGTCTCCTCAAGGAAAGCCTTTAGCTTGGAAATCTTGTTCATAACAAGTTCTGCACGTATAGGTAGTAATTCCTTTCCACATTTATCAGCTGTATTTAGAAGAAACTTTCAAGAAAAAAAAATTAGGACAGAAGAATAAAACCTGTAGGCCTTTTTTCTTTTTTTATGTGGAGGGAGGAAATGGGGAACAGAAAAAAAAATACATATAGCAAAGATATAAATAGCAAAATTAACAAAAAAATTCAAAATTTGTAAGTTGAATTGGAAAACAATGCTAGTGACAAGTGTTACTTATTCTGGCTGAGAATTTGATGTTAACAGCGAGCTTCCTAGAAGCCAGCGCAAAAGTGACAGTTGAAGTATTATCTGTCTTCCTCAAAAGCAACTTAAAGCTCAAAGTTTTTAGGAATGTGGAGTGGTATTAAATTCTTAAGGGCAAATTTTTTGAGAGCATAGTGGAAAATCCTTATGAACGGATTTATAACAAACGTAAAAGTACTTTTCATACAGCTGTTACCAACACCTTCCATAGAAAAAAAAATTAGGGAATGCCTTCCAAATAGGAGTTCATGGAAACTGTGAAGCTGTACACAAGTTTCAGATGTGTGGGTATGTGTTTTATTTCCACAAAAAAAATCTGTTCTTTCAGCAGATTCTTAAAGGAGTCACTCTTAAGTTCTCTCAAATTTTAAGGAGCATGTTAAACTATAATACTATGGAAGTGAATTAGGGCTAATTAAGTGTAATATGGAATCTTCTAGGGATCTGACATGATTTGAAGATGAGACCCAGAACTAAAAGAGTGGCTGGAGGTCATATTCTGCAGTCACCATGTGTCACCTGTTTTCCTCTGAGCTTCGACGAAGATCTGCATAGTAGACAACTTTGTTCACTTTGGTCCAGAATGGTCATAGAGCTCTTGATACCTGAGGACTGAGCTATTTGTCTTGGAACCAGATGCGTGTTGCAGATTCTGTATATGGCAGAATTTAGATTGTTATATGGGAAATATCTTAGTTGTGTTTGCCTTCCTAAATTGGAAATCCTTGTTTGTTTAGATTTAATCGTATAGATAATATGAACTTTTGGAGGAAAATTTCTTTTAAACAATTTCAAAATCTTTTTTTCTCAGGTTTTCCATAGCTGGGCTTTTACATCTCTAATCATTTATCTTTGATTCATCTTATTAATTAATTATTTTATCAGGGGCCCAGTGGAGTACATATTTGTATTTTTAATTTCACACCATGGTTTTTTTTTCTTCCCACTTGTGTCCTTGCATCTCTGCTTGTATGTTTTTTTCCCCTCAGCCACTTTTGCCTGTGATTGCTAAGCTTGACATCTCCAGTTACCTTCCTTCTTCCTTTATTAAATAATTGTGACCATTCTTTTGGGAGGTGTCTCCATGCCATGTGAAAAGCTTACATGAGCATGTGGGCTTTTCATGCTCCACCTCTGTTTCATTGTGGTTCTGTTGTTTGCTAGCCATCCACTAGCACCTGGCACGTAGGTATCACAGTGTAAGATAAGGTTGGTGAATGAATGCTCTTCAGCAACTCACTGAATTTTCAAATCTCAGTTGCTTCATGTGTGACACAGTACAGACAGATCTCTAAGTTTCCTTTTCATCCATCCACCTTTCATTTCAATAAGCGTTTATTGAGCACTTACAATATGCCGGGCACTCTGTGAGGTCTTTGTGGTCCGGAATGAATAAAACAGTCCCTGAGCCTCCTGAAGTCGCCCTTTAGTCTGTTCCTCCCTGTCTCGAATTCCTGTGATTCTATTCACACTTTGCTCATTATTTTTTCTTGCTCTCAACTATTTCTGAGCTCCTTCTTCTATTTTTATCCATGTAATTTTTTGAAATCCTTGCTATTGTCATTTCTTTTCCCATCTCTCTGTCCATTTGCTTCCTATATGCCCTTAATGGTATTTCCACCACACATCCCCTCAGTGGGAATTTGTGAGGATTTTAATTGTATTTCATACGCAGTTGCTATGCGCAGTTTTTTGACATGGGAATTAGTTTGGAACAGGAATTTGATTCTATGTAATAGCGTGGGTACATGTGACCCTTAAGTATATGACAGATGTTCTGCTTTATAGATCACTCTTGGCAATCAGTATCTATCTTAGTCTTTCTACAATTCACTTGGATTCTGGGCTTTTGATAGCATTGGTGCACATGCACACACTCACACACACAAACACAAACACACTCGTACTCTTTCTTGAAGAGCAAGCTAAGAATGGTGGTATGTAGGACTTGGTGATTTCTAGAGGAGAGCCCATTGGCCGTGGTTTGAGTGAGGGGATTATTTGTTGTATGGGACTATACCATGTATTGCAGATTGTTTCATATCCCTGATTATTGTTTTTTGTGTACCTCTTTCTCCCCCTGCTATTTCTCCCATTTTTAAGTGTCCCTGGGTAGGAGTAGTAAGTACCACTCTAAGTTAACTGAATAATTTCAGCATTATGTTATGATGTGAAAATATATTATTGTGTGATTATCAGAACTTAACTGGAATTAGAGCTTGATTCTCTTATTCCTATTATCTTTTATATAGACCCTTATAGGTTTAAAGATGAGTTCAGATTTCTTCTTCCTTTGTTCTTTATTATACATATTAAGCATGTATTTGTTGGACACTTGCTGTGTATACAGATCAGCTATAGCTATTCTGGATTTAATACGGTTCTTTGAAAGGAAGGAATGATCCCCTGTATATTGTCACTTTCTCTTCATTAACAAATGTGGATTATGTTCCTTTCTGTTTTTAAGCCCTTGCTCTGGGCTAGGCACTGAGCTAAGGCTCGACATACATTTAGTCATTGAATCCTTTGGGCACTTTGTGTGGTCAGCCCCAGCGCAGCCTACTTAACAGATGTAGATGCTTAGGCTGCTGGAAGATCAGCACCTTGTCCAGAGGCACATGGACACCGGATGCTGGGCCAGAGTATGAATCCTTTTTGTCTGCAGTTTTTCCTCTTACATTGTTTTACGTTCTTTATGAACTTGACTCCTAACATGAACTTCTCTACCCATCCCTTTGGCCTCACCTAAATACTATACTCATTTCAGTGATTATGGAACAAAAGTCCACTAGAAATCATCTCATGATGATGTTGAGTGCCCTGAAGAGATAAGTTTTTCTTATTTTAGAAATTTCTGAGTATGCTCTATATTTCATGTGTGAAATGATGATCCGCTATCTGCAACCTTCTTATACCAGATGGATCGTTTAACTCGATAGGAGGTTCTATAAATTGATCACCCTTATGATAATCACATTTTTGTATTAAAACCCAAATCCCTTGGTGTTGAAGGGTGACTAGGAGGGATTTGGCATATGACAAGTGAGAAAAATGTTGAACTATAGCAATTTAATTGGATACGTATTTACTGACTTCAAACCAGTCTTTAATATTTTTCAAAGAGCTGTTGATAGTTCTGCTTCCTGTTCTAAAAGTGCTGAAATGTCAATGTTTTCCTTGGCATTAGATTGGGACACTACCCAGGGTTTCTGGTAGAGGATGACTACGAGCCGTTTGCCTATGAGAATTTACTAAGATGTCATCCTACTGAATACAAGGAATCCATCTTGCAAAATGTGGTGCCCATCTTTCTAAGCTTTTTTGAGTGAGTTTTTGAACTTTAAAGAAAACATTAGAAACATTCTGTGATTCAGGACTCGAGGGAATCAAGAATTTTCTCATTGAGTCCAATTTTGTGAGGATTGCAGAATTCAGTTTTTTTGGTGCTCTGCCATCTTTTATGCTGTTACAGTCTTTTCAGGGATTAATTTTGTAAGCAGTGTCTTGTTTTCGTCTTTGACACTGCCATGAGTTGTGGCCACCTGCCATTTTTGAGTGTACTTCCTCTTCTTTGAAGCTGCCATATGTTTAGCAACCTGAGAGAGACAATTCTTATTTGTGAGATCATTTGTTCTTTGGTTTGCAGGTTTTCTTAGCTCTTGTAAAGGAGAGAGGATTATGCTGATAAGCATTTTCCTGCCTTGACTGTTTTGCTACAAACAATTTTTGCTGCCCTGGGTTGCCGTTCTTAATCTGGAGATGCCCAACCTGCCTCCTCTACCTTTGTTTCAGACTTTTATATGACTGCGGGGGCGGGCTGGACCACTGTGGGATGGGCAGTCCTAGACCAATGACCTGCAATTTAATATTCATACTGTGGCAGAAACCGTCAAGGGTTGCTTAAAGATCTACTCATATCATCAAAAATTTCTAAAAAAGATTACTATGCAAGCTCGCATTTCGCATGCCTGCATAGTAATATAGAATATAATTTAATTTTTTTTGACATTATACTTTCTGAAGTTGTTACAGCTCATTAACAGTGGATTGCATACTTTGCTGTTAGGTTTAATTATAACCAAACTTTTACATTCTCTTTTTCAGTTGCTGAAATGATGATAAACTTTTGGTTATTTCTAGCTTATTTTGAACATCTCTCCTTTCATACATGTCAGTATGGCTGCTTTACACTTCGTTATCCCCAAATACAATACTGCCCTTCCCTAAGAAAGAACTTAATACACATACATTATGATTTCAGAGTACACTTACTGAAAGGAAGCCTGGTCTTGCTTGGACAGGGTGACTGGAGTCTTGAGCTTTTTTTTTTACTCTGTATCTGACTCAGCATTGGACTTTGGTCCATATGACCCAATTGTATTGGCAAGACAGATAGACTGGAATTTGACAAATGTCTGTTTGCCCCTCTCCTAACCCCATTTTTGGTCAGACTCTGAAGAACATAGGGACTGAAAACCAAACTCCACGTGTGCCCCGAGTAGGTGACTAACACTGAAGTCCCCCACAGCCCTGGAAGCCCGAGAATAGGTCAGACTTTGGAGGCAAAGTAATGTCCCCTATGGATTATACATGAACCTTTTGAGATTGAAGCTTGTTAAATTCCTGGGGTTACTCCAGTGTTTTTTCAAAGTCAATCTATTCCACAAAATATCATCAGACTAAAACACATTTTAAAATGGAACAGAAAATGTCTGTCACCCAGCTCGTGAAACAGAGCCCCTGGTTTTGGTTTTTGCGTCTTCCTCTGTGCCTGGACATGCGCAGACCTTCCTCACAGCACACCCAGGCAGCGGGCATGAGTGTAGCTTCTCACTCTGCCTTTAGCTTTGCGTGACAATAACGAAAGCCTTACAACCCTCTGTCCTCATTACTGTGTGTTGAGATACGTTTATCATCCCCATTCTATAAATACTGAAACGGAGGCTCATTGAGCTAAGAGCATTGTAGACGGGAAAGGCAGAGCTGGGCGTGACTCAGGCCTGTCTGGCTCCAGGGCCATAGTCCTCACCACATACTTAAATTTCCCGTTGCAACATAGCGTCCCTATTTATTATTTGTGATCTTCATAACATTCCAAGAATCCATATGCAATGATGTGCCTAACTATCCCTTATTTTGATGTGCTTGATGATCATTTTATGAATTCTTTTCTGAAGATAAAAGTGCCAGATTAGGACTACTGGGTCATAAAGCACAGTCATTTTTATGGCTTGGTACATGCTGCAAATTGACTTTCAAAAGAATTGTGCCAGTGTAATTGACACCACCAGTCCATCCTTTCCAATTCTGGGTATTGCTTCTTAAAAAATTATTGGTGTCATAACAATAACTAAATGATTTTTATCCATGCTTTTTTTGCATGTATTTGACCAATAGCGAGGTTGAATTTTCTTCTTTTTGTGCCTTTTTATATTTTTTCAGTTTATTGTCCATGTCCTTTGTCCATTTTTTTTTGTGGTGAGGGGAAAGGAACTTGATAGTTCTCTTATCTTTATATAATACGGTTATTATTATTTTTCTTTGTGTGTCTGTGCATGTGAAATTAACCCTTTATCATGAATAATAATGGACCAAGAAAAGAAATTTTTATGAACAATGAGAACTCATTGAGATAACAGTTCAGAATAAATTAGAAGCTTTTCAAGGTATTAGGGGTGCAAACAGCAACATGGATAGGTTTTGCCAAGTAAGGGCACTCGGCTTCCACTTTGTGGTTTAATATGCATTGGCCCTGGGCTTGGAAACAAACGTGATAGGGAACTATTGCAAAAGACCGATTTCACTTTTCACAATCTAGGGGAGAAAAAAAAATTATTTTACATTTTCAGGACCATTAAAATACAGAAGCTAAGAGAGATTGTTAGTTTCAGATCCACTGCCTTACCTCTTCTGTGTAATGCACCTCATGCTTAGTATTTCACTGTCTTTGGTGCATTTTCTATTTTTTTATTTTCCATTTTCTTAAATAGATCCACTAGAAAAACAGCTCCTGCTCATTTTTCTTCCAAACCAGGCTGTTATCTCATGGACTAAAGGAGAGTGTCTATTTATGGTGCATGTGTCTGCTGAAGCTGCAGTTTTAGAGAGAGATTTTAAGGGCATGGAAGAAAAGGGGCATCCCTGTCCTGGAAGAATGCCAGATGGTGTGACCTTTTTACACGGTCACACCTCTGCATGGAGAATGGGCGGCTTTGCAATGGTTCCCTCCCGTTGTCTCCACAGGCGATAAGCTGAATTGGGTATCAAGTGAAAGATACCTTTGCATCGAGGATGTGCGATCACAGTGAATCACTGATCTGAGCTGCATGAAGGCTCCTTCTCGCCTGTCGCAGCTGCTGGGTATCAGAGTTTCCCACTGCTCAGACTGTGTGTTCCCACAGCTTTCTGCTTCCCCTCATTGGTTCCCACATTCTTTTCTGACTTATTTCCTCCACCTTTGGGACCTCCTGTATGCTTTTCCACGCATGCACCCACTCCCTACATTCCTTCTGAGCTTCCTTCTGACCCCCTAAACTTCCCACGAGCTCTGCATGCTCTGGATGAAGTAAGTGAAGCCTCCCCACGTCTCTCCAGGAATGGCTGCCCACAAGACCTGGGTTGGGCCACCCTCTTGTGCAGAGCCACTCCCTTTCCTAAATGTACATTTTGGGGCCTCTTTCCACCAAATTTGTAGTCAGAGCCTATTTGTTCTTGCTGTGCCTGGAGCTTGGTCTGATACTGTGAAGGTGATCATTACCCCATTCTAATGTTCCATGATTATTCTTTTCACGTTGCCATGTTTAATGGGATATTTAATAGCAGCTATGAAGAAGATTGAAGACTATAAATAAACACTCTTGTTGGTGTTGGTAGGATTTTATACAATATAAAATTTAGAGCACATTTTTTCTTAGGAGCTCTAACATTAATATTCATCATGAGGCCATCAAGTGGAAGCTATTCTCTTTTAGCATAATGGAGTTTACCATATGCTTTAAAGTCATTTGTGTTGTGCTTCTCATAATGACAGTTAGAAAGGTCATCTTGTCTTGCCAGGTTCTGTTAGATATATAAACCTGCTCATGGCTGTCAGAGTACAATGTATTAGGGAGCTTGTGTTCAAATACAAGGGGAAGACACAATCCTTCTTGTCCCAAAGTGTAGCTGTTTGCATTTAATTACCAAACACAGAATGGGTCTATTGCTTGGCATTAGATGACATATGGACATAGCAACTGAGACTTTAAAGCAAATTGTCCTCCTCTGTGTTCTCAATGACTAAGTTATATGAGGCTTTTCCCCCCCTTAAGCATGTTGTGATGGACCCTTAAAACACTGGGTAAATTTGACATTAAGACATTGATTTGTTTCTGATCTTTTTCCTGTCTTACTTAAAAAACTGTATTTAATTCTCCACATATGACCTTTGGTGAAAGGATGGGGAGAAGGTTAGGAGGTGCCATGAGTCAGGGTGATGAGGCTTCTTCTGGAGCTTGTAGAAGGATAAATCTACATTAGAATGAAAGCAGGCAATTCTTGGGAACCTGAAACATGCCACTGGAGGAGGGGGTCATGGGAGCTGATGCCTGAGAAGGATTCTTAATCTGGCTTGCAAACAACAAATCAGGTTGCCATAGTTGAAATAGTAATATATTTTTATGTACAAATACTACTTCATTTTTTTTGTACCTAAACTGCTTTGCCCTGAATTGTGAGAGACTAAACTTCTATATTCGAGCCTTCACGATTTACAAATGTTGGGGAAAGTTCGTTTCAGAGACTCAGGGAAGTCAGAGTACAAGATGAGGAAGGAATTCATTAAAGCAAGAGTGTTAGGGAATGACAGAACTGAATAATAAAGGAAGTTAATTGAACTGCTACTCAACATGGGGCGTGTCCCCTGCTAACTCCTTAAGCCAGTGTCACCTGGCATCACCAAGTCCCCACCACCCCAGCATTTGGAGGTGCTGCAGAGCACTAGATGGAGTGAGATTATGTTCTGTGAACTTGCTATAGGTGAAGAAAGGAGACTTTCAGGCAGGCTACTAACAAGCATGACTGTAAGCTGTAGTTCCCGGTCACCTAGGCAACTGTAATGTGCAAGCCCACATCTGAGTTCTCAGTGGCCCCTTCTACTTACCTGAGATAGGACAGAGAGAGTGAAGGTGATGCTGGGATTCTTGTTCACCGAGCCGAAGAATGAACTTCACAAACACTCAAGGTAGGACAGCAAGGGAGAAGCTTTTATTTAGAGATAAAGTGAGAGGACAGAGCTCCTGGCTCATGCCAGGGGCAGACAAAGGAGCCCGTGGTTGTGTCATTTTCTAGGGGTTTTATGCGCAGTTGAGGATTTTCAGGAATGGGGGTAAAGGGCTAGGGGTGCAGACTTGTTGAGTTGTCCCAGAATGCTGATTTTTGATGAGTAACAGAAGAAATTTGCTACTCTGACTCTTTCTCAGGATAGCAGTTTCCCTCTAGGAGCATATCAATTAAACCACCTGCCCTGCCCCCAAGGTGGGCTGAGTTGTTTTCTGTTGGCTAGAGTGTGTTAAGAATCTTACTTCTTAACTTTTTGGGTTGTTTATAGTTGAGTTTGCTTACTAAATTAATCTTTTTTCTTGGCTGCAGATTATTTGATTAGGATTAGAGAAGGAAACACAACACATAGTTACAGTTAAAAATAAGCTGGGCCTTTTAGCAGGCTAAGGTAAATTTTACAGTGTCATGATCTAACTGATATAATGAAGTCACAGGTTATGCGGAGGTATTTTTCTTTATCTGCAGAACACTGAAACATTCCAGGCGAAGTTGCTTCTGGCCTTTTGAGCTTTAACTGATTTCACTGAAGAATATCTATATTCCTAGTCTGGTGTCTTTACCCTAGAGAATTAGTGTGACCCTGACTTTGCTTAATGCTTAACACAGAGTTTCAATAGGGACTTCTTTGCACATTGTTACATTGTTCTATCTGTAATTATTTTGCTTTGCTTTTTTTCCCAGAGGCCCTCACCATTCTCTGCCGAAACCCATGGTCTCTGTCTCAAAGGTTTGAGCTGAAATCCGGAGGATTAGAATGACAAAGCAGAGTAACAAAGACACCACTGGAAAAGTGCAGAGACAAAACATTTAAGTTGAACAGTGAGAAGTTTATTTAAGGCAAAAAGGAGCCACTGGAGAAAGAGGAGTGTGGGTTACCCCAGAGAAGAGGCATCCCTAAAGGATTGGGAAAAAGTCAAAGATGCACTTAGACAAAGTGCGGTCAACCTCAGAGAGGAATGAACTGAAGGGTTGAAAAGAGAAAGTTTAAAGTAGTTAAAAGGTTATGTACTTAGAAAGTGCAGGCAACCTCAGAGAGAGAAGCGACCTGAAAGGTTTAAGTTTTATTGAAAGAGAGAAAGTCTATGCACTTAGAAAGTGTGGGCAACCTCAGATAGAGGTGCGCACTGAGAAATCCCTTTTAAGGAATTTTCAGGAATGTGACAAAGGGCTGGGGGTGCAGAGTTGTTAAGTGGTCTCTGAATATTCAAAGTTAACTGAACACAAGAAATTTACTGCTCTGATTTTTCCCTGAGATACTGGGCGTCTTGGTCTGGGAGCATAATAAACAAGACCGCCTGCCCAGCCCCCAAGGTGGGCTGAGCTATTGTCTGTTTGCTAAAGAGTAAGTTAAGAATCTTATTTCTTAAATTCCTGGATTTTAAAATGCAATCCTATCTTTAAGATGGAATCCTTCCTGCTTTTCACTATGTTGTTTACAGCTGGGCCTGCATGCTTAACACAATAAAGATATGGGCTATGCTGAGGTACCCTTCTTTATTTGGGGAATACTCAAACATTCCAGGCCAAATTAATCCTGGCTTTATGAGCTTTAACTGATTAACTCATTAACTCTGAGTCTTTTCTGGGTTTCTAATTTTAACTGGTTAACTTCTTGAGTCTCTTTTAGTGGGCTTTCCTGGCCTTATTATCTTTCCAAAACCCCACTCATATCTATTTTCCTGCCTAACACAAACATTTATCAATAGCTAGGGAAGACAGATAAAAAAGTCTTGGATCATCAGTACATGTACATGGTCTCCGTAGTCTTCACATCTTTACTTGGGAGAGTACTGGGGAAGATTCTGTGGCCCATGAAATGTTTGATTGTTGCCATTCAATACTACTAAATGCCTCAGTTAAAAAAATTAACCTGTTAATTCAACATATATTAATGGAATGCAGACACTGCCGTGAGCTGCCTTTCCCAGGCCCTCCCCCTGAGCTGTGCTCTGGGGGCTGAAGCACCATCTCTTAGGAAGGGTTTGTGGTCATATTTGCCAGAGGTAGTCTATATCCCTCAAGGGGCTTTAGGGGGTAATGAACTGATTCCAATTATTTTTCCAATTAAAGATGATCTTTCTTCACTGAGAGTGATAGAGAGGAATAAAAAAATTTAATAACCTTGTAGCCCATAAATGGAGAAGAAAAGACCACAGTGTTATGTAAATAGGAGGGAAAACAACTGTAGTATGAATATGAAAAACAGCTTCTTCCTTTTTTCTTCCACTCCTCTTGTCCTCCTTGGCCTGAAGTTGTTCACACTGGGAGAGTGCCCCTGTTGTCACCTCCTGTTGTATCCCAGGTTCTGTTTGATGCTGATAGGGACGGACATCTGGGTCTATCTCAGGACTTATGTGTAAGTCCACGGAATGGCCTTTCTTTGCTTGTAAGCTTTTACTCAGTATATGACGGGTGCTCCTTCTGGGTGTCTGTTCCAGGACTATGAGCTTATGTTTAAAGTTCCTGGGCAGCACTGGTTCTGGTGGGCCCCGCTCGCCTCTCAGTCGGACGCCATAGCTGGCAGTGCACACCCTGCAGCGGTGTTGGGCCCTCCCAGGCACTGGGGGGAGGGGCATGAAGAGATCTGGTTCCTGCCACAGGAGCTTACAGTCATGGTGTGGGAGGCAAATGTACATGGCAAACAGGACACTGGGCTTGGGGGGTGAAATAAAGGGACACACAATGGTAGACAGAGCAGAGATGGGACAATTAGGAGTGCCTTGGGAGAGCCAGGAAGGGTGTCGTGGAGAAAGCAGAGAGGGAGCTGTGGCTGGGAGGTGGATGAGGGCGGGAATACTGTAGGACTCGGGGCAGGTGGATTGCACAGACTCCCAGATCGGGGAGCACGGTGCATTTGGGGCATGAAGAGACCAGGAGGGACTGCCGGCCCTGTCCTGTGGCAGCTGTGTAACTTCAGAGAGTCTCCATCTCTCTGAGCCTCAGTTTCCTCTACCGTAGCACAGAAATACGACTTCTACTAGTGTGGGCCTCGTGGGGCTGTGAGAGGATGAAATGAAGTACTGTATGTACAGGCCTGGCTCAGTGCCGTGGCTTGTAGAAAGGACTCAGTCCGTCTTAGGTAACACTATTGTCGACCTGGCTGGATTGACAATGATAGAAGAGGCTGGAGAAGTGGGGAAGAGCCAGACCAGGGGAGGACCTCTTTCCATGCTCGAGTTTTCAAGGTTTTTTGAAGGTGGTGGTTAGTCATTAAGACAAATCCAATTTCTGTGACCTTGACCACCCCTGAATGTTCTTATCTTAAGAAGTAAATGATTAGATACAACCTTAGATAAATGTTTCTATCTTAAAAATATAACCAACATTAATACCTCTCATGGCTAAGGCAAAAAGAACTGACAATGCCAAGTGCTGGTGAGAATGTGGGGCATGTGGATCTCTTAAACATTGCTGGTGGGATGTAAAGTGGTAAGATGTTCTGGAAAACAGTCTGACAGCTTCTCATGAAGTTAAACATTGCACTTGCCTTGTGACCCAGCAACTGCACTTCTAGATATTTATTTATATTAAGAAATGAATAGTTATATCAATGTAAAACATGTTACAAATGTTTATAGCAATATTATTTATAATCACCCATAACTGGAAAGCCTAATGTCCTTCAAGGGATGAATGAAGTGACAGACTGTGGCATATCCACACAGTGGAGACTACTCAGCCACGAGAAGGAACAAGCTATGAATACACACAGCAGCTTGGGTGCATTATGCTGACTCAAAGAAGAGACTCAAAAAGGCTTTATGTTATACAACTCCATTTATATGATACTCTGAAAAACACAGACCCTTGAGGACAGGGTTATGGGGTTGGGGGAAGGTCTGACTATAAAGGGGCAGCATGAAGGAATTCTTTGGGGCTGTTGGGGTTGTTTTGTATCATGTTTGTGATGATGGTTACAAGAATCTATCCATGGATAGATTAAAACCGATAGAACTGTTTACACACACACACACACACAGAAACCCAGGTAAATTTTACTGTATGTAAATGAATAAATGAAAAAAAGCTTTAAAAAACCCTAAAATTACAGCTCCTGTACTGCATGCATCACATCTTATTTAATCCCCCAACAGCTCTATGAGGCTGATGCTATTATTATCTCTATATTACGTTATCTACTATTATTATTCTTCTTACTGACTAAGCTGAGGCTTTGCTTTGCTGGGTTTATCTCAATGTCACATACCTTCCAAAGGCAAAGCTTAGCACAAGCCAAGTCTGTGTCCCTCTTTAGACCCTGGGATTGCACGGCGGCCACTTTTCTCAGCATGTGGTCCAGACTGCACCTCAGTCACCCAGTCAGTGTATGTTGCTCTGCATGTCCTGCTGTTTGAATTTTACAAATGGGCAAGAGCTTTAAATGCTTCTCCTAAGTGTGTGGTCTCAGAGAGAGAGCTTGCTGTTGCATGTTTCATCCCTAACTTCTTAACTTGTACTGTTGGCTAAGTTAAAGTTGGCTTCTTTTCAAGGAGCTGCTGCCTCCCTAGAGGTTTTTATGGTGGCACCAGTGAAAACCTTGTTCAGTTTGTGTTCATTTCCCAGCTTTAACTTAGTCTCCTTAAATATCATTCAGGTGGTAACCCAAGGCAGAGCTGGGCCTGAGTAGAGCTATTAATTAACCAACATCGACAACCTTAGACCAGAGGGTAGGAGATAACTCCTTAGAGAGAGAAAAAAGAGCAAAATATGAAATAAGGAGACATAGTAAAAAAGATGGAGAAAGTTAATTCTTTTTGCATATTTTATAGTTATTTGTTTAAATTTCTACTTCCCCAACCTCTGTGACAGCTTTTTGAGATCATTAGTCTTCTGCCTCCCTCATGCCCCCTGCCCTGTGTCTGTGCTCTGCATATAGAGCAGGGGCTCAGGAAAGGCTTGCTGAAATAGGTAGAAACTGAATTTGAGAACTGAATGGAAATTGGGATGAATGCTGTTTCTAAGTATTATTCATCCTACAGTCCTATATTCAGAGTCATTCGTGTGCCAGCTTCCATGTAGGTGGGTTTAGAGATGTTCTATGAATGATTCCTTATAAATTCTGTGAAGCATACATATCCTTCTTCCTGAATGAGGAAACTGAGGCCTGGTGTGCTGAGCTGACGTTCTCAATGTGCACATCAGACAGCATGTGCTCTGTGACCAGAGATGTGCAAGCTTGATCCCTATTGTGCCATGTGGTAGAGCAGGGGCCTCAGTTTCTGTCCCATTTATTCATGTTATCAGTGATGGATCCAGATCTTGTAGACCCTAAAGCTCATACAATTTGGAGGTGGGTTTTATTTAAGAGAAAGTATATAAAATTATGAATCAAAATTAATTGCGGGGCTTGGAAGGGGCCCATGGAGTCGAAGGGCCCTGATGTATATGTGTCATTAGGTTCATGGTAAATCTGTTCTTGCTTTCATGTAATTTTTATCAAGGGCCACTCTGGGCTGAGTGCTCATAGGGGAGCCTGCTAAGAGATGCTTCCAGAAAGCAGACAGTTGTGATGGGAAGTGCTGCGAGCAGTGTGTGATAGGAAAGCACAGGGACTGCGAGAAGGTTTCTGGATTAAATGTCATCCAAGCTGTGACTTAGAGCATGGAAATGCTAAGACAGAGAAAAATACGGAGGCAGAGAAAGAGCGGGGCTTGGAGGTGATGAAGAACACACTTCCTTTGGGGATTGTGAGATGTTAGCTGTGGTGGGTGGTCTGATGTGATGGAGCAGGGCTTGCTGAAGCTCTAGAATTAGGCATGTCCAGCTGGGCTTCAACACCATGTAAGGAGCTTGGAAGTTATTGTAGCAGGAAGAGAGAACAACCGAACAGATTTCAGCAGGGGGTGATCTGATCAAATCTGCACAATGATAGCAGCACAGCCCACAGTGGGTCTGGCTCTCACAGGGGCCTGTGCCAGGCATGAGTGCCCTCCCTCTGCAGGGAGCTAGTGGGGCTGTTGTCTCGTCCTGGAGAGAGGAAAGTGGCTGGGAACAAGACGTGGCTGTGGGGACTGAAAGGAGGAGGAGACTGCAGAGGTGTTTAGCTGTGACCTGAACAGGACTGTCAGAGCCCCTTGGCAGTTTAGCACGCAAACACCAGGCTAAGGAGAGCTGGGAGCATGAGAATCCAGGTCTGGTGGGGGCTCATTTTCCTGCCATGTAGAAAGGTTGTGTGCACAGTGAAGCCACGAGGGGACAAGCAGAGATGAGAGGTAGCTGCAAAGCTCTGGTCTCTCTTTTCTGAGAATCTGGGCACTAATCCTTTCCTTGCCTCTGGCCCTGGAATGACCCTATCCCCCTCCACAGTATGTAAACCAGTAGGTCCCTTTGTGCTTCAGCAGGTCTGAATTGAGCGCTGATAGTTATTTTTCAGCCTTCTACAGGGTAACTAAAGAATGCTGACTAATAAGGAAGTAAAGGGAAGATACTATTTCAGAAAAGGATGGCAGTGATAACTAATGTTGCAGGGAGAGCCTGGTTGCCCTGGAGCCTGGGTGCTTCTGCCTCTGGACACCAGGTGCATGGAGAGATGGGGATGGGTTTGGTTCACTGGGCAGGGAGGCAGGAGGGAAGGCGGAGGCAGTGAGGAGAAAACCATGAGTTAAATGTGAAGGGAAAGAAGGAGGGAGTGGGCAGGGGGAATGGACAGAGGAATTTCTCTCTCTCTCTGCCTGTCTCCTTCCTTCCTTTCTCACCTCCCTCTCTTTCTCTCTCTCTTTCCCTCACTCCCTCCCTCTCTCTCTCTTTCCCTCCCTCCTTTCCTTTGTTTCTTCCTTCCCTCCTTCCTTCCTCCCTCCCTTCCTTTCTCTCTCTCTTTTTCCCTCCCTTCCTCCCTTCTTTCCTGCCTTTCTTTCTTCCTTCTTTTGTCTTTCTGATGGTAGCAATGGGATACCTTCTGAAACCATGGGGAGAGAGCCAGTGGAGAGTCTGAAGAGAAAGCAGAGCAGAAGCCTGGCTCAGCAAGCCCTTGTGCCAGCACCAGGCTGGGCTCTTCACCAGTCTTCCATGAATGTTTTTGAATAAATACCCATGTGAGTGGATGAATGTGGAGGATGGCCATAGGGGAAGGGGTATAAGCTTTGGAGGTGGGAGAGATCCCAAGTGGGAAACAGAATTGCCAGCTGTAGTTGGGGGCACCCACTGGAATTTGACCCAGTGACTTCTAATGGTGCCAGCCTCTGAGGTTGTGTCATTTCTCCAGCTGTGCTCAGCGTTGGTGGGCATTAGGGAGTGAGAGCATTGTCATCAGGCGTGCCAGGCTGGGCTTCTTCCAGGCCAGTCCTTTTGGGTGTTGGAGATAGTAGCAGGAAAACAGGTGAGGTGATGGACCTTGGAGTCCAAACTGGAGGCTGATAAAGAGGGTGGGGGTGGTTGGGAGGGGACGGCCCACAGGTGGTGAAGCCCAGGGAGTGCTTGGAAGCTGGGTGGCTCATTTTGGGTGGAGGCAAAGATCACTGTGAGGTGAGGCCAAGGAGCTGAGAAGCCAGGGTGTTGACCCATTTATCTGAGGATGACATCAGGGCCTGGGGTAGGGCAGAAGGGGACCACCAGGCACAGTTCCTACGGTAAGAAGCTGGACACTCTGAGCCTCGTGGGCACCTGGACTGTACATGATGTAGAGCCACACAAAAACTCCGGGGAACAGTCACCTCTTAGGCAGTGGTGGGCTGGGGGCATGAGTGGCTGTAGGGCCATATGAGGCCCTTGAGGGATGACCAGGTCATTTGTTTGGGCAAAGAAGAAGAGAAGTCTTGGGAAGGTGCTGAGGATGGAGGTTCAGACAGCATGGCTGGGCCGGGGAGGGAGGGGTCCACATGATAAGATGGCAGGCAGATGCTGCCCAGCCCCGCCCCAGTGCCCACCCTGCAGGGCCCAGGATCAGGTGTGAACTAAATCTATGCTGGCCTTCTGAATCTAAGTCTATGCTTTTTTCACGATCCCTGCCACTGCATTGCTGCCAGCATTCAGAAAGGAGAAAGAGCCTCTGCACTAGCTTTTCACTGACCTTTCAAAAGAACCAGAACATTGCTGTGTCCTTTACTTCTGCAAGGCCAGCAATTGTAAGATGCATCACAGCTTCAACCATGGCTTTCAGGGGGACAGACACCAAGGCTGAATGTTTGCTTTAATGCAGGATTGTCTCATGATTTTCAAAACTTTAAAAAATGGGGGAAAAAAGTGCACCTTAGAATTTAGGCAACTGAAACTAAAGTGATGAGAGAATTTTACTTGAACCAGAGAGAAAAACCTAAAACCTTCTTTTTAGCTTAGAGAAACTTACATAGGAAAACTTGAGAAGAAAATTCGTGCATTCCTTTATGATTAGTTTAGGAACTGTTGGAAAAGGACTCTCCAAAGGAGATAGAATTAGGAGTTTAGCTCAGTGGCCTGAGGACTTTTGGGGCCAATTTAAGACTCACAGCGTTATGAAGGTTAATAACATTTATAAGGACATTCACCAGTTAGAAAAGTACCAGAGCCTTCCCAGTTTCCTTTTAATCTCTGTAAAGACTCTTGTTCTTAAATTTACATCAGATATGTATTAGTTTGCTAGGGCAGCCATAAAAAGTTCCCCAGACTGGGGGCTTAAACAGAAGCCTGTTGTCTCCCAGTTCTGGAGGCTGGATGTCCAAGATCGAGGTGTCGACAGGGTGGTTCCTCCTGAGGCCCCTCTCCTTGGCTTGTTGATGGTTGTGTCCTCTCTGCGTCCTCCCATGGTCTCCCTCTGTGAGTGTCTGTGTCCTCATCTCCTCGTCTTACAAGGACACCAGCCTATTGGATTAGGGCCACCCTCATGCTGTTATTTTAACCTAGCCACCTCCTTAGAGGCCCTCCCTCCAAATACACTTGTTAGGCAGAAAAATAGAAGTGAGCGAGTAGAAGGAGAATAAGACCAGTGGAGCCCACTAAAAGGGACTCAAAGAGTTAACCAGGTAAAACCAGAGAGCCAGAAAGGACTCAGAGAGTTAATGACTTAATCAGTTGAAGCTCCAAAGGCCAAGAGCAGCTTGGAATGTCCAGTTATTTCCTAGATAGAGAAAAGTATCCAAGCATGGCCCATGTCTTCATTGTATCAGTTAGATCATGCCATTGTAAAATCTACTCAGCCTGCAAAAAAGGTCAGCTTATTCTTTAATTTAACCTATATGCTGTTTTTTCCCCTCTTCTTCCAGCCGCTTAATCAAGTAACTTTCTAACTAGGGCAGGAGACAGACCTCTGCAGTGTAAATAAACCTATGTGGACAAAGAAAGCTGAGATTCAGGCCAGCACAGTCATCTAAACAACCCTATTCTTAAGAAAAAACTTCAGAGGGATTATAAATCACCTGTATACATCATGTCTTATGCTGACTCCCACCCAAAAGGCCCTATGAAATGCCAGACCCCAAACCCTTCAGAGCCCCTCCTCTCTGAGGTTGCCTGCTCTCCCCTTCCTTGGAGTGTGTATTTTTAAAAGACTTCTTAGTGTTCAACTTAACTACGTTTTGTCTCTGTGCTCTTTCAGTAGTGTCTTTGTTACTTTGCTATTTCATTCTGTTTTCCAGACTTTAAGCACACGTCTTCACTCTCTCTGTCCTGCTTCAGGTAAGTAGGGAGGGGCTACTGAGAGATCTGATTTGAGTTTGCAAGTCCCCATCAATGAGCTCCCCTTCCTCTCTGCTTTATTCAAGTAAACCTGCCTTTGTCTCCCTTGACTCTGGCCTGCTCCTCTCTTGGAGTGCAAATAAAACTTTTTCATTCTGCTTCACTACTGTATGTCTGCCCTTCAGTTCTTTGCTGCAGAGGGGTCAGGGACTGAGGAGAATAAACCCCCAACCCAGTCACATCTGCGGTCCTGGGGGTTGGGACTCAACATGGGAATTTGGGGGATGCAAGTCAGCCCGTAATAGGTTGTTACTCAATACTACTTTTATGATAAGAGAATTTAAAACCAGATCATTGTTCCACACAGGCAATGTTCCAGATCTTGGAGAAGTCTTCCCTCTTCCCTCCTCCACATGCCTGGAACCTTCGTCATATTCTGGGTGCCTGGATGCCCCATGCTGGTTTCACCCTCAGAACTTTCTCCTCATCCTGAACAGTCCCCCTGCAGGTCCTCACAGGCCTCTGTCCTCAGGTTAAACTGCCCCTCCAGGAGGCCTCCCCGACAGTCTCACTGCGACTCCTGGTTTCATTTCTTGCTGTAGCACTTGTGGCTGGCTTATGGGGTCTCCTGTACCTTGTTACTAATGTATTCCCAGCATCAAAGCTGTCCCAGCAAACAGTGTCACTTATTTGCTGAATAAAGTCAAATAAGTGAGGAGAAAAATAAAAGAAGCTGATGGAATCTGGGAGCTCAGGAATCAAGACTCTTTTTCAGATGGGACCCATCTTGGGGCAACAAGTTGCCCCAGAGCTGTAGGGCTGCTCTGACCCAGGCGGCTGGCCTTTCTGTGACCATGATTATTTTAACTAGCAGATGACACGTTTAGCTGTGACTTGAAGATGTGCCTGAACGCCCTGTTTCTCCCCTTTCATACCAGGCCTAGTATCTTGGACCAAATCTCAGCCAGCATAGAACTATGGCCACTAGACTATATTCTGTGATGCAGGGACTTTGTTGTTTTCATACCCCACGATGTCTTGCACATAGCAGGCTTACTGTAAATGTTTGCAAAGTGAAACAATGAATAAATGAGTGAATATTTAAATGATAAGAGCTAACAGTCTTTTGAAGGTCACCCAGAGAACAGAGGCATAAGTGCTTCTTCAACATGAATGTTTCTGAATCACCTGGTGAGCTTGTTCAAATGCAGATTCTGACTGAGAAGGGCATATGGGGCCTAAGAGTCTGCATTTCTAACAGCTTCCAGGTGCTGCAGCCAACGCTGGTCCTTGTGCCCAGCTTTGCATGGCAGGGCTCTGCTGTGTGTGCTGACAGTCTGCTTGCAGGACCAGAGATAATCTCGTGAGTTGGCTGGTCATCAAAAGACCAGGTTTCATATCCTAGTTTGTCCCCAAATGACATATGCAACTTCTAAGTTACTTAACCTCTCTTAACCTTTGGTTACCACTTCTGAGGAACCTAGTCTAGATATCGACAGATAATGCTTGCTGAGCACATCCCACTGTAGCGCCAGGCTCTTGACACATGTTATATCTACTTCTCACATTTCTACAAGGTGGCATCATTGTCCCCATTTTACAGAAGAGGAAATGGATGCCCAGGGAAGTTAAGAAATGTCCAAGATGTCCAGGTCAGTAACCTACAGGGCTCCGAAGAGTCTGTATGTATGTGTGAATGTTTCCCTTATATTACTTTGCATACAAATAATCCTTTAGGTTCTTTCCATGTATGTGATTTGAAGTCAAAGACAAAGTGTGTAGCTAAATATGAGCCTGCAAAGGAGTCCAGGAACTTTTGATCTCTGGTGCAATCTTTTTTTTTAATATAATTTATTTTATTATCATTAATCTACAATTACATGTGCAATATTACAGTTATTAAACTACCCCTTCATCAGGTCCTCTGGTGCAATCTTGTCTTTTAACCACCATAGCCCACTGATCTGTCCAGGTTCTGATGCCATCTTCTCACGGGCACATATGCAGTTTTTTCCTATCGCCTGTAAGCTATTTAAGAGCAAAGACTGGGGCTTACTTTTCATTTTATTCCCTATAGAACTCAATCATTATATTTTTGGTGCAGCTTGAATTGAATAGACTTGGGGAAGCATGGGGATGCTCTGTACCTAAAAGACCTCGCCCCAGAGTCATTATGGTGTTTGAAGGTCACCAAATCTCTGGATGCTTGTGGTTTCTCTGTCTTGATTAATTTTGATTTATGGTATTTTCTATGAAGAGTTAATACCCATGGGAGGGCCAGACCCAATGTGGAGAGGACTCTGGCAGTTTGCTAAGAGGTAGAGTCAGCTAGGACTGGCCTGGAGCCTGCTGTATGCTCCAGGCAGGGCACAGAGGGAGGCAGGAGGAATCCAGGGATAACTGGCAGGTGCTTAAAGGCAGCAAAGGTCCTTCCTGCTGTTGTGTTTATTCTGTCCCTACTGGCATCACTGATGGCTAAATCAGGGGACAGACTGAGGCATAAGGCACGATCCTATGACAGAGAGCCCTTAGGGAGTCAGGAATGATGCCAAAGTTTGTCATTAAGTAAATCTGTTGCCTGTTGAAAGGCTCACCTGTCTGGAAATTTATGTCCCAAATAAGTTGGGGCTTGAGATATTTATAATTCCAGTAAATGATACGTTTCTTTCATATGTCTTTGGGGTGATGAAAATCTTCCAGAGTTGTGCAGAGCATAAAATAGAACCTCTGCTTTGACCCTGACAGGGAATATTCTGAATAACTGTGTGGGCAGTGACAGGTGAAAGAAATAAACAGTAGAGATATTGGTAATATATGAATGCAAAGAATGTTGTTACTATTAAGAAATGCAGTAAAAATAAAAAAGGAAAAAAAGCATTCTCTGTCCCTTATGAAGTTGCAGAAGAGTAATATACCAGATTTGTCTTAAATCTGGTAAAAGTAGGGAAACTTCTACTTAAAGGGAGCCTGTTTGGTTTATTTTTCATTTTGAATTGTTCTGATATCCTTTCTTTTCCAGAAATTTCAGACCCAGTTTTTTGCTCAATTTCAATCAGTTATCAGTAGGAGGGGGAAGCACAGATTGCTTATTGTTTTAAGTTTAGAATTGTTCAGACTATAATTGTCACCTAGTCATCTCTGACACCTTCCAGAGAAATCAGCAATGGAAGTGTGTGAAGGTCACAGCAAGGGCAACAAATACTTCCCAGGAGCACATGTCTGGTGAGGTCCGCTTGCCCCTTGACTTTCCAAGGGGCCCTGCTTTCCGTGGGTAAGAGTTCCTGAGCGTTCCTTCTCTTCCTCCACGCAGTTCAATACACATGCGTGTAGTTGTTACCGTAAATCTCCTTATGTGTAATTTGGATTACAAGAGCCTCTGAGTATATTTTCCAACTGTATTTCCTAAGACAATTTTAAGTGTTAAGCATCCACTTGAATGTGGGCGACCGGCCGTCTACTTTCAGATTCATAAGTCTTCTGAGTGGGTAATTCACCCCTTGTCCTCAAGTCTTGGTCCTTGAAAAGCTGTGAGCACACAAACGACTATGGTCCCTGCTGGGCCTCCTCTCCTATCTGGGAAGATAAATATGTTGCAAAGCCTGAACATAAAACTGAGCTGGCCCCGAGGAGCAGCTGCAGAGTCCCTCACACAGGTGAGCCCAGGCTGGGGCGACCTGCCCTCCTGTCCCAAGTGGGCAGAAACCGGGCCATTTTATACCTCCAATGGAACTGTAAACCTGAAAGAAAAACAGGGCCTCCCCTGCACAGTTATGCCTGTTTTACAGGTTTAGAGGACGTGGGAAGAGAGACGCCTT
Organism: Smutsia gigantea; assembly: GCA_032199065.1. Taxonomy (NCBI): domain Eukaryota; kingdom Metazoa; phylum Chordata; class Mammalia; order Pholidota; family Manidae; genus Smutsia; species Smutsia gigantea. The sequence continues at coordinate 7,146 of JAVSCE010006860.1, read as the reverse complement.
GAAAGAGGACAGCCATAGAGGCCGCGGGACTGGTTGAGCTGGAGGAGGAGGGTGCACGCCTCAGACCTTCACTGAGGGAGAGTGGAATTTCTGGGTCCTCAGAGCCCCTGTTTACCAAAGACTCAGAGTATAAAATCAGGGCACTGTATCTGAAAGGGGATAACAAAATGTTAGACTGAGTAAGGAAGGTTTTGGAGGACAAGACCTGGAATACTGGGTCCACTGCGTTCTTTGTTTTAGGGTGGTGATCTTTGCCTCTAATGTGTGTGGCCTGCCCAGAACATTTTATCAGGGTGGTAGCAAGCGGCCGGATGAGAGAGGGGTGATTATTTCTGCCTACAGTAGTGAAAACTGAGTTTCAGAAAGGCTCAGCAGCTTGCTCAAGATCTTACCACTAGTAAGTGGTAGAAGCACCGAAGGCTTGACTGATGCAAACAATCCAAATTATTTTACCTTTCTACTGTAATAGACCAGGAGGATCTCATTTCATAATATCTGAAGGTTACATTTGGAATTGATCCTTCCTTCAATTACCATGAATCTCTTTTTCTGAGACTTATTTGTCTTAGGATTTGGATTTGGAAGGCTCTGAAAGCCATTGATTGGTTTCACTTTCTTTGCATAAGTAGAGTAGGAAAAGTGTGCCCAGGGATGAATACAGCAAGGGTTCAAAGGATATAAAAACATGTGCAGCTTTTACATGCATGTTCCTTATGCACATTAGGTTTCACCAAAACAACAGAGTCAGTACCATTTATCACTTTTCCTAATAATCTGTAAAGCATTCACATACCAACATTTGGGGAAGCGAAGTGCTCCTGGGCTAATAGCAGTGGCAAGAGTGGCTACTTCTTCTACCTCCTCAGGCTGCAGAGTTTAACCAGCCATACTTGGTTTTCAGTTTAGGTTTCCTCCTTGCCTAATCTGGCATTAGCATCCTGGGCTACATTTAGCCCATCCACTTGGTATTAATGAAGACAGCCGCCACTTCTCTCTTCATCTGGGATGAAGTCAGGAGTGGAGATTGCAAAAAAGAATGTTTTTGTCAGGCTATGAATGATAATGAGTGGAAGGAAGTCAGGGACTTTTTTTTTTTAAAGCAAAAGGAAAATAGAATTGTAACTACGTTTAAGTTTCTTTACTGTGCAAATCCCATTTTAAATGACAAGGGATTATACCAGATAGTTCTGGATTTGGGCCCAATATTTGACCTCATAGCGACTCTAAGAGATTAGACTGCAGTTTGGTGAAGAATACCCTATGGGTCTGATTTTTAAACAGAACCAAATTAATTCCACTCTTTTCTGCTTTTAAGAGTAACACTATTTGGGAATGCAAGAAAGCTGTGCTAGACACCTTTGCTGATATTTGCCTTTGGCATTCTTTCTGGAGGTATTTAGCTTCTTTAATAAAATGCTGCTGTCCTTGGCAAAAGGGCTGGAGGAGAAAAATATTTGTCAGAGACAAAATAATCAAACACTGCTATTGAACCTCTTAACTGAGTGGGTGAGGAAGGAACAGGCACACACTTCCCGTTTTAGAGACGGTAGAGTGTTGAGGGATGCAGAGCTGGAGGGTGAAGTGGGCTGCAGTTGGGCTCCAGGCTTGACATGGGGCAGACATGCCTCTCCCCTTCTTTATGGTTGAGCTTGAAGTTTGGGGAGCCTGGCAGCCCTGACAACACTAGAAAGGCCCCCCATAACAATCGCCTTTACACTAACTTGGCAGTAACAATCTGCTGTCCACTGTGAATGTGTGGTGGTGCTTGACGCAAGGCAGCTTCATGGGAAAAAGTTACTCTGGGGCTGACAATCACCTAAAAGCTAACAATAAATATGCAACATGAGGCCAGCTTATGCGTCCTCTTTGTTGTGTGGTGGATCTGAGTTTTAATCCTGACTATACTTTTACTGGTTGTGTGATGGTGTGTAAGTCATTTACTTTCTCTCTGAGCCTCAGATTCCTCACCTATAAAATGAGGATGAAATCCTGCTATAGTCATTGTGAGGGATAACTGAGGTAATATATATGGTAACATAAAATACAATAGATGTGATAATATAAAATGTGTAAAGCTGTACTAAAATTCCTGTCAATTGTAAAATGTAACTCATAGCATATATACGTACTAACATCCATTTTTCATATACTACTACATGTATATCATATACATATCATATGTATATTACATATACATATCACAGTATAATACATATACATAAGTATATTACATAACATATGTACATTACATATACATATTACACATTCTACTACATATGAATCTTTTATATATTATCTCTTTATATATATGTAATATATATAAAGCTTCTAATAAAACACCTGGCTACAATTAATTCTCACTTGCCCTTCCTGCTTCTAGCTCTTCAAATCTGTGCAGGAGTGTCCTATATTTATCATGTATTGAAAATGTTCATTTCTGTGACCTAGACTTCTAAGTTGTTTGTATAATTCCATGTGGTATATAGCGTATCACCATATACTCAGTGGCATGTGAAATAAGAATCTAAGGAAATTTTCTAGATAAGGAAAGAAGTTCCTTGAGTCAGCCCTTAAAACAGAGATAACTGCAATTTTCCATGTCAATGCAGTTTCCTTCACAGATTCTTAAATTTGTGAATGACACTTCTGAAAACTTATACCTTATTCCAGGCTTCTTCATTAATTGTATACTGTAGTGTAAAGCATCACAAAAGAATGTCTTGTATTTAAATAATACCTTTCTATAAAGAGTTCACGTCACTTCACCCATAGTGATAAAATGTTCCCTATTTGAGACAAGCAATTAAACTTGGTTTTCATCAAGACCAACAATCTTTTCTCCAGAACTTGAATTTCCCTTTCCGCTTTTCATCTCTCTTCATAAAGTGGTCACATTTCCTGTTTTTACAGTGCAGAACTTCAGCCACATATATTGGTGGGCAGGGACTGGAGGTGGCGATAAAATTGAGATGTCCTCCTATCTTTAAACCAAAACTTTTGTATGTTCTGTGCTTCCCAATTATGGTTTATTTTGATAACCATGAGATTATCTTATGGATGATTTATCCAAAGGGAAGTACCTTTCTCCTCTTTTCTGCAGTTGATCCACCTTATAGTCCACAAAAGAGGGCCTTCAATTTGGAACTTGAGACGAAGCCTGAAAAACCCTGGATATGTCCTTCTTCTCTGTACGTGTCCACATGCATATACTAAAGAAGATTCTCATTTCTAGGACAGCCATTAGTTTGATGTAATATCCAATCATAGCCTCTCTATTGCTTAAATTCAAATCCTAAAATTGCCTTTAGAATGTGAGTGTTGAGAATCTGGATTCCTTATGATTATCTGGCTACTGTACTTAAAGCTCTGTTTTTATCTTGGTGTGCATGTTGAAGGCTTCAGAGAACATAAATTTGCACAAATGTTTGTCAAGCTATGTGAGCCTAACCAGTTCATTAGCTGCTGGAATTATGGGACGGGAGATGGGTGGCCCAACTTGGATGGTGGCCTTTATGAGCTCTGAGCTGGATTGCATATTTATGTGTCACAGTGTGTTGAAATTTAATGAATCCTGTGATGTGTGAGATGGTAAAAGGCAGGGCAGAAACTGTGCAGCGCAAGGGGGGAAGACGGTGGGGAGTCTGGGAGCATAAGAACAGTATACACCCCTTCCCTGACTCTACGTTCCTCTCTGCTTCTTGGGGTTACTGATTAAAATGCAGTTGATAATGTTTAGAAATCAAAGTTGTTCAAACAACTTTATGGAAATGTCTTATTTATTTTAATAATGAGCTTCCTTATGTATTCTTTTAGCCAGTGCAAGCCCAGTCAGTTCCCATGCATGGGCCCTCCCCAGTGTCCCTGCTCCAGGTTAATTGTCTTGTGCTCAGAAGCATGATTTTCTGGTTGAAAATCTGTGCACAAGGCTGTGGGGCCTCATGCAGATGTGACCCTGTGTGAACAGGTTGCAGTAAAGCTTCGCAGTTCCTCTTGGTGGGGGCTGAAATGAGGGCATTTCCCTTCATATGCCCCTCTGAGCTCCATTTTGTGACCTAGAGACTTTGGGGTCAGCCACAGCTTTTCAAGCACAAATCCACCTCAGAGAGGAAAACGCTCTCACTCTTTTACGATTTCAGACAGTCATTTGTTGAACAAATCACACATTCCTGCTAGACTCAGCCTGTCTAGCATGGGAAATCTCTGGTCTCTTTAATTGGTTTAAAATTTTTGTATTTGATTACCATCAATGTATTTGATCACTGAATCTACTTCAAAAAGGGGAATACATGATGTCAATTCCCCTGAGGTGTGGAGAGGCCACCAGCCCAGGAGTCATGACATGGGAGTTTTGTCCCAGATCTCTAATCGGCTGAGTGGCACTGGCCATGTCATTTGGCCACATCCAGTTTACACTAGATATTCTGCAGGGCCTGTGACAGTGTTTTCTGTGGTGCTCTGAATTTACAACTATCATGGGCAAACAGTAATCTAGAATTGTTGGCTGGAATCTTGAAGTTAGCTGAAGTCTGTTTGCTTTCTTCTGGAATCGGCACAGCCCAGATGCGGCAAAGATTTCTCATTGTCGGGACCAGACGTGCCATATGGAGCTGGAATGCCCAGGCAGCCTGCAGGGAAGGCCCCCACATGTTCAAGGAGGCTACTTAGTTTCTGTGGTCATATTTCCAAGATACTCTAAAAGGTGTCTGAAAAGTCCCGCCTTCCCCACTTGAGGTCAGCTTCCTCCTAGGCAGTTGAGCAGACAGAGCATCGCTGCTTGCTTAGCTGGGAGCCCGGCTCAAGTCCCAGGGAGAGAATTTCATTCCAGTGACCTGATGTGCTCAAGGCAATTTTAGACAGAGCCTGCAGAGCATTAAACAACACGCCATTTGTGCCGATACGGTGGTTTCCATAAAGGAGTAAAGTAAGACAGATTGCTCTAACCCAATCAATAATTCAGTCGCTCCGGAAAATGGAGCCTTACTGACTTTCCTGTCTTATTCCCCAAGGCCCGAGGGCAGGGGTCTGTAGCCGGGGTCCCTCCCTGGCCGTGCCTTGGGGCCACCTTCCTGGCCTTAGGTTGAAGGAGGGGGCCTGGTATTCAGCATTTTTTCAGAGTTCTCCAGGTGACCCCAATGTTTAGTCAGTTTATAAATCACTTATAGCTGATTATCAAATGTCACATGGATAAAACTGGTTAATTTCCTTTGGACACTTTTTGAATCGAAAATCTTGCCAAGAGGGTGGAGTACTGTTTGAATATGAGGAGTGTGCTGTGCTTGCCTCTGGTTATGGCCAGAGTCTGTCCTCATTCCAGCCTGTTTGCACACTGCCTTCCTGTCTTCCCTCCATTCTTTCTGGCCTTTCTACTTACTATTCCATTCACTCACCCCTGTAGACCAGTTTTTTGTTGTTCAACTGAAGGTTGTAATTTGGAGTCGATTTCCTGCAGTTTTCCTTTTTCTATTTACTTTCAAAAAGATGCCGCAAAGTCCAAGTTTGCTCCTCTTGTGCACATCTCTGGGGAGGATTGTAGGAGTTACCTCACTCGCATGCTTCTGGTCTTGTTGGTGTTTTAATATCTCCTTCTTGGATCCTTGGATGTGCTTATGCGGAGTATCTGGGGGAAATGGAAATGTCGTAAAAGGCGCCCTGGATGCAAGACACTGAAGGGCTGCCTGGTTGCCTGATGAGCTTGACCTGGTCAGTGGATTGCAGGAAAAGCCTTCAAAATCCAGAAGAAACTTCCTATTTTAAAATGTAGTCCATAAACCCTTGAGTGTCCATTCACCATCGAGGGGCCCTGGGGAATGGCGTCTGGGTTGACCGTCTCATCTCTGGGAGCTGCATCTTTTGCCCTGAGACGTTTTGGAAACCAGCATACTTCTGAGGATTCAGCTTAAAAACAGTCTTCTGTTTACAATTGTTTGCTCCAAGATTTTTGCAAAGTGTCCTGTGTCTCTCTAATGTATTTTCACTTGTTTCTCCATCAATTATCTAACTCTGTCTACCTTGCTGTGTATCTTCTCTGTTTATCTCCATTTTATGCTGACTTCAAAATTTTTTGGTATTGCATCAAAATCTCTTTTGCCTTGTTATAAAAGCAGATTTCTCTGTAACTCTTATTTCTCTTTTCTTTTGCATTTTGGTATTTTTTTCTTAAGAAAATAAGATGCACCATCAGAAGCTGGAGTGCTCTGAATGCCTGGGAGTTGGGGAGCAGGGACTCCCCAGTCCGAGTCGGTTAAGGACTGAGGATGCACAGGGCCACGATCCAAGCTCCTGGTCAGGACTTCTCCCTCCTTCTTACCATCTACTGCCCCAATGGGAAATAGTATTTCAGATGGAGTGCGTGTTGGACCATACAGCAAGATCACAGAACAGGATCACACAAGCCTACTTTCACAATCTCTAAAAGGCCAATGATGAGGTTAAACTTAATTGTTTCAGCCTGGGTTTGTGTAGATGCTTTCTATAAAACACGGAAATTTGGAATTCAAGGGGAAAATGCACTGGTGTCTTTGAGAAATTGCCAAAAATAATGACAGGAAACAGTCTTTTTTTAAAATTAAAGTATCATTGACATACAATCTTATGGTGGTTTCACATAAACAACACTGTGGTTTTAATATTCACCCATATTATTAAGTCATCACCCCCACATTGCAGTCACTGTCCATCAGCGCAGTAAGATGTTATAGAGTCATTATTTGTCTTCTCCATGCTGTACTGCCTTCCCTGTGACCTACCTATATTGTGATTGCAAATTATTGTGCCCCTTAATCCCCTTCTCCCTACTTCCCCACCCAACCTCCCCACACCTTTCCTTTGGTAACTGCTAGTCCCTTCTTGGAGTCTGAGTCTGCTGCTGTTTTGTTCCTTCAGTTTTGCTTTGTCGTTATACTCCACAATGAGTGAAATCATTTGGTATTTGGTACTTGTCTTTTTCCACCTGGCTTATTTCACTGAGTTAAATACCCTCTAGCTCCATCCATGTTGTTGCAAATGGTAGGATTTCTTTTCTTTTTATGGCAGAGTAATATTCCATTTTGCATATGTGCCACATCTTCTTTATCCACTCATCTATTATGGACACTTAGGTTTCTTCCATATCTTGGCTATCACAAATAGTGTTTCAATAAACATAGG